>VWZW01005252.1:404027-447242 GCA_013397115.1 Edolisoma coerulescens | reverse complement strand
GATGCGGGTGAGGGGCCGCGCCGAGGCCGCGGCCACCCACGGGCGGTGCCCCGGGCAGGGAGGGCGCTCGGTGCCCCCCGGAGAGGCGGTCCGGGGTGCGGGGTCGGGGTCCGGGGATCCGGGGCGGCCAGGAGGGCTCGGCTGTTCACCGCTGCCTGCCCTTGCTCCTGCTCCTCTCCTCCTCCTCGTCCTGCTCCTGGCCTCCCCCGCGGCGTCCCGGCGCTCGGCTGCCCAGCCGTGCTGCTGCGCGCCCCCGAGGCTGCCCAGTTCCTGCGGCAGAGGCAGCGGCGAGCCTACCAGATCTTCGAGGAGACCAAGCAAGGGCACCTGGAGAGGGAGTGCGTGGAGGAGCACTGCAGCAAGGAGGAGGCCCGGGAGGTGTTTGAGAATGACCCCGAGACGGTAAGGGCGCACAGCCGCTGCGGAGATTTGGGGGGGGTTGTCCGGCTCCGCGCTCCCGCCCACCCTCTATCCGAGGCTGGATGCCAGCTGCCGGCACAGCTGGGAAAGGCATCGGGAGGAGGAGGAGGACCCAGGGCCTTTAGGTGGATGACTGGAAGACACACTAGTGCTCAGCCCGCACAAGGGCAGTGTCAAGGCTGTCCAGTCCGGAGCGCCTCGGTGAGCGTGGTCTGGGTGAGCAGCCCAGCCTGGCACTGGCTGGCAGGACTGTCTCTGGAGAGTAGAAGGGTCCTGTTTACCCATGGTCTAAATCCATGAAGCAAGACCGGTGCAACATAATTATACAGCTTCTCTCTCTGGATACCTTACCATCCATCCCTCCTCTTTCCTTCAGTTTCCCATCCCAGCTGTATTTAAAATCCCCTTAATGTTGCAGCATGTGTCACAAAAAGGGCTTCTCAGAAGAATGTCCCTAACCACTCTTAAATCCGTGGGGGCCAAATCAGCTTGGTCAGCATCTTAGAATCAGTAGGTTCGGGACCTGTCACTACAGCAGCAGGAGAGCACGTGTGTGGGCATGTGGTACTGCTGCACTTCTAACACTAAGTGTAGATTCACACAGTTACAGACTGCACACCACACAGGGAGCTGTCTTTTCCAGTCTTACCAAGGCTGAGTTTCACTTCAGTCTTCTCACTTCAAGCAGCATTTGCTAAGCTTGGCTTACTCTTCGAGTCACTTTACACCTCCTCTCAATACTGTTTTGGATAGGCTCTTCTCATTGCAAAGATTATCTGGCATTGATTTAGCAGTGGGAAGTGGATTTTCTTGGTGTTCAAACTGAAGCTCGGTTCCACACAGCATGTTCCTGTTAATGGTATGATGCTCTAGGGAGAAGATAGGACAGAGAGAGAGAGAGAGAGCACGTGTGTATGTACACAGAGACACAAACCACAGGCAAGGGAGGGACTCAGCTGAGGAGATGTTTTATGCTTCAGTAAGGCAAGTCCTGACACGAGAGCTTCATTAGCAGCCTCAGCACTGGATATACAGTGCAGTAGCTTGTTGACACAAGGCAGTAGTAAGTACAGCGAAAGCATCGTGATTTTTGTCAGTCTTTATTTTTGAGATTAATATGGAGCACTTGCCCAGGCAGTGTTTAATGTTACACCTTTTATGTGTATGTGTGGTCACATCTGCATGTAGCAGTGTTTGCTTCTGTTCTGCAAAAACTGAGCAGAACATGACTAACTGTAATGGGGTGATAGTGGCTAGTACAACTACTTCCATATTCATATTGAGTAATATAACTCAATATAAATATAAATATTTATCACAAAGCAGTGAATGCAGGGAAAACTATGATGAGTGTGGTTTTGTAGCCTTCTGAAACAAAGGAGATCTAAGGTCACTACTTTTTCTAACAGGCTGCTGGCCAAGAAAGTAGCCAAAGGTGATGCATTGATAGATCAGTTTAAGGGTGGGAGAGTGTGCAAATATGTCAGGAGTTTTTAACAGTATTTTGTACTGATTTTGTAAATTGGAAAGAATACACAATTCTCCTACTGAAATGACAATAGTGAAATCATTTTGGTTTAAAATCTTTTCATTTATAATATAAATTCTTTAAGATACAGTCATACTTCAAATGTGTTTTGTAGGACAAAGCTGTCTTTCTGTCATTGCAAATTATTTCAGTTTTTTGGGTGCATTTCCTTCGTTATTGCTGCTAGGTTTCACTCTGTTTTGAAAACCTGAAGAAAGACTAGATGGGCTTCTATTGTCTGTGCCCCCTAACATGTCCTTCTACACCAGGACTCTTAGATCTCAGTGAAATAAGATCCTACCTTTTCTGAGACACAAACCTCCCAAGAGCTGTGAAGTCGCTTGTTAAGTGCAGTATGTCCTACTCCTTGCATTACTTTGCTTCAATTTGATTGAGGAGCAAATGTGCCGTCGGGGGGATTTATGGTCCTTCATGACCCTTTTGCAATCAGTATGTGACATGAAAGCAGCAGCTGCTGTTCAGTAACAGTTTTCTAATGTGTGGTGGCAGAGGTTGTGTATGTGGCCTGTTACTACTCTACACTGGAAGCCTTCACTGTTTTGTAAGGCATAGGTGACTGCTTCTCCAGCAGTATCTGTGGATTTCATGGACAGAGTATCAATTCACTATGGAAGTGTATTTTAAACAGTAGGGAGTTATTGTGCTGTCATTTTGCTGATGCTGTGTTGTACATCCAGTCCTAGTGACTGACAGAAGAAGGAAGTTAGCTGAGACCTGACTCAGGAAAGGCAAAAACTGTTGTCAACAACACCAAGCTTTCTGAAGAATTGCAGTAATTGCAGTCATGCTTCAGCTTATTGCCAGGCTGCAGCTGATCCATGCTGGTAAAGTGAGCTTTTATTGACTGGGGAAATGTACAGATTGCTGTTGACAGAAGATGATTCCTTGTAGTTTAGGAAGGCTGAAATTTCTGCGTGGGCCTGCTGAACCTGGTCGCAGGGATTAACTACTTAGGTTGTAGCAGAAAGAAACAGGGCTTTTTGCCCTGTGCTGAGCTCTGTGGACTATGCAGGCAAGCCATGGGGAACACATCAATGCAATCTGTCCTGTTGCATCTCCCAGGTTTTATGCTTTAAAGCATCAGATTAGCGTCTATGTAGGCATTTGGCTGTTTACTGTCCCACGGGAGCAATGGTTTTGCAGCCATGACAACTGAAAGTTAGTTTGAGATTAGTTAATCAATCTTGATGTTTCTCCGTTCAGCCTCAAGGAGGGCTTGTGATGTGAGACCAAAAGTGTTGTCCCTTTTCCCCTCCATTAGATGCTAATGAAATGTATGAGTCTTCCTTACCAGCCTTGCCATTCTTAACTATCCTGTGGTTGTGTGAGGAGAATTTCAAGATGTCCTAAAGATAGGGTAGGAAATTGCATTAACTGGTTCAATAAAACAGCTCCAGAAGTTGAGGTAAGATGAAGGAAGGCTGTAACGTAGCTCATGTGATGCTTCCCAGGTAAAACCATATCTTGATGCAGCCAATTGTAACATCTAGCCAAGAACAACATTTTACGGGAAGATACCTATTTCCTGGACAGACGACTAAATGAAATGAAGTGTCACATATCTGTACCAGAGCACCCTTTTTCTGTGCCTTCCATTGTTTCAGCGATCTTCTTTCCAAAGCAACATCTGCAGGCAGTCAGCAGAAGATGGACATTCTCTGAAACCTGAATGCGGGCTTTGCCACATGTGCGATTACTTACATCAACTGCTAAGAATAGTGCATCAGGCGGGGCCCAACAGCCATTCATGTGCAGGCCAGGGCAGCTTTTGTCTTTTATATTACGGAAAATATAAATACCAGCTCGCTTCAGACTAGAGGAAGGAAGATCAATTGAAACATTTTTAGATTGGGTTTTTTTTTTTTAAGAGGCAGAACAAAACTCAGTCTGTGCCACTTATATGACTATACATGGTAAAAACAAGTAGCCTGGATTAATGAGTCTTGCAGCCTACCTTTTTCATGAAGCTCATTATAACATCTTTAAACATTACTGCAGAATTCCGGGATGGTTCCTGTTTTGTAGTTTCATTTATGCTAGAGGTGCCAAATAGAAAAATTAAAAGATAATATGGTGGGAAAAAAAAGAAGGATGGAAAACATCTTGATGGGAGGTATGCAGACTGTTTCTAAATGTGATCTATTCAAAATAGGTGTGATAGATGGGATGAAGTCACAAAATATCTTGGATACAGAGATAAGAACGTTATCTTATTTAAGATGTTGATGAGGCCTTATAAAAGCAGTACTGCAGAAATATTTGACCTTGGTATGCAGTCAAGGTATTACAGCTTGTTAAGTGACTGATAAACTACTCTGGAATTTGGTTGACCGGTTCTAAAAATCTGGTCATCCAAGCATGTAAAAAAAAGGGCAGAAGGGAGTGTAGCTCCTGGTGTTCTCAGAAACATTGTATTTCACTGAAGAAAAAAGGGTCCTTGTGCAACTAGTTTCTCTGTTTTGAAAGGCTCAGCATAGGGAAGATGTCTGAATGCAGCCTCTTATGCTTTGGTACCATAGTACAGCATCTGTTCTTGCACGTCTTGCTTGCTGTTGTTACTGCTGAAGAATTACTGATCTTCCTGCAGCTCACCATAGAAATGGCCATGCTGAATGCATTGAAAAGTGTTAGGCACACCAGAAACGCTGATGTAGGTCAGCCTGGCCACCTGTGTTTCCTGTTTATGGATTTGGCCCTCAGTAGAGCTCTGTGGAAAGCCAGCTGGTTTCCACATGCGTGCAGAATGGACATCTGATTCATAGGCAGACACATGAAAATTCTGGGTTTTGAGGGACTTGCATCCAAAATGCTGTTAAAATCTATGGCTTGTCTGATACACAAAACACTGGCAGAGAATCACAGCATAACTCTGGATTGAAAAGGAATCTGCTCCACTATCCCACTCATGGCAAGGGCAGCAGTGACACCAGACCAAATTATTTTGGGTTTTTAGCAATCCTGTCTTGAAAATTTCTGATCCTAACAAAACATCCAGCAATGTCAGCATTCTTTCTGCTAGGCTGGGTTTATTGAGAACTGAAATGCAGATGCAGCCATGTATGGGGTGTGATAAGGGTCAGTTTGGTTGGTTTTCAGAGTGTTGATGGCTCACTTGGTTTTATTTTTCATGTGTTCCGTAATATGATGCAGTCATGATAACAGGGATGAGCTGCATGCATGGACTAGAGTCTTTCAAACTTCATTTTGATCTTTTAGGAGGGGTGCTTGTCAGGCAATATTTAGCTGTTATTTCTAAGAATAACAAGGTTGATATACACTTGTAAATATTAATCAGGAAAGTATGAAGGCATGTAGAGGGAGGAGAGGAGTTACTGGGAGAGCAAAGCAGTGTAAAATTTCTTTAAGTAATTTAGTGAATGTTGTGTAGTCTAGACATGAAAAATACTGATATCATCTTTAGATACAGATGTCATCATCCCGGTATAAAATATTCCTTTTTAGATCCAGGAAGAATCTGGTTTTATTTGCTGTGACAGTTCTTCTCAGTATACTGATTTGTTTTGACATTTTGGCAGAGCATGGAGAAAGGGCTAGATTTATAGCTGGTATAAATTTCTTTGTCTCTTCTTGTTGGTGCAGAGAGAGAGAAAGAGTTATTGGAAAACTCTGTGCTGATATTTTAACCTGCTTGGACTCAGTACATGGAAGAATGGATTCCCAGGCACAATGGTACCTGCTTAGTAGATTTTGAGAAAGAAAATATGGGGATATTTAGACTTTTGTCCAGGAATGGGTTGAAGGAGAGAAGAAGGAAGTAAAAATTTGAGTGCCCAGGTATATGCCACAGTGGCATCCCAGCCTGCTGGGATGAGATCTGGGTGACCACCAGGTGCTCTCCCTTCCCTTTCTTTCCTTCTCTCTGTAGTTTCTTATAAAAGACAAGGGAGCTTTGTACCAAAATCCTGTGGGTCTAACTGATGTGGAAGGCAAAAAGATTGGGACTGTGGACCAGGATGCAGCCGTCTACTTTGCAGTACAGACAGAACATTTGTTGGCAGTGGTGGTGTTCAGTAGCAGGAGGGTGACAAAAATACTCCTGCCTGCCTTAGGAGGCAGGTTTTACATTTGTTGGCTAAATGCTGCTTTATCAAAAGTTATTGGGGAGGGTGAGCAAAGTTTGCTGTTGGTGGAAGCAGACACAACTCCATCAACTCTGCTGGACTCATGCCTACCTGATCTTTATCAGTTTCCACTCATGGGAGAGTAGCCCAGAAATTCAGAATAGACCTGGAAATACTGACACACCGCATCACAAAAGTAGTATATGCTAAATGTCCTGTGCAGCAGGAGGGAAGGAGCAAGAGAAGACAAAAGGGGCTAATATGCTGAGGGGCTTTTTGAAGACAGGGTGGAAAAAGGTGCTAAGAATGGCAAATTGAAGCAGGGGGAGTTTATACTGGTTTGGTTAAGATGGATGATAATGGGAAAAGTAGATAAGGTTAGGGTAAGTCAGTTTTCTAGAGAAATACAATAGGTTTTAATAAATATGTGAGAGAGGAAAAACAACAACTAAAAATTAAGAAAACAATTTTGTGGCCATGAGCTCATTTAATTTTCTTTTTTAAATTAAAGAAAAAAAAAAAAGAACAGCCTACTGGGAGTTAATACAAGTTTTTAGTGCAGCTGCTTAAGAATCAGGTGAGAGAAACATTGAATCTGGATAATTTGGCATGTAATTCATGTGTGTTCCATACTCTGGAATTACAAGCAGTCACTTTCCAGTAAGTATGAAGAACAAGGATGGAACCACCACCACAGATTTAGAAGAAACTGAGAAGGAAAATAACAAAAAGGTTTACTTCTGCCCTCACATTACTTTTCAAACTTTGGTTTCACATTGGGGAGTTCAGCTGGTCTAGTAGAGGTAAGCAACTCCCTTGCCTGTTCTTTTCACCCTTCTTGCACAGCAATTTGGGTGACTGCATGGACCAATTAAAGTAACTTAACCTAAAGAAAAGTAGTCTGCAGAGAAAAATGGTAATTTTGCAGCTGGATCAGTTCCCCAGTCCATTGGGGACTGACACAGTGGAAAGGACAGCCTGAGGTTAGGATGGGCAGGCCAGGTGCTGGAAGAGAAGCAGAAATGGTTGTCACAGCTCAGCCTATCAAAGCAATGAATGAACAACCAAGCCTTGGAGAATCTGATTGAAGTTTTTCAGCAGATCTCCCTTCTGTATCTTTGCTTTCATCACAGTTTTATTACCACTGCTGTTTTATAGGCATTCCACACGTGGACGTCTGTGGGGAAATTTACTTATTGATGGGTTTGTGTTTTCTCCCCATTCCTTTGAGCATCAGCAGTGGGACCCAGAAGAAGAACAAAGTTGGAAAGTAAGAAGGATACCCAGGGAGGAGAACAATTGTTGGTGTTGTCTTCACTCTGCACGCCTGCCAGGACAGAAGGGTACATAAATGAAGAGTAAAAGGAGAACGTGTCATGCTTGCACTGCACAGAATCACATGTACCTGGAAAGCTACCATATTTGGCTGATTCCTGGAACAGGGAGTACTAGTTCAATTCCAGAAAATATTTAGGACATGAACAGAAAAGCAAAAGTTACTTATTAAAATAATGAACAGGGAAGTATGAGACCAGATTCTGTCACAAGGACCTGGTGTCATCTAAGACGCCACTTCCCTATTCCTTGCTTGCCTGTGCCCTCTGAGTCCAAATCCTTAAATGCCTTAATGTGATTGAATGCTGTTTGTGAGAGTTGCAACCTCTGCAGATAAGCAAAATCCAAAGAAACAGTATGATTACATTACAAGGAGGGGAAAAACTTCAGTGGATAAAATGCCACAGAACCTATGAGAGATCATAGATATTTAAATCATGTTTGATGGGATATATGACCTGTTCTGTTTTAAATATGGCTAAAATAATTACAGAGTAATGACATAGTGATGGTGTTGCAGAGACAGCCTTTTACTTATGCTAGGTATTTTGTCAGATACTGTTTTCCTTAATTTGACTAAACTATCTGAGCAAGTGTTAGTTTTCCCACACATACAAATACTGTAACTATTGCAACAAGTAAGGATTGAAACAAGCAACACTGAGTGAACATTTGTCGTCAAATTGAGATCTTGCACGTTATTACAGCTGGAATGAAAGTAGCCTTTCAGTTCTGAAGCAGTGGAGGAAACTTCAAGGCATTTGTGATCGGATTCCTGTCAGAATAACTTAAAAGCACATGCAACCAATTGGAATCACACTACAAGTTATTTTTGTTGAAGTATTTGGTACCAGTTATATCCATTTCACACTGTACTGTCTAATCAAGCCCTGCCTCAGGCTGCCTATAGAAATCATGTCTCTGTGCTCCCTGGATCTCCATAAAATGTAAAGTATCTGTGACATACATGAACTTTTTTTTTCTTCTTTTCTTTCCTTTCAGTACTTCTTTTTCTCCCCCGTAATTATGCATTCCAATCATTGGTGGGTTTTTCCTCATTGCAGAGAAACAGTTTTTGCTGAAGTGGCACCTCAGTAAGCTATTGGGAAACAGTCTTGCTGTTCAGAACAGAGCCAAGGAAGTTATGACAACAGATGGGTTTTATTTCAGACTTGAGGATTCTGCAGAGGTGCCTAGTCTCTATGGAAGGGGTCATGCTGGAGGGTATGGTCCTGAATGCTTCTATTTTGGAAAGTTCAGCAGCTTGGTAGAAGGGGAAGTCCCAGTCTTTGTGCACCTGAATAGCTGGACAGTGTGAAGTGGATACTTGACAAATGGACAAAAAAATCTAAAAGATACCCTCAGCAGCTGTAACTTGGGTGGTAGGAGATGAGACTTGGAGGTTGCTTTTGGATTGTAATGTGACCTACTTGCTTCTGTAACACCTCACTTGCCAAATTGTGGAGAGAAGTTCTCTTTCCTCTTCTATAGAGATACAGATTGCCATAAAGCAAAACGGGAAGCAAACTAACCTGGCTGAGTGATGGGTTCCTCCTGATGAGAAGGAAAGCTCGTGCAGGCAACGTGGCATTCATTTGAGCATAAATTCTATAACTACAGGTTCTACATATTTAAAATTCTGAATTGCAGAACTGTTTAATGCCCTTATATGGGAGGGAGGGCCCAATTGTGCAGTGTGAGATTTGCTGTGCATCTAAAGACTAGGGCTGCGTTTTAAAAAAAGGAGGAGATTTCTCGAGCATTAGTGAGATTTGCATTGTCAGGTTATAACAGTTGAAAACTGGCAAACACTAAGTTATAGCCAGTTATGGTTGGTAGCAGTCATTTCTTCAAGGATAATGCATGCCCATGGTGTGGAAACATGAAGAATGTTTATAAATGAGGTCTAGCCATGCCCAAGACAAACATTCAGTCCCAAAGGAAAGAGGAAAAGGGAGAGTCATTATATGGAAATGAGGAAAGGGCATAATGTGGGAGTTGTTGCTACTCTCTCAGATGTAACTAGGTAACTAAGAAAGTGCTTTTTAGAAATCACCGTTGCTAACACAAGTCAGTGAAATGCTCCAGTGTTAGTGGTGCTGCAGTCACAGAATCACAGGGTGGTTGAGGTTGGCAGGCACCTCTGGAGGCCTTTTGGTCCACCCTCCTTGTCCAAGCAGGGCCACCAAGAGCCAGATGTCCAGGAACATGAGCAGTCTTCCTATAAACTATATCTTGTATCTGTGCCCTCTAGAGCTCAAACATGATTTTTGTTATATTCCATTCTGACCTGGTACTCAAGCAAAATAAACAGAAGTAGTAAGCAGGCCCTTTTGTCTGAGGTCTCCAGTGTTACCAATTACTTTAAAGTAAAGCAACAGTGAGAACATTTTCCTGGTGTCGACAGGGTCATTGTTATGTTTTCAGAAGGGCTATTTTTATACAGTGACTCATGTTAATGCCTGTTCTGATTTGGTGTTTTTCCATCTTCTCTAAAAATGCAGCAGGACGAATGCATACCCCGTATAATTGCACTAACTTCTGGATTTTACCACTATGGACTTTGGCTATAGAGTTGAAAACAGATGATGACCCCAGTCACAATGTAGGTTTCCTTTGGCAGGGAGGCTGACATAGATATTTCTGCCCCTTCCACTCCACAGCTGTGAATTCTTACCTTCTCATTGCTGTTCTCCTCAGTTGTTTCAACGTGGGCTGTTGTGCGGGTGGCCCCAGAGAAACTGTTCTTAACATTTGGAAGGAAAAAGCCAAATATAAAAATGAACAACCTGGAGTTTTGGGGGGTTGTTTACTTGGGTTAGTTTTTTTGAGGACACTTTTAAAATTATGCTCTCTTAGATATCCAGACTGAGTCTTGTAGTGGCTGTTTTATCAGGGTAATAGTAAGCTCCAGTTGCAGGTGGGAGAGGAACACCTTAGCCCCATGAACAGAGTTCTTACCCCATGTTTGGTGTCACTCTACCTTGAAATAAAAGCATGCAGTCTTAGATCTTGCAATAATGTTGAGGAAGCAAATAATGCATCGGAAGACTTGCTTCTAGCATGTACGTGTGTTCGTGTGAAAGGGGTGGGGGCTGTAGAGTTTAAATCTTTTCTCTTAAAGCACAGCTCTGTCTCCTGGGCAGCAAGGGAAAGGTCTCTGGAACTGTGCTGAAATAAGCAAGCCAGGACCTGCCTGGGGAGACTGGCCTCATGCCGTGCTTTCCACCTCACTGAAAGGGTGGAGATTTGGAGATGTTAGGCACTTCCCAGCCTCTCCTATTTCTTCCTCTTTACCTGAGATCTCCGCTGAGCTTTGGGTGGCACACGACATGTAACTCACACGTGAGTTACAACTCTGGTGTGTAGCTCATACTACATGTTTGAGCTGTAGTGGCAGCAGATAAAAGACGTAGTTCACAAAAGGACCATTCATGTCACTGGGACACCGCAGGCTGCCAGTGTCCTGCTGCCAGGCCCTTGACTATTGTAGCTTCTGGCATCGCAGCCATACCGGTTGATATGTGGAAACCAGTCAGACAGAAAGTTTGGTATGTCACAAACAAGAGAGGTGGAAATGCATTAAAGTTTTCTTGGTGGGAACAGTCACAGAGGTTGGAATTGTTGAAGCTACATCTGTGATGTTTGGTCTCTTGTGGAGGTTGGAGCTTCTGCAGCCTTTGTCTTCCTTCTGCCTGCACTGGGACATTACTACTGGACAGAAGGGTTGGAGAGCTTGGTGAGGTCAGTGTCTGTGCAGCAGCCTGTCTGGAGGATGTTTATGCCCGACATGTATTTGTTTATCGCTTTTTATTTAAAAAGCGCATTGCTCCTTCTTTTATTTTCAGCAGTAATTAGGAAGCAGATCTAAAGGGGAAGGGCTGACCACATTTAAACGTTGACCTTTTTTATCAGGATCCGAGCTGAAAAGTTAACACTTACATAATTCTGTGGTGATTTTTGCCACCCTAGTGGTAAAAGTTAAATAACTTCCTGTGTTTTGATCCTGTGAGCAGTGTGTGACTTTCTGGATGGTGAGAAGTTTATTGAGCCTGAAATTGAAGGTGGCTTGTTGAGAAATCAGCAAAATAGTAACAGAGAATCTTTTCCAACTCCTTCTCAGCAAGCCTCAAAGCATTTCTCTTGGCATTTTTGTAGGATCCTGAAAATACAGTTGTACACTTCTGGTAGAAAGAAGATGAGTTGCACACTTTTAACAGGGACCTGGCCCTGTATAGGATTTTTATTTTCCCTGGCATCTGGGGGTCATTAAGCTGTAGTACCTCACAGAAGACTGAAAAGACATTGAGGAGCTGAGCACTCACATGAGAAGTAATGTGTATCTGTACCAGGCTAGGCGCAGCTTGAATTTTTAACTGAGAAAACTTCTCATCAGTGCTTTTTGAAAAGGGACTACAGTTAAGCAAGTTCCTTTTCTCAAGGAAGAAGAGATCATTCATCCTTCATTCTTATTAATCTTTTCTCTGAATGTAAATACATTGTCATTGTATTTACAGAAGCCAGCTGTAAGAAAAATTGATTACGGAGAAAAATGAAAAGTTAATCATACAAGAATGAGTAATGTTAGAACCTGTGAGCAAGTATCTTTATTTTAGAATGGTAGTATCAGCAGGTTTTGTAAACCTGGAGAAGTGCTACTGATCAGCAAGTGCTTTTGTATAACATAAGCAAATGAAGAAGACAGGGAAAGAAGAGTTAAATTTCTATTAATAGCCTCCTGTTTAAATCACTTGGCTACACACTTTTTGGAATGAAGCTTGTGGTGGTACAATGCCTTGGAGTTTCACTTGTCTGCTGTTCAACTGGCATTGAATCAATACACAGTCAGTTTGAATTTGGAAGTTACTTGTACAGAAGTAACCTCTATACCACTTTTCTAGCACTCAACTCATTCATCAGAGGTCAAGGAGAAAATGCCTTTGCTACCACTGACATGGAGCAATTAGGCTGATAGCCATGGATATGAAAGCTCTTATTTATTGTCCTGTGAGTGCCTAAACAGTTGTTCTTGCCAGAGTCTGGATTATCCTGTTGGTGGTTAAATACATCTGCACATTCTTGTGAAGTATATGGAATAAAGGGAAAATAATGAAAGAAATGTTTGGAACATTTTATTTCATGCCCCTATCTTTTTCTCCTCAAGTGCTGGTTGAAGTTCAGTTTGTGGTTATAGCACAAATGGGCAACCATCTGGATACTTGGACTGCTTAGATTTATTTTTATTTCGACTGCATTTTTTTGACCTGTCTTTTCCAAACTAAACCTTAAAAAAAAAGAGAAAACAGGGACCGTAGTGGATTCTGAGCTCATCACTCTGTTAACCCTAAGAAACATTTTAAAGCTCGACCCCAAAAGATGCCAAACCTCACGTCAGAATTGAAAATTAACATAAGTGTAAGCTGCTGCTTCTCCTTCATTGCTGATGCTCTCATAATTTAGGCTGAATATTTACTTGGTGCATTTCAGTAACTGGAGCATATTTGCCAAAAGCAATTGATTCTTCTGGTAAATGACAGCAGTGCAATTGATTGCATTGGACAGTCCAGATCAAACTGAATCACGGTGTGTGCCTATCTCTGCTGTTCATACATGCCTGTATAGATGCAATCCAAACATCTGTAATAAGAGGAGAAGATAAAACAGTGTCTTCTCTTGCACATTGTATAGACCAATTTAATTTTGTAGAATGCAGGGTATTTACTGTCCCAGTCTCACTGAAGATAGTGTTATATGGAAATTGCTCCTGTTGCATAAAAGGGAATTACACTGTGCATATGCTTTCATAATGAGCTGAGGTTTATTTTAACAAAAAAAATTTAAGTACTGATAAAATTCCTAAGTTTTTCCTCATTCCACACCCCAATTACCATTTTAACAGCACTTGAATTAGTGACTTATGTATTATGAAAACCAGCATGAAGGTGGAAAGAAATGCTTTTTCCTGGCCATGAAATTTTGTATTTTTAAGAATGTGATACAATTGTCAGCTTCAGCCAATCTCCCATTCTTCCATGCAGCACAACTGCATTTTCCCGCTGTTTCCCTGTATTGGTGCAAGCAGTCATGTGACTTGCAAGGCCTCACCAGGCTGACTATTCTAACATGCAAGGTTAGATTCACATCACATCAGCAAAAAGATGCTGCTTGCGCTGTATGGCTGCACTTTGTTGATGCAAAGTAGGGAACAGTAATGCATGACCATGTACCACGAGAGGAATGGCAATGCCCCTTGCAGTCTGGTTTTAGAGTAATGGATGTCGCTTTTCCCCTCTCTTGCAAAGTGTCATTGCTCCCTTCTTTGAGCATCCAGGATGTGATGTGTGGGTGGTACAGGAAAGGCTGCTGTTTCAGTTGTAGGGTGCTCCTTGTAAGAGCGAAAGGTACTTTTTCTAGTGGCTGTGGTGTTCATGTGCTGGCCAGGTCCTGCATCAGCAGAATGCCTTCAAGGAGGCACGGGGTGACTGAATGATCCTGTACTCTTCCCCCTAGGGTTTTGCCCCTGGGTTCCAATTCCTTCCCCTACCTCATGCCATCAGCAGCAGCTTTATCTCTTGGAGGGTTTGTGTCTTTATGCTTAGTCACTGCTGCTAACCAGATCAGCTGCCATCAAAAAATACCTTGAGTCTGGAGCTAATGTTTCTTTCCTTTTCAAATGACAAAATGTGTGTATAATACTGTGCTGCTTCTGGTTCTGAATAAAAGGAAATTAGGATACCGGTGTTTGGAACTTGGTAAACAATTGCCATACAAGACCACCAAACTAACAGCAGCTCTTAAATAGCATGAAAATAGAAGCAAATATTATTCAATAAATCTTTGCTCTTTTTTTTCCCCCCTTCTACAGGAATATTTTTACCCGAAATACTTGGGTGAGTTACAGCTCTTTTTTTCACTTTGTGGGAATGCTGGTATGTGCCTAACACTGGAGCTTGTCACAGCTGAAATCTCTGCTAAGGAAGGTGATGGATATCTGATTGCAATAAACATGCATTGCTAACTTTAAATATAGACTTTATGTTCCTTATTGTACTTTGAGGTGTGTGTTTTTACCTATGTGTACATTTGCTGACAGACATGCTTTATGTGTTTTCTGCATGTTAAAATCTTGATGTTGCATATATATCTGTGGCTTGCAGTGTTATGAAATAATTTGTAGTTTTCTACCTTTTTCCCTTTTTAATTTAGTTATTAACTAATTTCCTTATTAAAAAAAAAAAGGTGCCTGACTGAACTACTGGCTTATTGTATTGACCATATCATACTCATGGCATCATACTGTTTTCTATTTGTGTTTAATAAGTTGTACTTAAGATCACAAATGTCACAGTGGGAGAAAAATCCATGTGCTTTTTAGATATTTTGAGAAGTTTAGTTGGTCAAATTTGAGGAGCTACTACCGTAGTTTTAGAATCATAGTAGCATCTGGTTAAGTGATCATCCTCTTCAAATGGCTTTTAACTACTGTACATCAAAGCTAAAAGATTTCAATGAACTTCAGAATTTTTAGGCATCTGGAAGATTATATAATATTGCATAGATTTTGCATCCACCTTCCAAATCCTTGCAGGCCAGGTATCATTTTACGTGCTTTGAACATCTGTCCTTCACCGCTGTAACAATAACAATTACATTTTCTGTTTTTCAGCTTGTATTCAGAAATATGGGTCACCGTATAGGAGAAATCCAGATTTCCTTACATGTGTTCATAGTAAGCATTTTTGGTTTTTATATTGTAGTTAAATGTTCTCTCCTTGTACCTGAAGGTATGGGACTAGCTCAGCCATTTCTGGTTTTGGTAGTATTTCAATACTGGTCTTCCTATTTTCCAGGCTTAAGACTCCATACCACTAAACAAAATCTTTCCCGTTTTATAACCTAATGCCATCTCGCTGTAATGTTTTAGTGCTTTGATATTTTATGATGCAAGTTTCTTTCCCACCAGTTTCTCAAGGTTTGTAAATAATCTGAGAAGCAAGAGGGACAGGAAATAGGAGGTACCATAAGGTTTTACACTATGTTTGGCCCTTCATTTTCTATTCTCTTGAATGGTAGCTTAGGCTTGCCCCATTAAGGAACCTTAAGAAAAGTTTAAAGTCAAACCCAGGCTTGTGTCAGCCTTCTTTATATTAAGAGATCAGTTTCATGTATCACCTGACTATGCTTTGAATATTGCTATCTTTAAAAACTCAAGTCAATTTGAAAGCCAAACTGATAACTTTGTAGAGGGTGAAAGGTTTTTTGTTGTTCACTAACACTAGAGAAGAGAATTTAATGAATTCTTCTGATACCTTTCTAGTTGCCTTTTGAAGCTTAGCAGTGCTAAAGGTAGAAAACTGCATAAGTATTCTAAATATGCCCTGTGAGCAGTTCAAATGTGGAGAAAATCAGATGTATGTATATTTATTTTCTTTTTACCCCTGGGTTTCAGTCTTTTATTGTGATCAAGTGTAATTAGTCATGTGTTCATACAAGTGCTACCAAAGCAGGATCAGTATTTAGTCAACCTTTCACATTTATAAACTGCATTAAAACAACCTTTTTTAGGAGTGAATTCCAAGGTTAATAAGTGTAATGTGAAGAATTTCCCACACATATTGCAGCACTATCACTTATGAATGTTGAATCCTTCGAACTGGGAATTCTTGGACCTGTGGTACCTGTGTTGGCTGCACTATGCCAGCTAGCTCAAAGTGGGATGTGAGGCTGAATGTTTACATTTGCTTGTGCATGTGGCACAGCAAAGAGGCAGGAGTTTCTGCTGAAAATGGTGATATTGACTGGGAGCACTTGTTCCAAACAGCTAATCAGTGTCTCAGAAATGAGAGTCTAAAGGGGAGTGATGAAAAAATCTGAAAAAACAAAAGTTGAATAATTGTTTTTAGGGATTTCTGCCCATTGCATATGCAGTGGTTTGGAAAGAAAATGATAATATTTTCCCCCATTAAAATATTAAAAGGCTTTTAAATGGCTGAGTTTTGGCTAGCCATCATCAATTCACAGGAGAAGTAATAGAGAAGGAGCCTGAAACGCGCTTGGAAGAATGACAGGCTTCATGCCTGGCCAGTTCCAGTGTGCCTTTTAATTTTTCACAGATGCTGCCAAAAGACTATGTAGCTCTATGGGTTTGTGCCTGCAAGATGCTTCTAAATTTTGTTTCTTAACAGCCTTTCTCCTCTCAAAACAAGGTAGTGGAAGGTTCTTTTAACCTGGTGTACAAAGACATTGAACAGCCGAAGGGCTGGAGGAGGATTAACTGCACTATTTATGCTGGAAATAAGGTAGAAATTTTAAGTATGACAGTGATTAGACATCTTAGACAGAATATGTGAGGATTCCTAATTTCATAAACTCTTGAGATCAGGTTTACAGCTAGGATTCAGCTCCAGATTCAGAGGATTCAGTACAGTGTATAGATAGGTATTTCCAGCATGAGTGCTTATATGAGCAGTATTCCCATCAGAGTTAGAAGACAGTTAATCTCCTCTGATTCTAGAGGGATTCCCCTGACCAAACTGTCTGCTCTGGGGAGACCTGAGTCCCTCTACAGACTCTGTTTATTGTACTATCTCCAATGAGACTGCAATGAGTACTTATAATTGCTTGGCAGATAGATGCTGACTTTACACACGGATACCTATATTTTCTCTGCATATCTGGATCTTTTTCTAAAAGAGGTCCTGCAGGTCATCCAGGAATTACGGATTTGGTTCTGCAAGGCTTTGGAAGTCTCTACAGGACTTCTGAGAAATGAAGCTTCATATGGCCTTAAAAAACACAATGAGATTTTTGTTAGGTCACATGTGCCTGCTTCTTACTATTAAATTACCAAGTGTAATATTCTTTGCAACCTAGCATTTTCTTTATGACTTTTCAATATGAACCATTTTGTGGGTATCAAAAAATAAATTCACAGAACAAAGTAATGAACTGAAAGTGACAGTCAGCGGGCACAAGCAAAGTCTTGTTTCCATACAGATCAGTCTTGTTTCCATACAGATCTCAAAGATGGAATTGGTAGTTCTATTCTCTCTCTGCATTTATCAGCTTCATAGGTGCTGTCAGGCACAGCTCAAAGCACATGCTCGTCACTACTTTTAACAGCTTTACTAAAATCTATCATGTAAATGAATGGAAACAAAACCTCAATTTTTTTCTTTTGCAATCGTTTCAATCAGGAGCACCTTCTATGAAACCAGCAGAATTACACAGCTGTGAAGCCACCAGAAGGTTATAAGTGTGTCTTATGTTCTCAAAGTCTCATGATAAGAGGGAGCAAATAATCAGCACAGTGCTGATGTGATATAAATCTCCATGGTTGTTATCCATGAATTATACCATGGGTTGTTATCCTGCTGGGCAGTGTTATTACCATCTGGCTCTGCAAGGCATGTCAGAATCCAGTTTGAGGGGAAGAATCAGAAACTTGTGGATACACCAGAGAAGTTGTGCATAACCCCGTTGACTTGTTTTGCTTATCAAATGACTGAAAACACTGCCATGTTTAGGAGGCTTGGTTTGTGCTCCTAAAAAAAATAAATATTTGGCTTACTATACCTAAACCATTCTGCTTAATGTATGCGTTCTGATCTGTCTAGGAAGAGAAACATCCTGGTCAGACTTGCTCTATTGGTGGCTCATCGCCACCTTAACCTGGCCTCTCCTTTCCCAGCTCCCCCAGCTCCAGCAGTGTGTCAGCTGGGCAGTGATTTACTGGGAGGTGTTCTGGCAGGTGGATGTTAAGACAGCCCATGTAGCTGTGGTTTGTTTGTGTGGCCTGGCCTCTTTGGCTGTAGCTTTGCCCCAGCTCTGCAGATCTGGAAGATTTCATCTGAACATCTGGAAATGCTTCTTCACTGTGAGAGTGAACCACAGCTGGCACAGGTTGCCCAGGGAGCTTGTGGAGTCATGACTCTCAGGATAATCAAAAGCCTTCTGGCCATGGTGCTGAGCAAGTGGCTGTAGGTGGCCCTGCTTGAGCAGGGAGGTCGCACAAGTGATCGATCTCCAGAGATGCCTGCCAACCTCAACCACCTGAGATTTAAATCTGAGGCAGTCAGTGCAAGCAAAAGTGCTGTTCAGTGCTTTATGAGACATCAAATGGAACTAGCTGCTACTGCCTGCACTCACAGAAATGTTAAAGTTCTTTCAAAGCAGCTGGTCATGACAGTGACTTTCAGGATCACACAGAGGAAGCTAAGAAGAGATATGTGGAAGTATAATCCTGACAAAAGTAGGAGTCTTAACTTCTCTCAGTTTGAGAAGTCTGATGGGGCTGCTAATCTATGAACAGTTCCTCTCCTAAAAGCCTCCCTGCTATGCTACGAAGTCATGTTTCAGAATGTCAAGAGTCTGTACTGGACTCAGCAGTGCATGGAAACCAGAGTAATTCTTTTCTGCTGTTGCTCACTTAATGTGTACACACCGGGCACTTTCCAGTGGTAGGAGGAGATATGTAAAAAGAAAAGCCTTTGAACTAGGTGAGCTTTGCAATCTGCAGAATGAGCTTCTGCATTGTTCCTTCTGGGTAAAGTTGTGCAAACAGTTAACACATTCATGTTTTTGAAGACCAGTGATCTAGAATACTGGTGTTAGCAGGTTACTACTACATGATAGCTACCAACTCATTTTTTGTGGAAACAAGGGTATTCTCTTGTCCTTCCTTTAGTTACCTCTGCAAAGCACTGTCGCTGGGTGTTTTGCAGGTAAGTGGGTAGGTGAATTTGGGCAGGTGACTACAACTGGTCAGTAGTTACATGACACTTTGAGATTTATTCCTTCAATCCTTCCCAAAGTGTGGCAACTATTCCCTTGCTTCTTTCCAATGAGAAAACTCATTGCCGAATCCTGGAACTTGGCTTAAAAATCCCCATAGGAACATTGTGTTCTCTGTAAACTGGATTAATGGTCTGCTGTTCCTTGGCTGTTGATGTACAGGTATTCCCTTTTATTTTCATTCTATGTAATGGAAAAGGTCTAACAAAAATTTCATTTATAAACTTTTGCTAGCCAGAAATCAATCAGCCCTGGTAAGATCCTCAGTTGAACTACCAAAAGTGATTGAAAAGAGTACCCATCCTTCCTTGGGTACTTTAGTTGATACTGCTTTTTGTTTTCTCAAAAATTAGTGCGAGGAGAAAAATGAGCTACTTTGAGTTGTTTCAGGATGTACCCTTCAGATATGGGGGTGGGAGCTCACTCCCTTTTGCAATGAGATGAATTCCACTGCATGTGCTCTGCAAAATTCCTGGCACAGCTTGTTTGGCATGTGAGCGCCAAGAATTAGCTTCCAGTTTTGCCAGGTGCAAGTATTTCTGAGTGATTCCCCAATACTGTTTAAGCTTCCCAATTTCTAATGAGAGTGAAACACGTGGTTGTCAGTGACTTCAGTGTATTGTTCTGTTTTGTTTTGGTTTTTTTATTCCTTGTGTAAATCAGATTTGCCAAACCAGTGTTCTCCTGATCCTTGTCACAAAGAAGGGACCATCAAATGTGAGGATCTCAAGGGGGACTTCTATTGTGAATGCAAGCGTGGCTGGCAGGGAAAGAAATGTGAAAAAGGTAATTTGGTTTCATTATCTTTTATTCTTGTAACAAAGATACTTTGGGTTCTGCTGTATTCTCAAATGGTCACTGATACTGTGCTGCACAATTCAAAAGTCACAGAACTGAGCCTGGATTACACACCGTTCATGCCTTTACCCTCCTGCCAAACAGGTAGTTTTTTCACATCAACATTTTCATATGACTTTAGTGGAGCTCAGCTTGGTCTTGGCAAAGTAAGCCAAGAAGTTATGCTCCAGCTTTCTGCTCCACCCCTCTGAAAGCAGCAGCAGAAATAGAGTTGTAGTGGCTTTTCAAGCAGAACTGCATCAGCTGCTGCTGTGAACCCTGGTGTAACAGGTCACAGACTGCAGAACCAGAGAAGCTGGCCCATCTTCCCATCTAGCATCCCTGCAGTGGGAACAATGACTTTCAGTCGGCAAGTTGAGGTCTGAGTCTCATGACACACAAACTGATAAAATTAGTCCGTTAAAGCTTCCTTGCTAGTAGGACTTTATTCCATGTCCACTTAATTCCACATATTCCATTGGTGTATTTCCATCACCTCAAAAGAGATTTTCAGACAGAAACTATTTGTGCAAGAAGTTCCAGCTGCCCACAGAGCTTTCTCTACAAGTTATCTTCCCTCCTTTTGTTTTCTGGTTTCTTTTTTTTTTTTCCTTCTGCCTGCAAGGCTTCCTGTCAGTGCCACTGCTTTTTTGCTTGCCAATAGTAAGTAATGGCTAGAAATCGTATTCAGCCAGTCCAGAATTGTAGCAACCAAGACAGCAGGAGATCCAAGCCTTTCTTTCTCATGTAAATATTGTGATGAGATTAGAGCATCACTCAAACATCTTATTTAATCAATTCAGAAGGCAGACCAGTCAGTATCCAGTTGGCTTTGAGAGCTCAGACACTGATCAGTCTGAAGCATATTTCCTTATTTTCTTATAAAAATGCCATGACATGCTGTTCTAGCCATCAGCTAACTCTGGAGTCCCATAGACAAGTGGGACACAATGAGCAGGTAGAGTAAATTGAGGGTGAAACCCAGGCTCTGCTGGATTTTACAGGCTTTTGCTGCCAACTTCAGTGGGGCATGGTTGAACTCACAATGTTCAGCATGTGTGAACTTGGAACTTTCTGTGTTCTCATGAGTTCTGTGATAGTAACAATATAGTGTTCCTGTTTTATTCAAAGCTTTTGTCCTGAACTTACTGGCCATGACATAATTTTAATACTTAGTTATGATATAAAATACATAACTAGTTTGCTTCAGCAAACAAGCTTCTTTGCCTTCACAGTGACTAAAGATACTCTTATGTATTCTCAGAGCTGTGAAGGAGATACTACTCAGTTACAGTTCCTTCTCTCTCCCTCTTTTTTTTTTTCTTAAGTTAAACAAACTTGAGCTTATGTGCATGAAGTGTTTGAATGAAATCTTTGTGCTTTTTGTAACCATTTATCACATCTGTAATACCGTTTCTTGTTTGGTCTCTCTCCTTCCCAACGCCTATCCCACTCTCACCCTGTGGATTATTTACAGATGTGAAAAGCTGACTGTAACACTTTCTTTTGATATAGATATTGATGAATGCAGAACACAGAACGGCGGCTGTAACCAGCTCTGCCTCAACAAGCTAGGCAGCTACCGGTGCTCATGCTACAGTGGTTACGCTCTTAAAGACAGCAAAATATGTGAAGGTAAGCTTTGCTAGGGCTCTCAGTTTGCTTTGGGGGGATGCTTAGTGACTTGTGTCTGTATTTCAGAGAGCTGGGTTCAACCCTGAGCAGTCCTGGTCTGCTCCCTAGCCCAGCAGAAACTTGCTAGTAGCTCCTCTTAGCTTTACTCCACTGGGGTTGTGCTGGGTGCTCCAGCCAGCCTACATGCCTGGGCTTGTCAGCAGTTGGACCATGATGCTCTCAAAAGCATAACACAGGCGTGATTCATGGAGGATTTGTGGCTTGGATTGTGCTAAATTGGTTTAGTTGATCAGTCCTCATATCCTGACATTGAGAGGAGGAAGTGCTGGCCAGATGTGTTGTTATGATTCTTTCCAGCTTCACAGTGTTGTAGTATGTGAGCCATTTGTTTTTCTTCTGTGTGTTTCTGATTTTATTTTTTTAAATTTGGATATGTGCAGCAGCTAATGAATTCAGATAGATACAGATGGCTAAATTCACTGCAACTGAATATTAATAGGTGTAGAAAGGCCCTAGCAAAGGTTGGCAGCTGTTTTACATACCAGCTGAGAACAGAAAGTGAGGACCTGAAGTTTCTGATTGAAACTGCAGAATGAATTTACATAACCAAAACTTAAGCAACTGAGATTTTAAAAGTGTTAAGAAACTGCATGCTGAGACAGAGACTCAATAACTCAATAACGGGTGGCTGTTAAAATTATGTGCATCTCATGAAAAGACAGGTATATACCTCTTAGAGGTGGATGTGATGACATATTTCTAAACAATTTGCATACCTGATCTGAACAACTTATTAATGCTACCAGCAAAAAGAAAAAGAGCAAGGTTTTATTTCTATGTGACTTCCACTCTAAAAAGTGATGACTGTATAGATTACATGGTATCCCTTCCTAATGGGAGCAGCAGCTTAGAAGAGCCAACTTCACTTTTGAATTGTCCTCTGGTGCCAGCCAGCATGGACAGGTGAATGGCGAGGGGCTCACAAATGTGTTTGTTTTCCTGTGTGTGTACCTTTGTTTCATACCCCAGTACTGTCTCCTAGAGCACTGTGAGCAATACTGCATAAGCAGTCTGTAGCTTCAATGTGTGACCTTCCAGCTGCTGAGATTACTGTCAGGTGTGGTTATTGATAGCTAAGATTTATCATTGCATTTTGACTTTTTTTCATGTTTATTCCTGTCATCATGGGCATACACACAAAAGTTCCCTCTTGTCTTGATTTGTAGACTAAGCTACATAGGGTGCTCGGCCAGTTCATTCATACGTGGGAAAATCAACAAGAGTAATGTGTAATTGTAGTTTCAACACATACTAGAAAGCAAAAGTAAATATTAACCTCTTGGTATGGTGCAAATGTTTTGTCAACACCACGATTCTGCAGGATATTAGTTAACATGTGAGGAAAACAGGGTTTTTTATGGACTTCCAGTTCCAGTTCATTGCCTGCCCTTATGGTGAAACCCCACATCTCTCTGGCATGCCTTGTATTCTGTGACAAATTGGGCTGCTTCAATTCTCCTTTGCCACTACAGGCCAGCAGATTAGATCTTAGCTTTGTAAATATATGAAAATTTATCCTTTGCCTATCTGAGGACACAGAACAGAAATCTGTGAAGTGCCACAGGCTGAATGTTCCTTCAATGTTTTGGTAAAATTTATGCTGCTGCTCCTAAGTTTCTGCCTGTTGCTTTTTTTAACCTGCAGTTTCAGCCCCCCTGAGTGGGGAGAGTGGGGCTTTTTGGTTTTGTGGCAGTTGTTTTGTTTTACAGTTTTTCTCCTGGTTCACTTTGCATTGTTTTTTTTCCAGTAGTGGCTAATGGCTTAAGCTAAAAAAGACCAACTGATTTTTGAAGCCTGAAGTCACTTCTTATCGCTAGCTAACCCTAAAAGTAGATTCTTAAAGATACTGTTTTTTTCAGTTTCCAAAATTACGTAGGGATCTCCTTGCCCTAAGCTCACTCCAGTGTGTGAACAGTGAAGTGATTATACTCCTCTGAAGTTGTGTTGTTGAATTGCTTGTTTTGCAGACATAGATGAATGCACAGCATCAGCAGACATCTGTGGAGAAGCTCATTGTAAAAATTTATTAAGCTCGTATGAATGTCTTTGCAATGCAGGCTACAAGTATGATGACGTGAAAAAAACTTGTCAGGGTAAGCTCAAGAAACCTGTTAGCATTTATTATATAATTTAAATCTGTAGAACCCCAGAAATTTAGTTTCAGGCTTCAGTAAAAGCTTTTTTTTTTTTTAATCTTGCTACACATTGGAGTTCCCTTTCTCTAGTTGGGAGTGAGTTTGCAGTTTGCGGTCACCTTTGAGTTCATCGAGCTTGCTGTCATCTTTGAGTTCACTGAGTTTGCAGTCATCTTTGATGACTTGAATCAAGCTGTACGAGCCAGAGTAGTGAGATTTCTTGAACTTTCGACACGTGCAAGATCTGGTGAAAGCTCAGAAGCATCTGTGCATGTTGCTGTCTCTCTTTATAGGACAAGAAAAGTTACAAAGCAGTAGCTGTTTTTTCAAAACCTGTCTTGTGGTATTACTCTGAAGTAGGAACTTAATATGTACTGGAACCATGCACAGTTCTGCTGGCTACACTGCCGCAAGCTTTCTCAACAGAGTAAGTTTTGAAAGTATTCCAAAACCAGCATTGTTCCCTGCCTTTTGTCTAAGTTAATGTAATGACTCGAATCACACTCCAGCCAGTCCTGTTGGGCGTTTAGTGTTAAACTCTGCCTGAAGAGATCCCTGTGGGCTGTCACAATTTGCTTTCCGGCATTTGTTTGTGAAGAAGATAAAAAATAGCTGAAGAAAAAAAGAAAACAGTGAATGAGGAACTCAGGTTTTATTTGCAGTCCCTGACTGGAAGGAGCAGGAGCCAGTCACTACAGGCATAGCAGAAGGGGCCTGAAGGGAGGAAGTCTTGTCTAGAAGTTAAAGCCCAGGGCTCTGCTCCAGCAGACAAGTAGTTGAGTTCTGTTTCCAGCCTTCCCACTGACTTGCTATGTATCTTTGGGCAGCTGGAGTCTGTCTGTGAAAATAGATTTCACAGAATAAGCTGAGCTGGAAGGGACCCACAAGGATCCAAGGACAGAGTCCAACTCCCAGCCCTACACAGCACCATCCCCAAAGGTCACACCATGTGCCCAAGCCCATTGTCCCAATGCTTCTTGAACTCTGTCAGGCTTGGTGCTGTGATCCCTTCCCTGGGGAGCCTGTTCCAGTGCCCAACCACCCTCTGGGTGAAAAACCTTTTTCTTATATCCACCCTAAACTTCCCCGGACACAACTTCAGGCCATTCCCTTGGATCCTGTCACTGGTCACCAGAGAGAAGAGATCAGTGCCTGCCCCTCCTCTTCACCTCACGGGGAAGCTGCAGACTACAACGAAGTCTCCCCTCAGTCTCCTCTTCTCCAGGCTGAACAGACCAAGTGCCCTCAGCTGCTCCTCACACGGCTTCCCCTCAAAGCCCTTCACCATCTTTGTTGCCCTCCTCTGGATGCTCTGTAGTAGTTCAATATCTTTTTTATACTGTGGCACCCAGACCTACCCCCAGCACTCGAGGTGAGGCCGCCCCAGTGCAGAGCAGAGCAGGACAATCCCCTCCCGTGCCCGGCTGGCCATGCTGTGCCTGATGCCCCCCAGGACAAGGTTGGCCCTCCTGGCTGCCAGGGCACTGCTGATTCATGTTCACATTGCCATTGACCAGGACCCCCAGGTCCCTTTCCATGGGGCTGCTTTCCAGCCTCTCATTCCCCAGTCTCTCCGTACACCCAGGGTTGTCCCATCCCAGGTGCAGAATCCAGCACTTTCCCTTGTTGAACTTCATACATTTAGTGATTGCCCAGCCCTCTAATTTGTCGAGGTCTCTCTGCAGGGCCTCCCTGCCTTCAAGGGAGTCAACAGCTGCTCCCTTTATGCAGATGCTGATTTTAACTTTTCTCTCCTATAAAGATATGGCACAGGCCACCAAGCACTTGGGCATGCTCAAGTGTAAGGTGCTACAAAACAGCACTAAAAATGGTTTTTTAGCCCAAGATGGTTCATGTTTAAACAAACTCAGTGTTTTTGTCTCTCTTCTTCACTGGTTTTGTGTAGACATAGATGAATGTGAAGAAAAGCTCTGTGAACAGACCTGTGTCAACTCACCAGGGAGTTACACCTGTCACTGTGATGGCAGAGGGGGAGTGAAACTTTCCCAGGACATGAATACATGTGAGGTATGTCAGCATTCATTGCTGTAACTGCAGAACAGACCTTTACCTTACAGCACTCTCTGATTCTCTTTCTGCTGTGTGAGGAGAATAAGCACTCAGAAATATGTTTTGATTATAGAACATCATACCATGTGTGCCTTTTGCTGTTGGAAGGAGTATTAAATCCTTGCACCTGGGGAGGATGTTCAGCGGCACTCCTGTTATCAGGCTGCGCTTCAAAAGGAAACAACTGACGAGGTGAGGGCAATTTAGAATGACAGTCAAATGCTCTGAGTGGCTTTGCTGCGTGCAAGGGAGTTGTTACAATTATAATTGACACTACATTCATCATCAGTTGCTTGGATTATGAAGTCCTGAAAGGCTAAATATTATCCAAACCAGTAATTGAGAAAGGCAGCCTTGACCACAGAGCTGTTAGGATAATTACTGAAATGTAATATTGTATTCCTTATTCTTGATGATATTTTAAAAGCTGTATTCACATCTTAAGGCTTTCAGGGGTGCATTAAAAGCTAGTATGTTTTAACAGAGCTTTATAGCTGCTAGAATTGATTCTATCTGTATGGAAAGTACTCTGTGGTTTTTGAACTCTGCATAACTAATTTATTTCTTGGCACCTGTGCGGTCAGACTTGTGGCTGAGTTCGACTTTAGAACCTTTGATCCTGAAGGTATCCTTTTCTTTGCTGGAGGCCATCAAGGCAGCACATGGATAGTCTTGGCTTTGCGCAAAGGACGGCTAGAGCTGCAGCTGAAATACAACGGAATCGGCCGTGTGACCAGCACTGGACCACTTATCAACCATGGCATGTGGCAAACGGTGAGCCCAGAGCCCTGCTGAGGTCTTACTCCTTCTTGGCTTGTTTGGGATGTACTCCTCAAGTGCAGATAGGCCTTGTGTATTCTTGGGAAAATGCTTTTCCAACCTATCTATCCATTAAATGCATGCCAGTATGTTATACATTCTAAGGTGAGAATGGGATATTTTTCCTAACAAATTGAATTATGCTTTATATCCGTTGTAATATAGACTGCATCTCTAATTTGCACAACCAGAGCAACCACTTGCACAAACAGTGCCTTTGAGATGCAGTAGGGCTAAGATGACTTCATGTCAGTTCAAGAAGATGCCCTCTGGGTGAGGGCTGGAAGTGAGTAAGAGGGAAGGAACTCTGTATCTGTTCTTTTAAGAAAGTTTCCAAGTGTGTTTGGTGTGTGGGGGGTGTGTGGTTGCTTTTGTTTATTCATTCATTTGTTTAGTCACAGGGCTGAGATTGTCTGAGGCCTTGACAAATCTCTTATGCTACAGTGTCCTTTCTATAAAGTCTTCAGGCCCGTTTATATACAAAATAGACAGTTTCTCTTGTAAAGATATTGGGGTCTGTTACAGAATCATAGAATCATCAAGGTTGGAAGAGACCTCTAAAATCATCAAGTCCAGCTGTCAACCCAGAACTACCAGAACTACTGTAACCCCTAAAGCATCTATTTACTGATACCATAATCCCAGCAATCTCATGAGATTGTAAGGATTGTAAGGATTTGTGTTCCTCTTGGTGCTCGCACAGAACATTGACTGGTGATTTTGGGAGCTTTACGGTTGTTACCATTTGTGACAGGATCCTGCAGTATGATCTACACTAGATGAGCAGTTTATACATGCTTTCTCACTTCTGCCTTTTCCTCTCCTTTCATTTTTTCTTAATGAGTTATTTTAACTTTTAAGTTGATGTGCCTCTTGAGGAGTGGGTGGGAAGTTCTCAGCCAACCCACATATGAGACAAATGGAGATACTGGTAACTGTGAATCATTTTCTGGTTTACATTTTTTTTAGTATAGAAAAACTCAAAATTATACATTAAAGAAATAAGCAAGGTGGGAAAAAATTTGTTTCCAATGAATAAAGAAGTCCTTGAATACATTCACTCTCAACTATTGACATTTGGTAATGCTTCCAGCAGATGAGGTGATGTTTGGTTCAGTTCCTTTACTGTCAGTGAAACAATTTTAGATTCCAAATGGAGAACTGTAGAGGTTCAGTGAAGCTGTAGATAAAATGTGTCACATGCTGTATCTTTACATATAGGAATAGCCTCAAGCCAGTTCTTACTGAATTTTATGGTAAGAGTTGTTCCGCTAATTTGAAATATGACAATTGTAATTGCCTGCAAAGAGAGGATGGTGACAGAAGATGTGAAAAGCAGAGTGGATGCCACTGGGGTGACTTGGGAGTCACAAAAATCAGAAGTTACCAAGCTAATTTATTTAACACAGGAGCTAACATACTTGTTAAGTGCCAGACCTCATTATGAGATAACTACAAACTACCCCACATCAGTTTGAGGGGACACAGCTGAAATGTATTTGCTTTCTTCAGTGAGAGAAGGCAGTGTGATAAAATTAAGTGTCATATTTAGGCAAGAATTATTGGTCTCCTGCCAGCCATGAGCATCAGGGCTCTTATCCCCAGGTATCGTCCTAACCAAGACATTGCCTGACTGAGTTACTGCAGCAACAAACCCTGCATATTTTCTGAGAGATTGTGTAAATCCCCCAGAAATCCTTCCCCAGGGCTTTTTGGGACAGTACAGACCAAGCTATGGGTGCTGTGTGGGGCAGGCAGGCAGGACCCACACTGATGGGGTGGGGGTAGAGGTGGCCCTGCAGCCAGGGGTGCTCCCTGCACGTGGGCTGGGCAGCTGCCAGAGGCAGAGAGAGCATGGCAGGAGTGGAGGAGAGAGCATCACGCAGTGCTGGCACAGGAATGTGTGCCTGGAGCAGCTCGGTGGCCTTAGCTCTGGTGGCTGCCTCCCAACGGGAAAGAGTGCGGTGCTGATACTGCCCCAAAGCAGAAGGATTTACCCATGGATGAACAGCACAGGGAGGAGGGAGCCTTTAGTCTCTTGACTTTATGCCTGACACCTTTGAGACTTGGGACCTTGCCTGGTTTGCTGGGGGGCTGTTGATTTCTCCTTTCTCTGCTGTATTTTGTTATCTCTTGCTTTCACCCTAGAGGTACTTGGCTCTCTTCTGCTTGACATCTAGTGTCACACACCTCTAAAAGCAATTTAATCTATATGGCTGGGTGATGCAACTATAAATATGTTCCTACATTTTATCCCCTCCCTAATTTCTCCTTTTTTCTCTGTCTGGCATGATTTTTAATTTAGGAAATCCTGTTTAAGGATTTCTTTTTATCTGTCTCCTATTATAAAGCATGTAGCCACACATTTCATTTTAAGGATAGACTTGTATGTACTTTGCAGCCTCACCTTCTATAAAGCACAACCCCAACAATCTTCAGAGGTCACAGTCCAGGCTCAGGTGCAGTTGTGAGCTTTAGTCTGGACCTCAGTATGCACAGAATCAAGCCCTTAGTTTTGGTTAGATCTTAACCAGAGGACTTTGGATACTGGAGAGAACTTCATATGGGTTGTGAGAAAACAGCAATTTTACTATTTAACTTTCAGCAGATAGAAAAACAATGGGAATTTAAAAGCAAAACATATGAAAAACTGCCAGCAGTGTTCTTGTCTCTTGAGCAAAAGTTGCATACTTCAAAGGAAATATGATGGCATTTTCAAAACTTCAGGCCAATATTTCTACCTAGGTATTATTTCTGGTGTTAACCCCTCCGAAGATATTTTGAAATGACCATTGAACCAGCATTAAAAACACAAATAGGCAAGCCTCAGGAAAGACTTTTAATGTGGTTATTTGTGTGTAATCCAGCTGGATGAAGTGGCACATATGAAATTATGATAGTAGACAATGCACTTGCCTTCTGTTTGTTTTGCATTTCCAAAAACAGTCGTCATTTTGCCTTATTTTCAGTGCTCAGTTTAGTACTGCTCTGAGGACACAGTCTGGTTAGCAAAAATAAGAACTTACCTGCACTGTTAAATGTCAGGGCCGAAAGTTAAACAATCACAAGACTGGTTTTTGGCTTTAACCCTGTGGCTAACTGTAGTTCTGTCCCTTTTCAGTGCTGTCCACTTGCTTTTCAGCAAACAGTGGGCAGGCGGGCTATGCTCTATGAACTATCCAGGGCATGAATCCAAAACACAAAGCTGACTGCCCTTATGGCTAACCATATGGGAACCCTTAGCTATGAGAGCTGTCCTCCTGAATGTCCCTGGGTCATGATGGCAGGCAGCAACTAGCTTCTCCTTGCCACAAGCGTAGGGAATTGGAGCAGGATGCTAACTACTGAAATGCTTCCCCTTTTGGTTTGTAGGTGATGGTGGTGCACCAGCAATTAAGCTTTGACTGTAAGAAGCGGGAGCTTGAACAGCCAGAGGCCATTGTGAAGTAGTCAGAATGTAATTTCCTAAACTGGAATCTGTTGAAAATTGCCACAGGGATTAACCCCTTCTCTTATGGAACTTTTCCCTGATTTGGGTTTGCTTGTATTAAAGATCAGATGCAGCTAAGAACTAAGAATTTATTATTTTTTAATTTCTGTTTTATTACTTGCTATACAATCTAATAAAATTTTAGAAGGCTGTGAATTCTGGTGGCCCTGTAAGTAGCAGGATTTCTTCACAGAGGAAGCACAGTATGGGCACTGCTGCAGCTGGCTTTTCCCCATTCCCATTTGCTCTGTCTGCCCACTGTCTGTGCCAGGAGCAGGGAGATGGTCTGTGCCAGCTCCTTGTGGCGCTCCATACCCCGGAGCATTAGGGCAGCGGTGACCACGACACTGAGTAGAGGTGTCCATGTGAGTTTTTGGCTACACAGCTTGTGTAGCTCAGCCAGCTGGGCTGTGGCTGCTAGCACCTGTGGGCTTATGTTTCCACACACTGAATGGGCTCTACAGTCTTCCAATTCCCAAAAAAAGCCTGTTTGAGACTGGCTTGTGTATCTCCATGGAACGCAGTCTGGAGGTGTAGGTGCTACTTTAAACAAGCAAGCTGCAGACAACTAAATTCACATCCTGTAGGATATGGCAGAGAACAACACACCAGGTGTAAACAGTGTTCTAGCAATATAAACCAGATTGTACTGGAATCCACCAGAGAAGAAAAAAGGTTCATGAGAAGAGGAAAGTCTGTGAATAATCTTTTCAACTTTCAAATTCACTTTATCTTCATTACTGAATACTGCAATCCAAAGGGAGTGCCCAGGTATAAACCTGCTCAACCCTGTTCTCCTTTATGTTACAGCCACAGAGCAAGAGCTCAGAATGGCTGATAAGAGCAATTTTGGGACAGCTAGTCAAAATGCAGAGAGAAAGACGCTCAGAACCTGGCCTGCTAGCAGGGAGAAGGAAGGACGTGTCTAAACACCCTCTGAAATAGATAACTGGTTCTGTACAGCAGCTCACTGATGGAAGAAGCATCTGGGTGTCCCAGGGAACAGAGCTGTATGGATGAGGAGTGGGTAGGTGGAGTATCTGTCACAGAGTGGGAAGAAAATTATGAAATAGTGGAGGTGTGTTCCTTTCTTCTTCTCTACAGGAAGATTGGGATTGTCTTCTGCTACAGCCACAGAACACCCCACTGGTAGCAGGACCCAGGTCCCAAGGCAGCAGAATCTTGGCTGCTGTTCAGCAGTGTGGTGCATCAGCTCTGGGCTTCACCTTCTCTCTCTCCACAGAAGCTTTACAGTGCTTCTCTGTGCAGCCTGGTCATAACCAAAATGATGACTTTTTTTTTAAATTTCAGTGGTAATAGAACCTTCCTAGAAGTAGCTTTTCAGAGACATGGAGGGGAAACTTGCAGACTGTTTTTTGGGAGAAGAGTTATTGCCTATTACACATTTTTATTACCCTCTCAAAAATGACTTCATCTGTTGTGCTTTTTGCAGAGGTCGGTATTCAAAGACTAGGTCGCTTCTGTGTTATCTTCCACTGATCCAACAAAAGACATCTTGTTTGTCTTTCCAGCTTTTCCCTTCACATGCAGTTGCAATAGGAAGTTTCTCATTAATAACTCATTATTGCATTTACATTTTGCATAAAGCAACCTACAAAAGTCATGTAGTTAATCCACTCACATTTGTCTGTAGCTGTTTTGAAGTAGCTGAACTGTCTTCACCAGCAAGGGTAACCACAGACTGCTTTCTAGAGTAGATTTACATATCAAGATGGAATGTAACTTAAAAGGTAAACAAAGAGGTTTGGGGACTGAAAATATTTCTTTGTCTTGGGGATTTCATCAGGGTCTGTCCTGTACCTGAGGCTGCAGATACTAAGTTCTTGTCATACTGAATTATTCAATTTGGAATTTTACTTTTTCAGATCTCTGTTGAGGAACTTGAAAGAAATTTGATTATAAAGGTCAACAGGGATGCAGTTATGAAAATAGCTGTCTCAGGGGACCTGTTCACTCTAGACAAGGGAGTGTATCAGCTGAATTTGACAGTAGGAGGCATTCCTTTCAAAACCAAGGACCTTATTCTACCAGTAAGTATAGCATGATCACCTGTGTTCCTTTGCGTGCCTGAAGAGCTTGATTTCATCTTCTCGTGGGGTAATGTCAGTCCTTCCTGAGAGCAGTTCAACCTGCCCTGAAACAGGTGGAATTATCATCTTCTGGATACAGCTTTCTGTCCATTGACTGTAGCAGGAGCCTAAACCAGTAGCAAAGTTGAGACTCCAGATTTTTTGATTGGTAAGTTTGGGTGAGATGTATCCCACCTGCAGAGTTAGGGCACAGCAACACTGGAGCACATGACAAAATTCACAGTGGTCATGCTGGCTTGGAGAGCATGAGTGGCCTGGGGGAGGGGTCGGTGGGCACATTGCTGTGTGAGGGTGCCACTGTGCCTACTAAGTCTGGAACCAGCGTCAGGGGCACTCTTGTGACCAAGGTTTGTGCTTCACGTATAACGCATTACAGTTTGCTGCTTGTGTTTGCTGTTTCAGTTTAGTGAGACACAAGGAAAAACAGAAGCTTATTTTGCTTTATTTCCTCCTAATTGAAGTAGATGCAGCATATGAATAAAAGTTAAAGCACTCCTTGGGTGAGATTGGATGATTGCTGTGTATCTGGAATAGCTGCTGCTCAGGCTGGTTTGAATGACCACCACAAGCACAGTTGGCACCTTGAAACCCAAATTTGCATCTCTTTATTCCTAAATGAGGTGACAGGCATGTGGCTCTATGACTGGGAGTGCAGCAGCTGAGTCTCACAGCTCCTGTGCCTCACAAGAAGTCATTCAGGGCCACTGCATGTCAGAAACGGTAAGCTCAAGGTGTAGTCAGAATCTAGGATTGAGAGCCAGAAACTCCTCAGGTTTTTATCCTGGCTCAGACACTTAATTCTCTCTCTCCTTCAGTTAATTGGGGGTAGTGGTGCTGATTTAGAGGCTTTGCAAGGAGCCTGCTCTTTACACACTGACTCACGTTTTAATGCTGACATTTGGTACAGGATGGCCTAGCTAGAAGCTGGAAGGAATAAGGTGTGTACAGAGCGGTGTGCCAGTCTTGTGGTGCAGGTGCCCCTGCTTGAGCCAGAACCCAAAAACTTATACCATGATCAGGTCTAATGTCTGTCTTGTGTGTCGTGCAGGCTGTTTGCAATGACAAAAAGGATTGGGATTTTTAGCCTCAAGTTAGCTTCCAGCATTTGCAATGCAGAATTATGGGGCTTTGGCTATAGAGCTTTAGAAATAAGTTGTACTAAAGGTGGGCAACACATAGAGGAGTTTACAGAATCAATACAACCAAATCAGCACCTGCACTAGCTAGTGCCCTTCTGTCCTGTGGAGACAAACTGAGCTCAAGGGAGTTTCCTGGGGAATACTGACCACTCACTTGCTTGGGATTGCAGGATTGGGGTTGCTGCCTATTGGTTTGCATGTGCACAACACGTCAAAATTATTTTTACTGTTTAGTATTGTGATATAACTCAGTATTCATTTGCACACAATTCTTCTTCACTGAACAATAGTTTGAGGCATGAGATACTGCTTTATCTTCCTAGATAAATCCTCGGCTGGATGGTTGCATGCGGGCATGGAACTGGCTGAATGGGGAGGACACCTCTATCCAGGAGACCATAAAGATGAATGAAAAGATGCAGTGCTTTGCCATAGCGGGACGAGGGTCTTTCTATCCTGGCCGAGGTTTTGCTGTGTTTAATCTTACTTACAGTAAGTAGGCTGGGGTTTTTTATTTCTGACCTGTTGTCGTGCCATTAACCATACCTGGTTAATAAACAGTGTAAAACTTAGGTGAATGCCAGGCTCACTGTTGATTGATGCAGAAAAGACTAAACTTGTGGTTCATAGCGAAGGAAGGCTTATATATGATAGTTTGAGCCAGTGACAATATGCCCAGCATGGATTAGGTTCTTTCTGTGTAGCTCCAGTAATACATTTCACACCCAGACTGGCTCCAGCTCATCCTCAGCCTTAGAAGCTTTACATCTCTCTGTCAGCAGCTTAGGTGCTTCTGCTTCCAGTCCTTAACATTGTTTTCTGCTCAGCTGGGAGACCTGCAAGCCATACTGCTGTATCTTGAGTTTATGATAGACAGAAAAATCAATATTTTCTATTGTCTTGGATTCACTGTTAATCATGGGGTGTCGTTACTTACACTTGGGACAAATGCACTAAGCATATCTCTGATAGAAACCAATGAAACTGGCATACAGTAGTAACAAGTTTCAAACCAAACTTGTCCATCCTAAAGTAGCACTCAGAAAGGCACCTTTTATTGTTCTAGATTATTGTGTTTGCTTATCCGTATAATCAACTATCAGTATTTCTGAACCCACACAAATGCTGACCATCTATTTCAGTGTGGTGTATAACTTCTGCTCTACAGGCGCCACCTGTTCAGTGTTATACAAATTTTTCTGCTGTGCCATTGTAAATGAGGGAGTACCAGGTGTCTGTTGTATTACTTAGCACATGGATTCAAAAGTTGCAAAGTAAAGACAAGGCAGCATCTAAAGTGCAGGTGAAGAGCAGATGACAGCACTCAGCTGAGATAAGGCCTCAGCCCCTGTTTTTTTTTTTCAAACAATTATTCTCCAACATGTGGCGAACTAGTGAAGCTAATACTCCTGTGAAGGGAGGTTGCAGGAGCAGGACTGAGATCTTTCTTTGCAGCCTGCATTACCTTTTAAATTACAAGGGCAGTGAGGCAGTAAGAAGATACCAGAAAGTTTAATTCAGGGTTCAACAGGTGAAATAAACTTCTGAGAGGCTGGTGATCAGGAAGAGTTTGAGTAGATGATGAATGTAGCATGCTTATATAATTTTTGAGTTTAATACAGGCTTTCATAGAAATGCTTCCTGCATGTCAAATTTCAACTTAGATTTCTCAATGATCTTTGGGCAGATCGGTTCAAAAATTGTTTTTTGATTGACCTATCTTGCAGCAGTTCTTTGAATGTGTCAGACTGGCAGCCATGGGAATTTGACTAACTCTTTGTGATAAAAAAGCTTAATGTTATCCTTTGACATTCTCAAAAGCAGCAGAATGCATAAGGTAACAAGAGGAAACTGATGCCATTTTCTTGTCTGATTTTATGTTGAGATGCTTTGGAATGATAATTTTTTTGAATAAAAGAAAGGTGGCAGTCCCTCAGATTCTCATCTGCCTATGCTCTTCTCCAGGGAGAAATTGAACAGCTTATGCATTTGACACATTGTCCTATGCATTTCTTTTTCTGCAGTGCAACCTTTTTCTGGAAATGAAACCAAGACAAATTGGGAAATTGAAGTAAATGCTGTAATTCAACCAGCAACAGATACTGGTGTGCTGTTCGCCCTAGTTACAGAAGAAGCATCTGTCCCTCTATCACTATCTCTGATTGACTATCACTCCACAAAGAAACTGAAACAACAGGTACAAACAAGTATTTTTGTAGAGAAGTTTCCTTGCTGTTTCCTGGTAACTGGAAGTCATTTTCAAAAACAGCTGTCAGGTTTGCTGCCTGCCTCCTTACTTGTCCCACCTGTTCAGAGTGTGGTCTGAAACAACAATGCTGGCCTGACACCAAAGTTCTGCCTCTTACAGGTGTGTGTCAGATGCTAATAGGAAGCTCTTGGCAAATGTGGCCTAGGTAAAAGATGGAACTGCTCTCTTGAATGCAGGCACACTTTTGTTTTCTGGCACAGAAACTGTTTAGTTCCATAAACCAGGGATTTCCATTCTCTCTTATCAGTGACTGTCGCAAAGTAGGAAAGAGACAGGCTTTAGGTGTGGGAAAGGTGCTGGGAAAGGCCAGTTATGGTGGAGTGTTGAAGCTACTATTTAATGGCATTCACAATAAAGGGCTAGATTCTGGCATTACACAAGGGCAAACCAGGAAGGATTTCACTAAATCCCATGAGCCAACTTTTCCTTTATAGTACAGCAGCTCTAGTTGTTTGATTCCAGTGCAATATTATGACTTCTGCAAGACCCACTAAGAGCTCTCTCTGAGAAAACATGGTTTCAAGAATTAGTCCTGCTGGTTCACTGGCTTTCATCTATGCAAATGAGCTCAGAACACAATCAGCAATAGTAATAAGCCTAATTCTCTGGTGGCTCTGCAAAATATTTGTAATAAAGGCCACATTGGTGTCATCCTGGTACTGGGTAAGTGTGGCTAGGTATTTTTCTGCTCACTGCCTGTTTTTCTTTCTTTCCCCTGCTGTTCAGTTTATCATCGTGGCCTTGGAGAGCACAGTTGTGTCCAGAATGGCAATAAATCTCTGTGATAAGAAGGAACACTCTGTAAACATCCTCCTCAAGAAAGATCACTTATCCCTGAGTGTAGATGGGGTAGCAGGAGAGAGTGAACTAAGCATCTCTGAGTTGGAGGACAGTCTTTCCATCTTGGAGAGCTCTTTGCAGTCAACGAAGACATATGTGGGAGGATTGCCAGGTGAGTCTCCAGTTCTGTACCATAGACCAGACTTCCAACTCGTCTTGCTGAGCTGGGAATCAGGAAAACTATTTCTGTTCAAGCTGTGAGACTCCTGTTTCTGCTTGAGCAGGCTTTGTCTGCAATGCAGGCACATGAGCATAATGCACCTGGGGTTGCACTTTCCTTGAATGATTGTGTCCTTCTGAGGACAGCTGGAGGCAAAAATAGAAAGAGGAGGTTTTGCTTGTTAAACAGTGGGAATGATTTCTCTGCAGGAGAGCTGTAAGCTGGGCCATTATCTTAAACCTGGTAAAATCCATAGGAGCTGGTTCCTGCAGTGCTTCATTGATGTAATGAACCCATGGGAGCACTCCTTGAGGGGAGTACTAGGGCCTCAAGTTGTTTTGCCTGAACCTTGGGAAGCCCAGTCTGGTGATTCTCCCTGACTGGTGCTCTCTTTGAACTGATCACAGCACGACACAGTTAACTGACTGCCTCCCAGCAGAGGACATGTAGGGCACAACCAAGGGGTTAACACCATTTATAGTTTCTCTGGCTTTTCAGCAACAGCAGGGTTTCTTCTGGGAGGTCAGTTTGCTCCTCTCTTCTGAACCTGTAAATCAAACTTTCATCTGAATTGTGAATTTTGGCTGAGTTTGGGAGTTTGTTTCTTGTTCTGGCTGAACAGGTTTATCTGTCCCTTCTGCTGAGGAATGCTATTAAGGAAACACTTATGTCTCTGATGCACATGATGCCAGCAGCTAAGCAAAGTCTTGCCCTTACTTGCCCAAGCAAGGGAGAGGCACAAATGTTGGCCTCTTGGTAGGTGCTGAAGCAGTCAGGCTGGAACAGGGTGGCTGAGGTGCCACATGTACTAGGACACATGGTGAGGCTGTCCCCACCATGAGCAAGAATTTACAGAGGATTTATGCTGATGACGCAAATGGCTCCCAGTCACACCTGAAAGGGGGAGGCCACATACTCTGGGATGTTCACACACTGGCAGGAACAAGGCAAGAATCCCAAACGTGGCATTTTCCAGTCTCAAACTGAATTATCCAAGCTGGCCATTGCACAGGCAACAGAGGCTTTCTTTTAAGTAGCTCTCAGATGCACAGCAGAGACTTCCACAGCTCAGATGATCATCCCATTCTGTCACTGTCCCAAGTTCTCTATGGTTTGCTTAGACTTCCTGTGCTGGGTGCAGCACCATTTTTGATTTGCCAGAACTAAGTGTGAGATACCATGGCTGTGGCAGTTCAGACTCAGCTGGCTGCTGTAGGTTTAGCTACTATCCCCCCTTTGATCTGTTGTGCTTAGCAACGGGAATTTCTGCCAGCGCTCTGCTTTCGCCATTGAGAGGAACCCAGCGCTTGCATGAGAAACTCTGTTATTTGCCAAGCAAATAAACATTTCAGCACTTCAGCTGGATTAATCACTCTGGGTTAAGTAACAATACCGAATGGTCAAACCTAAGTGAGTTTGGCTCATTCAGATTTTGAAAACATTACGTAGTTTTTGGTTTTTCCGTGCTTCCATACCCTGTGGAAAAAACAGTATAGTGGTCAAACTTCATGTCTTTATTCCATTGCCACAAATAAAGAAAGAATTCTCTGTCCAAATATGTAATTTGTCTGATCCTAAGCACAGCTAATATTGCAGATGTGGAAGAAATACTACTTAGAGTTTCAACAGATAAGAGGGAACATGTAGGCATTTATTGCATTTTCTATAGGCTTTTCAGTTCTTGTAAATCCTAAATGATGTAATTTATGTGATGCATAGGTGTTTTTTCAGGAAATATGCATTCCACCAGGTGAAGAAACCTTTACACCAGGCTTGGAAATCTTTACATGACCACATTTCAGACAGATCTGTTTCTAGTCATAACAGAAAATTAGGTATTTCACATGATTTACTACTACAACACAAAGGGAAAAAATTAATTATTTTTTTTAATGTATTACAAATCCATCTGAAAGCCCATGCTGTGTCTCAGTCAGCCGTGTGGCACATGTAACAGCAATCTGCTTGATTCCTTAGACCAGTCTTCAAGCTGTTAAGCCACAACTTCAACTTCTTCTGACTCAAAATTTAGTTTACATTCATGTGAGGTATTACAACAGAATGCTGCATTCCTTTCAGCAGACTTTGCAGATAAACTTTGGTAAATGGGGAAGAATAGGAAATAGGTAACACCATTAATTAAAGCAACTACTGAGCAATGGTACTTCACCCAGGAAGCTGAAAAGATTTACAGTATTTCTTTGTGGCTTACAGATCTCCCACAAATGTTCTCTCTCCCACTCAGTCCTAGATACTGTCTGAGCCCTGCATATCTCCAGGCAGAACACTTTAAATTTCATATAATCTTGGGTCAACAGGACAACCTATTGTTCAAGTTGTCCTTGCTTCGATGTAAAGATAAATCGTTTATTTAGCTACCTGAATCACTGTGAAGTTAAATATTCTTTGAGACATTCATTATTTTCCATTGCACAACCAGTTTGATTGGGTCAGCTTTCGGCTGTAAATAAACTAATGACCTTTGGGGAAAGGTAGAGGACACAGCTCATGTAGATTTTCTTGCTGGTATGTTACTGTCTGGGGTTTTTTGTTTGTTTACAATCAGTGTGTATATGATATTACAGAAGTTAGTACTAAGATTGACTAATTTCCTCTAGTCTATTGGATTGTGCTTAGTGTCTCCTTCCTTGCCATCTGTTTTCTGCCTCTGGTAAACTGATTAAAAGAACATCACCAGTGGATCTCCACAGTAAAAATTAGTCTTGTTAATCTGACCAATTCAACTGATGCATTCCAGCACCTTGCTGATGAAGGCCAGCAACCTCCCTGTACTTATACACAGCATAATCATGCTAAAGATGAGTCCAGCAAGTCGTAGAGTCTGCATATGGGAAGGGCTTTCCTGTCATAAAGTTTTTCCTATAATCTTTTGGAAGCTACTTTGAAGAGAAGGAGCATTGGAGGAAGGTCTAACATCTCCACCAATGACAAAGCAGAGGGTTTGGAGATGGAGGGGGGGGGGAAACATGGAGCTGGAAAACAGTGTGAACACATTATGCCACTGCAGTGAAGCCTTGCTGCTGTGCAGCACAAGGTTTCATGGTTTCATCAGGCCTGGAGGCCTTGCAGAGCCACAGAGCAGCTGAGGAAGGGTTCAGCCTGGGAGAAGGGCTTTTGAGCACCACAACAGATGGTGTTTTCCTCTCGTCTGGGATTGTGCTCTTGCCTTCTGGCGAGAGGGGCAGGGGGAGGTGGAAACCCTAGCATGGAAAGAGGTGAGCTTGAATTCGTTGAAGTGATAGCCATCTGAGCCTAGGTAGGGCAGGTATTTATTTAAAAGCAGCTGTCAGAGATATTTACCTCCCCTTTCCGACAGACGTTCCTGTCACTTCCACTCCGGTCACCGCGTCCTACCATGGCTGCATGACCCTCCAGCTGAGCAACACGGCACTGGACTTAGATGAGGCTCTCTACAAGTACAGTGACATCACCTCACATTCCTGTCCTCCAGTCGAGGAGGGTCAGTAGGTACCACTGCAATGCGAAAGTTTTATACTCAGAAACTTTCAATGCTTTTCTTTTTTTAAAAGATATAAATTATTCAGATCTACCGCACTGCGTGTATAGTTTCTCTTAAACACTGAAGTTATGTAGAAGCTACTGATCCTTATTTCAGATTGATTATTGAAATACTCCTTGCTTTGAGGTTTAAAGGTTGTAATATATTTGTAAATAGTTCAGAAGACTAATATTAAATAAGTCAAAAGTACAGAATATACTGAAAGTGAATGCTATCTTTAGACTGTAAGAGACAGTTTCATCTGTCATGTGGGAAACCTGGTAATATATGAGTCTGGACTGGAATAATAATAATAATTCTGTATTATTTTTTATTACCAAACACTGCTTTCTGATTTGCAAAATATGAGAGAATAAAATATTTACATACAAGTTTTTAATTTACCTGTACTGAGATTATTCTGTATTCTGGTACTTGGACAAAGACTGTGCCTGATGTGGAGGTTACACTGGGAGGAGGGGGATGGAGGGCTGCTTTTTTGGTTTGGGTTTCTTTTTTTGAGGTGGGGGAGTTTATGTGCTTATATCAGTATTTCATATCTTCTCAGCTGCAGAGCAAATGGTGGCTGCTATTCTTATTGCTAGAGTTTCTCTTTCCAGTACCACAGAAAGAAGACTCAGTTGTGACCTTTAGAAAAACTCTTGGTCAACAGAAAATGGAAAATGAAGTTGGGTCAGCAGGAAACATTTAGAAGAAAAGACTCAATAAGTTGAAAGCCATATGGCTTTTGTGTCAATAGCTGCTGGAGCAAATGATGAGGTGTTGAGAATTGGGGAATATTATCTGGTGATGACATATTTTTGCTGCGGCATTTTTAGGTTGGCTCATTCACTGTGAGCCTAGTGGGAGCAGAGAGGGTTGAACTGTGACAGTTAGCCAGGCTGAACTGCATGAGGCGAGAATATCCGTGGGGGTTTATGCAGGAGAGGTTGTGGAGCCATAAAGTGCATTGAGCTTTTCAGCTATCCTGAAGCTGGGATGGGCTTTGCCTAGCCTGCCTTGAATCACTTAAATCTTGTTTTCTTTGGTCCTTGTCTTGCATCAAATTAATAAACTGAGTAATATTGGTATATGCTGCTGTGCAAAATCCAAGTACTGGGTAGCTGAGGTTACACCATCCTTCAGAGGATTAACGTGAAAAAACTCTAATTCTACAAGGTCTTTTATAAATTATTCTTGGCCAGTCATGTTATATTTTCCTTAAACAGGTAAGGAGATGACACATTAGTCTCATAACCCGCATGTGTGGCAGCATCTGTGACCAAACTGTGAAGATACAACTGTCCCAGAGGAAAAGATGAAAGAGGGGGAAGACTATTCCAAGCATATTTTCTGGCAAGGATCTCTGCTTTATTTAGCAGAGAAGAAGGCGGCACTCTAATTAGCCATTAGACATGGCATCATAGCTTCTTATCATGAGCAAATCAATCACCAGTAATGCAGTAGGGCAGAAAAGAATAGAACTTTATCACTTTCAACCTACCTACTCATTTATACTTGGAGAAGGACCTGTTGTCAGGTCTGACCAGACACAGGTTTGAAAGGAAAGTTCCCACTAGACAGTAATAACTTACTGGCAGACTGTGCATGGATAGGAAAACCCAGGAGTAGTTCTATGTTTTGCTTTTTTTAATTGAGCAAGGGAAATCATGTTGTTCCTGAAAGTGCTTTATGTTACAGCTGATGACTCTGAGTCAATTTGTAGTTTGATGGAGTACCCAAGAAAGATTAGATTTATATCTTCAGTGAGAGCTGGAAATCCTGAAGATACTCTGTTTAATAGAATGTCCACACTGCAGTGTTCTATTTTCTGTATGTTTTTCATGGTTATTTTAGTCCTTTACCAAAATACAGCTCTGTGCTTGTTTTGGTTAATATTCTTCACAGAATATTAACCAGTATGGGGCTGTAGTTTGGGTTTGTGCTGGAAACAATGTTGATAACTCGGGAATGTTTTAGCCATTGCTGAGCAGGGCTTGCACAGTGTCAAGACCTTTTCTGTTTCTCACCCTACCAGTGAGGGGGCTGAGGGTGCAAAAGGGAAGGGACACAGCGGGGACAGCTGATCCCAAATGACCAGAGGCATATCCCACACCATATGGCCTCATGATCAGCACATAAAGCTGGGGGACAAAAGGGGAAGGGGAGGGACATTCAGAGTGATGGTCTTTGTCTTCCCAAGTCACTGTTACACGTGACATTGCCCAGCTTTCCTGGAGATGGCTGAACACCTGCCTGCTCACGGGAAGTGGTGGATGGATTCCTTGTTCCGCTTTGCTGGCATGTGTGGCTTTTGCTTTGCCTGTTAAACTGTCTTCATCTCAAACCACGAGTTTTCTCACTTTTATCCTTCTGATTCTCTCCCCAATGCCAGTGAAGGAGAGTGAGTGAGCGGCTGCCTGGGGTGAGCTGCCAGCTGGGGTTCAACCACAACAATCTCCCATCTTTTTAACTTGGAGTAACTCTATTGAAAAAAAGTACAGACTCGGAAGCCACCTATTTTTAAACCGAGAAGATGAAACAAGCCCTGTTTTACTTTGTTCTGTTAAAAACAAGCATGCTAGCAAAATAGTTTTATGTCTGGTATTTTTGTAAAATCTCTGTGGTAGTTCCCAAAAAACTATCACATGGCATAAATGAATCACAAACATGTCTGACCTTTGTGTTAATGTAAGTGACACTATTTATGAGGCCAGAATTATTTTGGGTCCTGGAAATGTGAATCCTGTGGTACGTTATGGTACTCTGCAGTTCCATACTAAATGTTACGTGTACAAGAGCATTTAATTTTCTAATTCAGAGCAGAAATTGCTCCTGGACTTTGCTATGTGTGCATGTATGTGAAGATACTTTGCACAGACCACAATGCACCCTGACTCAAAATGTGGTTGAGAAGAGAAACTCAGAATTTCTCAGTCTGGAGAATGACG
>VWZW01005252.1:309025-404000 GCA_013397115.1 Edolisoma coerulescens | reverse complement strand
GGGGGGGGTGGTGAGGTGTGTCTTTTGTGTAAATGTGGTTTTTTTTAATACCCTACAGCAGAACCACACTAGAGAAAGTACGGAGGAAGAAGCAGCTGCAATAAGCATTCCTTCATTCCTTCTCAGTCACTTGCTTCAACCCAAGAGAAACACTGATTTCATCCTTGTTCAGTTAGTCTAGGTGCTCAACCCAAAGGGATCAAGTCTTTTCTGGACTTTGAGTCCCCAGAATGAACCCAGGTGGTTCCCCTGGTAGTATTCGTAACAAGTAAAAAGAAGTAAATGTGTAGCTTCACTTACTTCATAATCAGAGTGACTGTGCTTTTCACAGCATGTATTTGCACAAGAACTAAGCATTTTGGATGCATTAAATTGATGTTTAAAACAAAACCAATGGTCTCTTATCTGACTTCTGTTTCTCTCAGCCACGTTCGCATAACTCACCTTGTCAACAATACATATAAGGCACCTCATCACTGATCACTGGCCTAAAATTTTGCATCTCAGAAAAAACTTAATTGAACAACAGGTGGCTTTTCTGGTCCACATAAATTAATCTCTCTTCTTACATGTATTAGTACTGAATCTGCTTTTCATACATAGAGGTACAACACATGAATTAACAGAAATTTCTTCGAAGTTGCAAAGTATTATGTAAAAGGTGATTGTTCTTTCTTCTATTTTAAGCAGGTCTGATGGTGTCACTTCCTTTCAAAGGAAACTGTCAAGTAAGCTGGTTTTGTTTATATAGTTTTTTTCAGTATCTTCATAATACAGAGCAGCTGCTTAAAATGTTAATAAGAAATACCTTCTGTTCCCTGTTTTACTCTTTGGCATTTCAGGAAATTTCTAGAGCTTCATTGCTGTCTAGACTGTAAGATCTATGGAGCAAGCAGCACCAACTCCCTTCCTGCAGGAGCAAAATGCAGTGAAGGGATGCAGCATTTAGAGGGGTTTTCATGCTGGTTGTAAGTACTCCTATTCCAAAATATGGCAGCTGTGTGCCAAAAGGAATCCCAGCTAATGTGGTGCACAGCGAGGTGGCAGGGCGCAGACAACAGGGACGTGGCTTTTTTCCTGTCAATGGCACTGCCAAAGGTATTGTTGCTTAGCCTTTGGAGAAAATAAATAAATAAATAAATAAATAAATAAAGGAATTAGGCCACTTCTTTCACTCTGTTTCAGTCATTGTAAAATGCCTGCATCAGGTCTTGGATTAATTTAAAAATAAGTATGAGGCATTTAACCTAAAATGGTTTTGGTTGTGGTGCTCTTTTGACTAGAAAGGAATTAATTTGAACATTAAAGTGCAGCCTAAAATACTCATCTGGAAATGGCATTTTTAGTGCGATAACGTGACATTTTACCATGCAGACTAGACTGGCACAATGTTCAGCTATAACAGTCCCAATAGAATTAGCCTTTCTATCTGAAACTTGGAAAAGGAAACCATTTGGTAGGGCACTTCTTCCTCTGTTCTTTTGTTTTCCTTTTGTTTTTGTTTCTGTCCAAATATACACAGCCTTAGTTGTAGTACAAATATACACAGTGAACTTTATCGTAAAATAATTGCACACTTTATTGGTACAACACTTTCACCAGAAGGGTTATTAAACACTACAAGCAAACAAACTCTTACTACCCAAAATGATTGATTCAGAGAGCTCCCGACTACCCACTCAGACAACACAGGCTAAAACCCCTTGATACTGGTTTATGAAAGCAGAACAAGTATCCAGAGTGTTTTCTTCATTTTTCCTCTTGAAGAAAATCTATTCTGTAGTGCACTGATCGGGAAACACCTCATGCTTATGGTAGCAAGAAAGTTCTAGTACATCTGACTGCAGGCAAACTGAGTGGTGACGTGCCTGCCCTTAACACTTCCAGGGCTCTGCCCTGCTCACAGGGAGATGTGGGTAAAAGCGGAGTGGCAGTAACACACTCTGTGCTGGGTTCCTTTGGGCAGTCTAGTGCCTGCACAGCACAGTTTCCAGAGGTTTCTTAAAAAACAAAATAAAAGCCTACCAGCTACTAAAATAAATTATTTGTTCTATGGTGCATATGGTGGAGGCTTTTCTCCAGGCAAGCAGTAAGTTGGTGTATAGAGGGCTGGAGCATTCGGGGGAAGACCATAGCTGGAGCTGGACTGAGATGGAGGCTGAGTTTCTTCTGATAAAGAAATGTCAGTAGATGATGTTCCTGGAAAATTGCTGGCAGGCTGTATCAGACAAAGAAAAATACCTTCTTCAGTAAAGGATTACAACCCCATTGAAGCTCTGTGTTGTTTGCTATGTGTCAAATAAGCCCCATGATTGAATTTCTCATGCATTGCAGCACAACATTAACTTTAGTTCTAAAGCACCCGCTTAAGTGTAGCAACCATGGTGTCTAGTGGAACAAGACAGATTCCATGTGTAACCCAAGTCAATAGACATTGTGCAGACAGCTAGGCAGTAGAGCAGAACAGGAATTTCTGCAGGAAAAGATGCTTGGCTTCCTGGGTGAGGCACAGCACCTGACTGACTGATTAGGTTACGTGTAGCTGCTCGTTTCCAGGCATCACTGTGAAATTTCAATTACCTCAGATGTAATTAATCTCACTTATAATACTTGCATAAATGCAAGGTCTTATTCCTTTGCCAAAAGCAGATACCTCTTAAGAGAAGATTTTACAGGTAGGCATGTGTCTCCCTCTTTGGCTTTCTCAGCTATGATGGGGCTTTGGCTGAAAGAGGCACGAAAAATAAATAGAGCTTAGGAAGTAGCCCATCTTCAGGAACAAGCAGGGTTTGTTAAAACAAAAGAATGCATGTAGGGAATAATATTCAGGATAAAATCCTACTACTGCTTTTAACCAAGTTTGTCACTGATTTCAAGAGGGTCAGGATTTCACTCCTCCCCTCATATGCCAGTCTGTGGACTTCAGCTGAAGACTTGGGCTCAGCTGCCCTCAGGTTCAGGCTTTAAGAGAACTTTAGGTGCCTGGACTTTAAAAACAAGATAAAGTAATCATGGATCTTTTTCACGAGAAACGAAAAATCTGGGCAATTAAATGATGCTCCCTGCTGCTAAAAAAGTTATTAGCCACGATCTAGAAAGCCAGGGCCAGGGCTGGCCCTTGGAAAACGACATCTCAGAGCTGTCCAGGGCTGGCAGACCCCTACCAAGGTGTTAGCCTCCTCCATGGGGCTCCATGTGAGCAGGGGCTGCTGCCCTGGGTCAAACCCTGCTGGCAAGGAGAATGTTGTCCTGCATTTGTACCACAGGGTGACTTAGTGAGTGAGAATGGGGACATTCCAACAGGAAGGCTGATTATGCCCTTTAACTCTCTGAGGCAGTGCATGTATACTGACAGACCTGCCAGATACATCAGCTCCAAACCTAGTTGTTGTGATTTTGGCTTGGTTTGGGTTTTTATTTATTTTAGAGTTGTTGCTTTCCTCTCCTCTCAGACTGCAACCACTGCTTCCATCTGTTTGCCTGGAATTGCTTCTCCAGTGAGTTCTTCTCTAGCAGGAATAACTGGCACAACCTATAACTGCTGTCACCACCAGTCCCTGCCCAGCTAATCAGGACCATTACCTGCCCAGCTGGCAGGCCTGTTACCAAGACCAGTTGTGGCTGAACTATACCAGCAAGGAATGAATTGTTGGCACATGTCACAGTAAACAAAAGAAATGCTGGTTACATCCTTTCAAAATGCATTCCTGCTATCACCCTTTCTTTTTGGCATTTGGCTGATTTCTTTTATAGACTTTGCCTCTCTGGCAAGCGTTTATTCAGTGAGATGCTGGATTCAGCAGAGGACCAGGAATGAATGCCATATACCTTTAGCCTGAGATAATCCACTGGTGACTCTAAAGGGTAGACCAGCTCAGGCAGGGTCTCCTACTCTGTGGACAGCTAAAACTTAATTCAATTTCCCACATTTAAGTGTCCAGCCCTTTTGGGATACCATGGGATATCCCAGATGTCCACACATATGTGACTCGGGGACAATGGGACCTGAACCTGGACCCTCTCAGAGTAGCAGCAGGGGACAGGTGGCTACTTGATCTCATTATCAGGCAGTACTAGATCCCTACATGCCAATAGCCCCTGTGTTCAGTCAGATGAATCCCAGACCCAGACTAGGATTAAGGACTACAGCGATCTGAGCAGGGCTTGTGAAGGTCTGAACCCAGCAGCTTGAAGCACTTAAGATGCAACATGAAGACCTCAGACCTCCAGCCCCATGGATTCAGCCTACAGCTCTCAAGCAACGGAAGTAGATGACAGTCAAGCTGCTGGCTGTTCCTAATCATTCCTGCTTCCATCATTCACCATTTGTACCTTTGAATAAGTTTATTATGACTTTTTAATTAATGTACTGATACAGAAATTACGTCTCTCCAAACTGCAACATAATGTGTTCATACATACAGGGAGGTGGCTTGCTTTTATTTTTTTTCCCAGGAATAGGGTTAAGTTTTCCCTTTTGGATCCCAGTGTTTCTTACTAGCCTCTCCTGGCTTGGGGACAGCTGGTGGTGTTATGTTATGAATGTTATGAAGGGGGAGGAAGATAAACGAACACACTTTTTTGAAAAAATAGAAATCTAGGGAAATAACTGTGTTTATTTTGGAATGCAGGTAAGAATTTGGGGTAAATGCAATGTGTTTCTGTTCCTCAGTGGACACAGGACTGAACAGTCACAACAGATCCTCATGACTACTTACATGTATCGTTTCAGCTTAATGTTTCTATCCCCTTCTCCCTCTACTCTTGGCTACTCGTACCTCATCAGCAGGTAAGAGTCCAAAGGACAACCAGAGAAAGCCTGAGGTCTGAGAACAGACCAGAAAACTAGGCACAGACTAAGTCATCCCGGTGACAAACCTGGGAGCTGGGGTCCAGTTGAGACCTACCTCTGCAAAGTTTGTACTGAGCAGCAGCTCACGCCTTTCTGATGGCGTAAGAAGGGTGTGGGTTTGTACTGTACCTGAAGAGGCAATGGGTAGGATGGATATGTAGAAATTGTTGCTGCGGAAGGACAGAACCCAGCGTACGTCAGGATCTGCTGGGCAGGATTGTACAGGATCTGAGGAGGAGGTGCAGCACTGAAAGCGATTTGGGACAGAGGTACCTGTTGAGCACAGCAGACAACAATATATCAGCACAATGCTGAGGGGGCTGGAGCAGGAACTGCTCCTAACACAAGCAACAAGACAATTTAACAACTTTCTATTTTCCAACACAATACCAGTAGCACAAAAAACCAAGAAGCAGACAGAATGAGAGGAGGGTGTATCCGGAATGAATTTTCTGAGTAAAAATACATAGCTATTTTAATCTTCTTCCCTTGGAAAAAGACTGCTGGTGCATCCCCAGCAACAGTTACAGAAGCACTGGCAGGACTCCAGACCCGAGACACCCTGAAGAGCACAGCATACAGCTTTGGCTGCCTCTTCTTATTCATTCCAGCACCAAACACCAAGTCCTTCACCATTTGCTGCAGACTTCTTCCAATAGCAACTACCTGATGCCCTCAAGTCTTTTCTCTCTGCTTTGCTACACAGATTTACCTAGATCCCTTTCCAGACCAGTTGCTCGTCTGTCACAGCTCCTTCTCACTTGGGAAATGGAGATTGCTGCTGGCTCTCCAGCATCACTCTCGATGTGCATACCTCATTCCTACTGCATAAAATCCTCCTCCCATGGCTTTACTGGCCTGTCTTTTAATGACAATGCAAAATGAAGTTTGCAGGAAGAAGTAATAGCTCATATTAAACTAGCTAAAAAAACTTGGTCAGGAAAAAAAGAACAAAAGCTAAATGTGAAACAGGGTTTGTGTTAAACCCTAAACCCCTGTGCTATATAACAATTTGTGAAGGACAGCAGAGCAACAGAGCTTGGTGAAATATTTCCATGAGATAAATCCAGTGGTTTCTTTTATTTCCTTTGTTTTTGTTAGCAGATTCCTCCACATGAGAACATGGAATTTTCTTTTCACTGAAATAATAAAATATAGTGGTTGCCAGACAAATGTGGAAAGCAGCAGCCAGGATTTTTTTCCTTTTTTTATTTTTTTTTTTTTTGCATTTCCTTTCAAATTTATCAGTGAGAGATATAAACCACTGCATCCTCTGGAGACAGTGTGAGATCTCTCTGTGACTGAGAAAGAGGTATATTAATTGTATTTGTACATGGAAAACATCATCTAGGTCACTGATGTTCCATGTAAGGTTATCTAGCAATCTAGGCCTTAGTTTCCTGAAGAAATTTGGCATTTCAGGAGCTGGCATGGAGAAAGGCTGGGATCAAAGGCAGAGAGCTTATTTCATGTGAGAAGGCAAGTCTCTCATCTTCAAGGCACCCTCCTCAAAACACTCTTCATTTGCAAGGTACCCTCCTTTTTACCTGCCCTGCTGGGTGATATGGTGGGGAGAGCTGAAAAAACACTGCCTCAGGGGTAGGGAGGAGCAGGTAACTTGCTTGCTTCAGATCCAAAGGTTTGGGGGCAGCGCCACAGCCCCAGAGTGTGCCCTTCCTTCATCAGAGGAGGGATAAAATCAGATCCCTCTGACATAAATGTGTCAAGAAACACCTGCTTTGCCCACAGAAGTGAAATACAGATGCCTGTTCTGCATCTGTCACCAACTTTCTGGTGTGGGGTCTCTTTGGGTGCTGCTGTTTGACCCCCTTTGGCTTCTTCTCTCGGGAACCTCTCTCAGTCCTCTCACATTCCATCCCCTGTTAGAGCAATACTCTCTAATTGCTAAGGATGAACATCTCAACAGTCCTAGAAGACAAATTTGGGGAGTCATCCATGCCAAATCTACCAATCAAAGCACCTTATTATCAGGCTATGTGGTCTCAGCCTAGGGCCAGCAACAATTTGCAGGTACTGAAGCTGGTTGGATGCTTTTATCAAGTATTCCAGTAATTACTCTATGTTAAATTACTCACCTAAAATACATGGGTAGGTTGAGACATTATAAACTGCACCAACACCCAAGTCAAAGAGATAAGGAGCTCTGAACTAGCCAGGGAGTGCTGCCAGTGTCAGATCACTGGCCTCACACAGACCTGCCAGAGAATTCATGCCTGAGCTCCAGCTACTTTTCACATCAGACTGCACCTTTAGTTGTGTGAGTGCTAACACATAAACCCATGGCAAGCAGCTCAGTAATTAGGGGTTAATTTTGCTTTCCTTTTTAAAGCAGGGTGAGGGAGGAGGAGAGACAATAAAGCAATGCTATTTATCTGTTCAGATTCCTTTAAGGACTGCAAGGAGACTAATTTAAAAAAAATTTTAGAAGACAGCCACCTTCCACCCCCCCATCCTCCCCTCAGGACTATCAGTAGTTCAGATTAATGCAGCCCTAAACTCAGGGCAGGCAGATTCCTTGGCAAGGTGTGTCCGAAAAACATCCAGAATTCATCAAATGAATACCAGAATGGGGAAGGGAGTTTCTAGATTAACTCAGCACCAGTAAGTGAAGTTTTCCATGTAATTCTTTACCTGCTATTTCTGTAAGAAATAATCACAGTGCATTATCATTTTGGGTACTTCAGCTACATCTATTTATGTAATACCTTAATCTGCTTTTTGTTAAAAGTGACTTTAAGGTAACTGCCTCCATGTCCTATATCCAAGCATGCTGTAGATCTCAAAAGGAGAGTTCCTGTAGTAACCACTGCAGCTCCCCCAGCACCCTGCAGATCACAGAGGGCAGCCCCATGGGTGACACAGCAGCCACTGAGCTGACACCTTGGGGGTCAGGAGAGAATGAAATGTTTCCCACTGAGCCAGCACAGCCCTCAGGCAGGCAGCAAAACCACAGGGAGCGTGCCAGGGTCTGCAGGGAATTTGTCACAAGAAAGAGAACCCGCAAAAACCAAAACAACACTTTTTTTTCTGTCTAGGAAATATGATGGGTTTAAAGGCAAGGGCACTGTTTTGCAAACTCTCCTCTTTGTAACATGTTTTGGCTGCCAGCATTCCCCAGAGATAAACATGATGTTTTTTGTTTGACTAGTCAGCCTGGCCTTGTGTTTTCTGGAAGTCAATCCCAAAGCAATGCTGTGAGGCATTTCAGGGGGCTTTGCAGTTCTCCCTGCAAAATGCCAGTGAGCATTTATGTGAGAACGTGACATCTTAAAGCAAAGTAAATAGTTCTCCCATATATTTTAATGGGGTTTTTTTTCTCTTTTTATTTCAGTCCCATGCCCCTTCCTTTTCCTCTTCTGCTTGATGTTTTCTTGGCCCCTGCTTTCCCCTAAGAGTTACTCCTTTTGTAAGGAAAGGGAGAAGCAGATTAGCAAATCAGCTCTGGTACTAACCCAAAAGAACCCTGAAAAAGCACAGGCAGGAGCAAGGAGCGGTCACTGCATTTTGGATTGCTGCTTTAGTAAGACTTTCACAAGCATAGCTGAGGTGACTGACACAAACTCATCTTTCCCTTGAACTATGACATCCTTTTTCTGCTCACACTGAGAGGAGACATTGAACAGCTTATTCACATCAGGTTTTTAGCTGGAGCCCTGACAGACTCACTACAGCTAAGCTTGGGGTCAAGCTGCACATCCACTGCTGCTGTGATTTCCTTCCATGGTTTTACTCCACCCAGTCAGAGGACCCAGACTGTGACCCAGGCTCTGCCTCCCAGCAAGGAAATGTGCCAGGCCATGGAGACTGCAGTTCTCCCAGGAACATCTCCTTGGCCTGGTGTTCCTCACAAGCAGTGCAGTGATGGCCCCACAAAGCACAGAGCTGTATCAAACCGTCAGCCCAAATCTCATAGGAGCTTAGGTTTGAGCAAGACAGATTAGGTGGACTCAGGCTGGCTCTCTGCACCCTTCCCACAGCTGCACTTGCACCCATCTGCCGAGCAGGAGAAAACATTAAGAGGCACTAAGCTGCAGTGCTCTCCCAAAGACTTACTGTAGATGATGGCTGCCTTCACTCCCCATGCAAGCTGCTCTTCCCCTCATTTCCCACTGTGGTTGTTTCTGCTCCCCTTCTGCTCCTCTCACAGGGAGGGGATGAATTAAGATGGGAAAACTGCTTCTACTCTTTTTGGGCAGCTGCAACTCTTTACTGGCTGACTGCAATCTGTTATCAATTCCTTGCAGGAGTCCCCTACATAAAGGACAGCTCAGCTGCACATTTCCTACATGCGATAGCTCAGTGTGCTTGTTTGGCTTAAGCTTGACACAGGAATATTTCCTTGAAATTTTGCAACTCTTAACAAAGGTGAATTTCAAACAATTCATATGACTCTGCTCTATTTTAAGCATGGTTTTAAGCACCCAACACATGTTGTAGATAGCCTGGGCATGCTTGCTAAGGAATGCTGGGTGGTCAGAGCTGGGCCTGGATGGCCTCCAGTCTGACTGGATCCCAGTTCTGAGCAGCCCCTTCCTGCCAGTCTGCTCCCCCTCCTGTCCTGATGTACATCTCAGCTGTCTCTCTTGCTTTCTCTTCTCTGCTCTCTTTTTTTTTTTTTCATTTTATCCATCTTTCTATTCAGTTTTCTCTTCCGCAATAGTCACCAGACACATCAAGGGTCTAAGACGACCTGTGCTGCTATCACACCTCCCTTTGGTTCCTGCATTTCACCTCCATCTCTATGCCTCTGCCCATTTAGTTCTGCTGCTCTCCTGAGAGCCTAGAAAATCATGAGCCCCTTGCTTGTTCTTATGCCATTGCTTTAGCAAACATGGCCACTGACAGTGATAATCCCAGGAAAGGCAACTTCACCCTTTAAGGAGTCAAAAAGTATAGGCAAATGAGGGACTTTATTGGAGAACCCCTCCCACCACACAGTCTCTTCTGAATGCTGTGGTGCACATCAGCACAACATGGTGGCGTGGCTCAGGGAGTAGGCATTCCTTAGTGAAACTAAAGAGGATGTTGAAGTGTCCTGAGCACGCAACTGTTTAAATAAAAACTTGACTGGTACTTTAGAATTCATCCCCATTCTTGGGGAAAAGAACTACACAAGGCTGAACAGTCACACCTAGGACTCAACTTTTAGTTAGCTACCAACTAGCATCCTCAGACTCCGTGCTGGCCCACACATTCAGTGATTAATTAGAAGGGGAAAAAATATGCCACTAGGTGAATTTCCAGCATTTGTTCACCCGGTTGTGGTCTTTTTCTTCCATTCACGTATTTGACCAGGCTTGACCCACTTAGCTGTGAATAGCTGGCAACAGCTTCGCCTAAAGGTATAGATCCAGGAGAGAGGCTGAGTTGTTAAGGGACAATGACTCAAAACATTCCCCCATTTGTTGAGACCCCAGGGTGCTTGGTTGAGATGACTGAGGTGAGCTTTTAGTTGTGTAATGGCTAAACCTCTGATCTGATAAAGCACAGGGTGAATGATGGGCTGTGAGTGAGATAGGAGATGGATCCTGTGGAGACGGATTGTGTCCCTGGTCATGCTAAGTTGTGCTTCCTTGCACAAGCTACTGGGTTGTGGGGCTCCCCCTCCTCCCCCCGGGAAAGTACCAGGGAATTCGGGACATTTGCCTGTGGCCTCAGGGTGTTTACCTCTGCTGGTGGGATGGGCAGCTGTGTTGTCTTAGAAGGTGTCAAGGACTCCCGAAGTTTCCCATGATTCTCATTATAACAAGCTCTCTGCCTCGTGGGAGATACCTGACCTGTTCCCACCTGAATCAGAGTGAATATAAACCAAATAGATGTGTTCCCGGGATTTCTCTCCACCAGTTCTTCGGGATTTCCTCCACCACCAGATGGATGTGGTCAGCGACCACCACTTTGAAAAAGATTGCACAGCAACCAAGTCTTGTCACCTATGGGTGGTGAGATCCTCACACTCTTGTCCCTTCTCTTTTTTTCCCCTTTTCTGTGGCCTTGGGTGCTGTTGTGCTTTCATATTGCAATGCTTTTGTGTTGTTGTATTATTACTATAGATAATAACCACCCCAACGGCTCCATACCTGTTTTCCTTTGCAACCAAATTGTTATATAATAAACCCCACACTGCTTATTTGCAAGCACTGGTCAGTCAGGGTTGTTTCATTCTAATTGGCCCGAAGGGAGCTATTAACAAGAACCTGGGTTACACTCACCTTCTGCAGCGGCTCATAATACTCCAGACTCCCACAACACCCAGGAAACACATTTAAAGCATCTCCTTTGTACATTTATACTTCCTTGGTTTTAACTTACTTGATAATGCCAACAAGTAGAGAAGCCCTCACATCAGGCAAAAGACTGTGAGCCTTACCATGTCTTTAAACGCCCCAAGAATGGCTGCCGTGATAATCCCCAGAAACAAGCCAATGATGTTGAGGACTGTGGAGGACCACAACAGTCTGTACAGGTGAACCACGTCCTGACAGCTGCTCACGCCGAGAAATTCATAGTAGCTGGAGGACTGCTCTGAACTGAAAGAGAATGCAGACAATGTCACTGCAGTGGGAATGGTTTTGCACATAATACAGAGTATTATAGGATCTGACTCCTTCCTGCTTGCTTTCCTCTTTGGCAAAGTACTATATCCATGCCCCCACCAAAAACTGCTTAGAAGAACTGGAGAAAGCTCTGCTGAAAAACTGGCTCTGCTAAGGCCAACATCAAACAGTCCAATTAATACCAATCCCAGTTTGGCTGATTGGTGGTGGTTACCAGCATGGACTCTTCTTTAGTTTTTGTTCAGTGTCTCTAAACAGAAGCATTACTTTGGTATATGGATGCTGTCCTTGTCATTTAGCTACCAGATGAAGTTTGTTTAGCTTTGCTTTTTTTTTCTCAGCTCACCTAGAAATCTGCTGGCATCTCAGAAATTGGGGAAGACAAGCTGCTTAAGCATTAATTCTACCACAGGAAGGGAGATACTGCCAGCTGGCTACATTTGTTTATGGTGTCTGTGGTTCCAAATTAATACAACACAGTACAGTATAAAGATGTGTCTTTACACTCTGGATTGTACTGTCCAGAAATCTTTGTTCATATTTCTACACCGCATTGGTTATTGTAAATCAGGCATGTGGTGAAGTTACTCTGCATTGTCTTGCCAAAAGCCAGAAATATCCTACTGCGAAGTTTGAAACCACAGGTTCCTGCAGTTCTTTCCAGTACCTGCGTTAATTCAAGCCCACTAATGAGCTCCTAGGGCAGCAATTTGAGTTGGTAAGATTTTTTTAAATGCCAAGCCTGTTTTTCCACTGTTGCCATCAGATTATGGTGGAAACCAGAAGTGAGCAGTTTGTGTTCACTCTTCTGTTCCTCCATCCCCAGTGCATGGGGCAGCAGTGGAGGTGATGGTTAGGGAAAGCTCTGCAGAACAGTCCACAACATTTCTGGGAAGAACCAAGTCAGGCACAGTAACTTCTGGAAATATCCAATCAATGGCTTCAGGTCATGATTCTGGCACTAAAGAACCACTATTGTTGAGTTCACCTGTCATGAGCCCATCTTAACCAGATAAACCTATAGCTTCAGCTGCCATGAGGGTGAGGAAATGGGATTTGTGATCCTGCCTTCATATCAGTCTATTCCATGGCTGACAACAAATCACTTTGTGGGCCTGTGCCTCCTCCTATCTCTCTCTAGCCATCCTGTGAACTGGAATTGCCAAGTCTTCAGAGAAGCATGACTGCTTATTTACCCTGGATTTGTCCATGCTAGTGCCATAAGATCTTGCTGTCCACTGTGAAATGTTGACAATAGCAGAACATACACATTTAATTATATTGTTGAATCATGTCACAGCAGTGATCAGCCCCAAAGTGTTTCAAACAAACTCAATGTCATAGAAAAATGGCACTGAGGATCTCCATCTGAAAGGGGAATATGACTGATCTCTCCTTGTGGTTACTCTATGCTTTAAGCAACAGTTTCAGTCACCTTTTTTGAGAACTCCAAATACTTTCACCCCTTTAACACCCTTGTTCTTTTCTGTGTTGAGTTGGGCTGTTTGGTTCATGCAGGCATTAGCTGTGTACCATGGAAGGAAGCGGTCTCACTATATACATACTGCATTGCAAATATGATATTCTATCATTTGTCTGTCACAGAAAAGGCACCAAAGCTGAGTACTGTCTACCTTTCCCACTCGTTTTGTATACCTCTATCATGTCCAGATTTAACATTTCTTACATAAGCAAAAGATTCTACATACGATTTTAATCCATTCCATAGACCTTCACTCACTTTGTGTCTCCCATCTGCATAAGAAATACGCATGCATAGATCACTTCCCTCAAGTCCCAAACATCATTTTACTTCTCTAGCTGAGTTAGCATCTGGCTAAGAGCTACTTTTTCATGCAGAAGCCTTGTGTAGAAGCTTGATTGTTCCACCTTTGTTTCCCTGCACCTAAAATGTTCAAGTCTGGCATCACAGTAGCCAAGGCCTACAAAGGACTGGGGTTATTCAGGGCTGCTAGCATGTGAACAGGAGGCAAAACTAAAATAAAAAAAGATGTAGGAAAGAAGAAAGATGAGAAATACACAGGAGGAAAGAAGGAAAAGTACTGTGGCTGAACTGTAGAGGGTTGCAGAGGTAAGATGATATACAAGGGCAGGTAGAAGATAAGATAGGGGGAAGTGGTTTTAAACCAGAACAGGGAAGATTTAGATTAGATATTAGGAAGAAATTCCTCACTGTGAGGGTGGTGAGACACTGGAACAGGTTGCCCAGAGAAGTTGTGGATGTCCCATTTGTGGAAGTGTCCAAGGCCAGATTGGATGAGGCGCTGAGCAGCCTGGTCCAGTGGAAGGTGTCCCTGCCCCTGGCAGGGGAGTTGGCACTAGATGGTCTTGAAGGTCCCTTCCAACCCAAACCACTCTGTGATTCTATGACAGTGAGATGTGCAAAGGGTGAGTCAAGCAGAACATTCAGTAAATCTAATGGGAAAAATGCATTGCCAGACCAACAGTATATCTGAACAGGGATGTGAGTGAGTGATCAGTTTTGAGCACACAGCAAAAAGCTTATGCATATATTTAAAGAAAAAGAAACTGAAATAATACCAACACTAATGAACAGCTCCTGACCTATTTTGTGCTGGCATCAGGACTTCAATTGCAGAGGAACTGGATTTCTCAGCATACAAGCTCCTTGTGTTACTTCTTCAGGCCCTACCATTTACAAGGACAGACAACTAACCAATAATTTCTCAGAGGCCACGGAATGCACACAGGTACTTACTTCTCACAGTTGTACAGATCACAGCAATAGCATGTGTTACTCTTTATTTTCAGCTGGCACTTGCTGTTTAAGGTGTGACATGTCACCTGCCAAAAAAGCAGAAACTTACTTTTATCCTCAATGTTTCAGTGTTGTGTGAATCACCCTACTGGCCACAAAAAACCCCAGCTACTATGGCATTGTCAAGTTCTATTACCTGTTGTGCAGAAAGATCCTGAGATTCCAAAATTCATGACTGCAAGCCAGAAGGATATCCCTGAGCTCCTAGGAGTTTTAACCAGGATGACAGCCCCTGAATCTGAGGGCATTGCACTACGGAGCACAGAGCTCCCAGTACCAGCCTGCAGCCAGGGCCGCCAGAGTTTTCAAGCACTTTGCTGCATTGCCTGGTGCTATTCTGCTGAGACCCAGAGTCTGCAGCCACGAGACTCAGATCTCTACAGCTGTGACGCAGTGACCGTGGGTCTGGAGAGATACACTACAGCAAACACTGAAGTGGACAAGAGCACCGGTCCATTATAGTGGGGAAATGGCAAGGGAGCCAATTTATCTGAAGAGCTTCCAATAAATGAGAGCTCTGTCCTTTCAGTGAAACTATCCTGAAGAAGGAAGTAATTATGAACAACAACAAGAACAATCTTCAAACTCACAAACAGAATAATTCAGAAAAGATCTAAGCACTCCAGCAAATAAGCACCATTTATTGCAGACTCTTGAATACAAAACTGAAAAGGTTTATTTGAGGAGGAATTGCAGGGATGGACAGATGTTAGAACAATAAAGGCAGGCACACACAAGCCACTCTCCATCCAGACACAAAATCATTTTAATGACTCCTTAAGTGTGGTAAGCATTAATCACTTCTATTTGGCACTACAGACCAATTGAAATATTTTATATGTAAGGCTTTTTTTTCCCCTTATTTTTACCTTATTGACTTTGAAATCCTGGAGAGCTGTCAGGTTTTAAAAGCTAGCAGTCAGAAAATTCATTCTTTCTATAGCTTTTATTTGATAAGAAAAAATCTATGTAACCACTGGAGAAGTATTTTGTTCACAAAATGCAATTAAAATACATTATTGAATGGAAAACCCCTCATAATGAAAAAGTAGAAGGAGTGTGCTTAGGAATACATGCCTGCTTTTGACAAGTATATCAGACAGTTCTGGCTTAGCCATGAATATGCTACTCTGTGGAATAGTGTCCACAAGAGATGTTAAACCAGATGTTTCTCACTTCCTAAGCTCTGGATCTGTGCATCCTTTTTAGTATGAAAACTGTCACTGTTGATGAGTCTGTACTCCTCACGTGCTTGTTCTCAGCAAAAAGGAAAGCCTTAAACACACACACCCAGCACCAGAGGAAGTTCATCTTGCAGTTGGTCTCAGACTTGCCGAGCTTGTCCTTAGCAGGATTTGATTGAGCAGTGGAAGATGGGTGACAAAACCAATGTTAGAAGGAGATTAGAATGATTCCTTGGGATTGCTTTGCTGCTCAGGACAAGGCTGTACCTGTGGTTAGTGTCTCATACAAATCAGCTCTTCTATCCCAAAATGGAAGTTAGATTATAAAAGGATGGTCTCAGTCTAGGTTGCAATCTGGAAATGGAGCTCACCGCTTGATACAGACACATCCCACTTGTCACAAGGACATCTCATCCTGAGACAGGACCTTGTTTCATCACCACGGCTCTATTGTGTCTGAGCTTACTGGAATGTAACCTAAGGGCTTGGCTGGCCTGAAGCCACATTCAGCTGCAGCTGTCCTCAGCCTGAGCTGCAGCTTACTGCAGGAGAGGAGCATGCACTGTCACTGACTGCATCAGCCTAATCAAGGAAGTGACTGAACCATCCCACCTGGCTATTTCTCAAAGCAGGTTTAAAACCAATCCTGGAGCACAGGGTGTTACCACGGCCATTTTGTGGGATGCCCTATGCTTTTGCATTCAGTTTGCATTCTTCTTGGTTTTGACCTCCTGTATGCAGTGAAAATGGCCTAGGACCTGCAGAGTTAAAACACCCTTTTCCTGTTACACATGATTGGGATAGGAGGGCTTTGTAAGATGGAATGGGCTACTAAAAAGTGGTTTGTTCTGATGCATGGTTTGAGGACCACTTCTGACAGGAAATAAAAGTAGTTTTTCCCTCTCCAAGCAATAGTAAGGCCAGTCTGCCCCTTTTAATGTAGAAGGCTAGAAGTACAAAACAGGGAGATTAGCATACTCTTAAACATGTTTTTAGCTGCTTCTACACTACGAGACACATATTATTGGCCAAGGAAGTGGCTGTAGTTATCTATTTTTATCACTGCACTTTTAAAACATGCATAGAACAAGACACTCCTTTTTAGGAGAACAGTGAATAAACCAAAATAAACAAATTAGTGTGTGGTGTGAGCAAGCGTGGTGGAAACAGGCCATCTGTGGGTGTTCTGCATGTCAAGACCTATTATTTCATTTCAGTGACCAGACACTTAGCCTTTTCATGTCCTGAATGTTTGTGATTGATTATCTCCTCAGCACCAATTGAAGATATAGTCTCATCTCATGGTAATTGCAAGAAAATCAAATTCTTTCTGCTTTGAGCAAAGAGAACTGAAAGAGGCAGACCAAATGAGCTGGAGACCACTTACAGGTAAGAGACGTCAATCAAAAGGAAACTTGCACTCAGTAAACAATCTTCTTTCCTAGTTAAAGTGTTTGCCTGGCATGCAGAGCATGTCCCCTGGTCACTAGCTGGCTATCTTTGGAAAAGCAAAAGCCAAGTATAAATGCCATGGATCCTTAACTCTGAATTAGCATATGCTGACTCTAAATCAGTAAACAACCAGACAAGAATGTTATTAGAAACTACCTAAACTTTTAAAAGATACGGGGTTTGTTTTTTTTCCAGAACAGAGGAAGGAGTTCTGGGTGGCCCACGTCTAGACATTCCCAGAATCAGCAGAGCTGTGGAAAACCATCTGGCCAGAAGCCTGAGGCTGGGGTCACCTGCAAGGAGTTGTGGTCAGTGTGACACCAACCGCATGCTTATTACAGGAATCAGAAGCATTTCTCAGGCCACGTCTGAGTCTGAGTGTGCACGCACACTTTAGAAGAGGATGGGGTAAAACTTACAGGAAAGGGTGTTGTCATGCTTCATATGTTTGTCTGGGTAGGACTTTACACGAGGAGATCAGTGAAATATTTTTGTTATACGTTTTCTGGAACCAACAACAGGGTGCCCTAGCAGCAAGATTTAGGGAGCTGCTTATACCTGGCAGTATACTTTGCTAAGCTTTCTAGAAATATTAGTGGTAACATTCCCCATATACCTTTTCTTAGCCATGCCAGGAATGGTGGTGATGAAGAACAACTGGCTTCTTGAAAGTTACACCACTGTTTAGCTGTTCCCCATTTTGCTTTTCTATTCACTCCCACCAATTTACCACAATAATAAAATAGGAAAAGAAACTAAATCTGGACTTCTCAAGAGGTTAGGCATTTGGATATGGGCACTTTTCTGACCATGTTAATGTCATTGAGATAATGAAAAAGCTGCATTTAAAACCACTGATGTTCTTGGCCTGTGCTGGATAAATACAGAGATTTGAAGTCTTCTGGATGATACAAATGGATTAATTTAGGTATTTCCTATTCCACTTGGAGTCTACAAAAACCTTTTTAGAGGAAGATGCCAATGTGACAAACACATTCCAGACAGTTATTATACAGCATAGATGGACTAGGAATCATTCCATTCCCAGAGTTATGTACTGGATACAAACACTGATGATGACTCAAAACCTCACTGATTGTAGTGATTTGCAATCATCAGAGGCTTGGACAAGCAGGGAGTCACTTGTGGGAGAAACACAGTGGGGTTTCTATCTACCCATGACCTACATGCACAGACATCTCCCTCACTCCTCCCCAGCACAGCAGAAATGAACACATGATGAGGTGAGTTTGTTTACCTCAGTCTGGTAGGCATCATATAGGAATCCTATTCCACTCGAATAAAATTGGCATCTTTTGTTATACAAAGGTCTGGGTTCCTGTAAAGAGAAAAACAGCCAAAAAAGTGATTGGTTTGGAGGAAGCGGAAGGCACCATGTCCCATGTCCCCATGCATATACTTACAGCTCTGTGGAGCTGAAGCCAATGCAGTCACTTGGGTAACTGGCTCACACCCCCCATGTTGGCTTTCTTTCTGGAATGGCTCTCCTCAGGGTTACACTTTCCATCCTCACACCACTAAGCTATGTGAATATCATTTATTTTTCTCTAAAAGACATCACCCTGGCATTTAACGACTCGATGTCAATTTAACCACGCTTGATGTCAAATAGTACTGCTCTATGAGAATGGTCCAGTCACTCTTTTTTCTGGTACAGTTTCTTACCTAGCACCAAGATTTACTTTGCCAGTAATTTTCAAGACATGGGACTTTCTTTTTAAAGAATTTCAACAATGTCCATGGTGAGAACAAAGTAAAATAGGTAATAGTTTATTTAGAGTAATCCACTTGTAACACACACTTCAAACCCCTGAAGCAAAATAAAGAATAATGAAGAAATTATGGCATAAAGAGAAAGCAAACTACATTGTTTGGTTTTGTCTTATTTTCCATTTATGCTATTGCAAAAGATGCATTCACTGCTCATATTTCGTATTTTGCTTGTAACAGTTCCCACAAACTGATATAAAGGAAGAACACAATGAAATACCCTTGGCCAGATGGAAAATGTGTGCTTCTGACCTTGGCAAACAACCACTTTGAAGGCTGGAGGGTGCATACCTCAGTCAGTTTCAGGACTAGACCATATTTGTTTTGGGAGGATTTGACAACCTGAGTCCTCTGTGATCCAATGTCTATCCCAAAGCACTGTTGGAATTACTTATGTTAGCAAAAAAATAAAAGACTTTTCCAGCTTTACATAACTTATCTAGTCCTGATCTGTGCCTTCAAAAGCACTCAAGTGCTCATTGCTCCTCAGTATGTCAGTCAGACCAGATCCAAGACAGAAGATGCAAACCCACTATCTGCCATCCCCTCTTTTCATGCCAACTTACAACCGAAGGACTATTTAAGTTGTTAGCAGAAATCAGCACTGACTAACTTTCACTGCTTTTTAAAGCTTTTAGATCCATCCAGGAATAATCCAGAAATTGCAGAAAGATCTGCACTACTTCAGGTCACAAGCAGAGTATTCTCTGCTTGTTGGATAATGAAGTGTGAACTGTATAAATCTGCTGATCCAAAATACATAATTAGTTTAAATGCAGAGCCAGGCAGGAATGCAGACAGATCAATGAATAAAGCTCCTCCATCAGCTTGTTTGCCTTTCTGATTACTCCGGCAAACTTAAGCAAGTTTGGACACCAACTCTCAAAGGTCAGAGAAAGGTTACCTTCCTGCATCCAAAAATATTTATTCATACTACACAAGTATAAGAAAAAAATGCTTCAGTAACTCTTTTTCTCTAGAGGAAATGCAAATACCACACAAACAGCATGCCATGTCTTGAACTAGGTCATCATTCTTCCACAGTCCTGGGAAAGCATTAGCCTTTAACCATGACTTCCAGGGACAGATCTGGTTGGGAGGTCTAACAGGATTGCAGTTTCTCTGCCAGAACAAGGAGCTGACAAGGAGAGGAGCTCTGCTGGACTTCATAGTTACAAACAAGGAAAGATTGGTCAGGGATGTGAAAGTCAGGGGCAGCCTTGCCCCTAATGATATGGTGGGGTTCCAAATTCTGGAGAGAATGGAGCAGGATCCCAACTCTGGACCTAACTAAAGGAGACTTTGGCTTATTCAGTGATACGTTTGAAAGAATCCTTTGGGATACAGTACTGGAAAGCAATGAGGTCTAGGAAAGTGGGTTGATATTCAAGTTTCACCTCCTCCAAACAGAGAAACAGCTCATCTCAATTAGCAGGAAATCAAGCAAAGGCAGCATGAGGCCTGTGTGGATAAACAAGGAGCTCCAGATGTAACTCAGACATGAAAAGGAGTCTACAAGAAGCACAATAAGGGGGAAATCACCAGGGAGGAAAATAGAGAAATTATATGAGCATGCATGGAGGGGTTAGGAAAGCCAAAGCTCTCCTGGAATTCAATCCAGCAAGGGTTGCAAAGGGCAAGAAGAAGGGCTTCTATGGGTGTACTAGCAGCAAAAGAGAGATCAGGAAAATACGTACACATTACTGAATAAGGCAGACAACATGGTACAAAGACATGGTAAAGGTCAAAATATTCAGTGCCTTCTTTGCCTTGCTCTACAGTGGAGACCAGTGGGAAAATCTGGCACAAGAAAGAATTATCCTTGCTGAAGGGGGATCAGTTTAGAGAAGATTTAAACAGACTGGAGATACATTCTATCTTCAAGGACGAAAAGAAAGAGAATCAAGGGAACTACACACTGGTGGGAAGGGATGGAGCAAATAATCTTGGAAACAATTTCCTAACATCTCAAGGACATGAAGATGATTTGGAGCAGTCAGCATGGATTTACAAAGGGAGAGTCATATCTGACCAATCTGTTAACCTTCTACAAGGATGTGACTGGCTTGGTGGATGAATGGAGCTTCTTGCTCACCTGCTTCTGGATCTTTGTCTTCACTAATCCCTCTGACAGTCTCTCATCCTCACAGACAAGCTGATGAAATATGGGCTAAATAAATGGAGAGTGAGGTGGACTGAAAGCTGGCAGAACTGCTGAGGTCGTAGTGTTGGGAGCAGTGACATGAAGTCCAGCTGGAAGTGACTTGATAGTGGTCTACCTAGGGGTCAGTACTAGGGACAATATTGTGTAACATCTTAATTACTGAACTGGATGATGGGTAGAGTGCACCCCTGCTAGCTAGCAGACGATACAAAACTGGGATGAGTGGCTGAAATTCCAGAGGACTGTGTTATTGTTCAGAGGAACCTGGGCTGGAGAAATGGCCCACAGGAACCTCAACAAGTTCAGTACAGGGAAATGTCAAATCCTGCACCTGGAATGGGAAATAATCCCATGCACCAGAAAAGACTGGGCCTGACTGGATGGAGAGCAGCTTTATAGAGAAGGACCTGAGGGTCCTGGTGGGTAACAAGTTAAACATGAGCCAGCAATGTGTCCTTGTGGCAAGAAAAGCCAGCAGTATCCTTGACTGCATTACCAGCAGGCCCAGGAAGGTGATCCTTCCTCTTAACACTGGTGAGACATACCTGGAATACTGGGTAAAGTGCTGGGCTCCCCACTATGAGAGAGACCATGGACATGGTCTGCAAATCTACAAACTGTAGTATCTGTAATAAGAGAAGCAGAGCTGGGACTGTTCAGCCGAGACAAGAGAAGGTTCCCATATACCTTATCCATAAGGATCCATACTTGAGGGGGAAGTGAAGAAGATGGAGCCACATTTCCCTCAGTAGTGTCCAGAAAAATGACAAGATGCAGTGGGCACAAACTGAAATATAGGAAATTCCATTTAAACATAAGAAGAAACCTCTTTTATTCTGTGGGTGATTAAACATTGGAACAGGTTTCCCAGAGTGGTTGTGGAATCTCCATTCTTGGAGACACTCAGACTGGACACTCAAACTGGATACAGTTCTGAGCCACCTGTGCTAGCTGACACTGCTCTAAGCACAAGTGGTTGGATTAGAACTCTCCAGAGGTTCTGCCCAGTCTCAGCAATCTCCTGATTCTGTGAAGAGGGTCAGAGTCTATGTCAGGGTATGAGCACACTAACAAGTTCTCTCAAAGTATCATAGGTTATGAGTTTAGCAGACCCACCTTAGCACCTGGAGACAGATGCTCCCTGGTCTTACCTTCTGGGCATTCATATCCTTACTACAGGTTGCTGATGAGTGACGCCACCACATCACACTATGAGGCTGAGTCTGACCCTGAACGCTGAGATACTCCCCTCAGACACCTCTATATCTTCTTAAAGGCAGTGAGAGAGCTGTCTAATCTGCCTCCATCAAGTATCGGAAGACCCTCACTTTTGGCCCTGATCTCTTGGCTTACACAGTTTTTCTACCTCTTACACCTTCTTCCTCTAGAAAATAAATCAGTCCTTTTATTGGTTTGGTCTTTGATGGAGAAGACAAGTACACTTTTCATCCAAGTGTGCTTGTGACTGGAAGGAGCACTATTCCCTTGGGAGAAGGTGATTGATTAATCCATACCTGCTATTATGGCTTGATATTGCTGTGCAGCAAAAAGGTCAGAGCTGTGATGTGGAAGCGACCACAGTGAATACAGTTATTACATTTGCATGCACAATCACGGCAAACAAATACCTTCCTTCATGCACCTCATTCTGAACAGCAAGCCTGCTGCACTAGTACAGCCAGCCTTCTGCATTCAGTCTGTTCTCTAAATGCATCCATATGTGCAACCAAAACAAAGGAGTGATGATCAAGTGTACAAAAATAACAAAGATTAGATAACATTGGCCTTGTCCAGACACCCACAGAATTTAACACCTAAAGCACACAGCTTTTAAGTAAAGGTACACTGGGGATGCCAAAAAGTTGCATTGGTAAAAGCTTCCATTTTCCTGCCACAGAGGTGCTGTGGTCTGTCTGTCTGCTAAGGCGTTTATATGAATAAGGCACCACACAGATATTAAGAAGTGTTTAAAAGTTATCCAACAGTATGTCACACCACATAAGCACCCACTGGACTTTACAGGAGTCTCTAATACCAAAGGTAAATGAGACATACTTTAAAGCTATAAAGACAGACTGGTCTTAAAATACTTCACATTGCTCACAACAGATTGTGTGTGAATATAGTATATACCTACCAGTCCTCGATTCTTCTTGATTCTACTACTTATAGCAATAATGGCTGAGACAGGGCTACTTTTACATACTATATATGTGTGTATATATATATATACACACTTCATCTATTAAGAGTAATTCTAAAGTATATAGCAACAGTATTATTTTTAACTAATTTAATATCCTTTGATACCAGGAACTTCCTCAGCCACTATTATTGAAACAGAGCTATGCAATATCTCCCACTAATGTGTAATATTAATATAATCAAATATTAATGTATAATAAATAATACTTTTCCTTTCTCTGCTTCTTTGAGTAAGTCCCTTTAAGTGGAAATGGGCAGGTAGGAAGAGCTGTTGGTTAGAGCTCTGCTGGTTAGAGCTCTGCTGATATAAGCAGCGGACAAAATATGTAGGCTGGTAAAAAGAGGAAGAATTCTCTATAAAAATGTAGTTGTATGCTTGGGTTTGTTTGTTTATTGATGCAAAGGGAAAATGGACAAGTTCTATTCAATCCTTCTGAGCACTGGAAAATATGATTTCTTAGCTAATTACGTTTGAGTGTGTTTGTGTATACTGGGCAGGTACAGTCAGAATGCCATCAAGCTAAGTTTAGAAATTTTCAGNCCCCCCAAAAAAAAAAAAACCAGGACATGCAGTACTTCCCTTTAATTTGAGACAAATCAGAACTGCTCAGCCTTGAACCCTACATGGCAAACTGTAGCTTTCCCTCTTCTTGAATTTTTTATTTCAATACTTTTCTGGTATGTGTATTAAAGCCTGAGAGTGATAGACAGACAAGAGCGAAGGCTTTATTGCCATGGAAGAGAAGGTTTGGTCCAAATATAGAGGGTTTTCTTTTGGCTGATTTCTTTATTTTAAGAGCATACAGTAGAAACCCCATATTCTCTTTGATGGTGGAGGCATTGCAGTATGTTTTTACTGTAAGAAACATATTCTTTTAACAGTGTCTTTGGTGAATTTGATAAAATGTCTGTGCGGAAGTTGAAGGGCTCTTAAGTGAGGTATAGAAAGAAGTTTTTTCTATGCCAGTTTTTGTTTCCTTGGAGAACAGATATATTTTGGATAACATAGGAAAAATTCCATCTCCCTTATGTGTAAGCTCACTTTCAGAAAGCAGAGATATAGCTTAAACTGTATTGACTGAAATGTATGCCATACTTTACAAAACATGGCTAAAAATTTATTGAAATAATTATATAGTGAGGGCTATTTTTTTCCAATTACAGTATTTATTTGGTCTTAGCTTCCATAGCTGCATCGACAGAGGTGTACATTAATCAGTGCCAGGGAATGCTCCCAGGGCTGAAACTCGAGCATCAAGCCCATTAAATTGTTAGAACTGTGCTGGTGATGGTTTTGGCCTGGGCAAACCATCACTCTTCCAAAATAATTTCTGGGCATGATTTGTAAATTAGTATGGGCCAAGAACCATTCTCAGTAAGTAATTTGGACATTGCCATTTACATTCCAAGAGACTTTGAGAGTGAGGACGTGGGCTTCACCATGCCAGTTGGCCTGGGGAGCACGGAACCGTCCTGGTCACATGTAAAAGATGAATATAGATAATATTGAGGAGTCCAAAACCAGAATAATGTTTTTAATGTCTCATTAGCGTCAAGTTTTAATTTTCTGTTTTCAGTTGTTTTCATCTACAGCAAAGCTAGCAATGAATAGGAGAGGGATAGCTGCCAAAATTGTTCAAGTTTAATCCTAAAAACAAACTGAAACATCACCCTTCAGTGCCAGCTCAGCCTTGTGCCAGCTGCTGAGTGTTCTGGAGATTATAACTCCCTTCAAGATCACACTCTCTGCTAACTTTCTGAAAACAGGCATGCAAATATGAACAAATAGAAGTTATCAGGAACTAGCTTTTATGCTCCTCTGGAGGGCTAGATGGAGCACAGGTATCTGTGTCTGCCCCACACTGGCTGAGAGCACATGGCACACGGGAGCATACAAACCTGAGAGCTTTCAGACCAAAGATAAAAGACTCTCCTAACAGAAGGGGCCAACATATTAGCAGCCTGGGAAAGCAGGCAGACTGGATCACTGTCTGGGGGCCCAAGCTAAAGTTGGTTGGATCCTACCCTGTACAAACAATGAGAGGAAATGCTACAGGTCTTTTGTAATTCCTGTCTCTCTCTGACTAAGAGCTGTTTCTCCATCTTTTTCAACAACATTCCCAATGAGATGGGTGTCTCCTGAGGAAGACTGCTAGAAGATCCCAGGGATTCACAGGAGTGATTAATACAAACATCTTTGTGCTTTCAATAATAAACCAAAAAATGCCCCTTTAAAAAAATGTTATGAACAGTTTCCACATTGGCTCTGGCCAGTTGGGTATTAGGAACTTCTGAGTCCAAGGCCAGTATCATCAATATTGCAGTGAGCGGGTGTCAGCTTCAAGGAACGAAACATTTTATACCTCAGTTTGCTCCCGAGCCTTGAGACTCCCACATAGAGCACATGACCATATCCTCTAGAATCAGAAACAAGGGTGGATTTTTTTGAGAACTGTTTTGGGCTTTTACTCACTGGCAGATAAACCTACAATTCAGTTTTCAGTTTGTAATTTCTGAAGCAGAAATGGTTTTCAGAAAACAATCTATCTTGTGGAATTTCACTGTTATGTGGAAAAAGAAGAATCAATACCCCCTGAAATCTCCAAGTCCATATTTCCAATTATTGAACCCACATCAACTGCCAGAAAACTAAGTAATTAAAATAACAATTTTAAAATGGCTAGTTTCCTAAATACCTGTATCTTCTCTTGTGTTGTTAAAGAATCTTTAACTTCCTGGTTGTCCAACAGAATGCCTCACCCATAATTCATGAGATGTTAAATTTTTGTATACATATAGTTACATATAGTTTGTTTTGTAAACTATTTGTTTACATATAGTTATTAACACAGTGTTCCTCATATGCCTCATTAAAATTTATTTCTGTAACTAATGCCATTGTTTTCAAACCTCTGCATTTCAGACAGCAGCTGGACAGAGGGGAAAAGAGGGGTCACTACTCACTGTGTGGCAGGAGCCTCTGGGCAGGACAGATCATGTGCCTCCTTGAACAGGCCATTGTCCTGGGGCTGCCCACCACCACCACGGGGCTCAGTGGGCTTCTCTTCTCTCCCTTCAATATCTGGGACTGCTCTTACAGGAGCGCCAGGCATCAGCTCCTGGTCTTTGCCAGGATGTGCTCTTTCAGCCAGGTTCTAAGGAGGCTGCCATTGCATCTCCATCTCTCTTATTCACTAAGAAATTCAACCCACATAATAAATTGGCTGTGAGCATTTGGCTGGCAGCTATCTGGAATGCTGTGGTTGCTACAAAACCTCAGGTTTAAAAAAACACTGTGGCCCTGCAAGCAAGTCCAGGTGCTAGAAAATAAAGCCATGGACATTATGGAGAGATGATTGAAAGACAGGAATTGTAAAACAAAAACAAACAAACAAAAAATTTATTTTAAATTAAGGAAGTTGGGAAAGTACAGTTATGGGAAGAAAATTAAATGCACTACTGGATTTGGCAGTGTTAAGTTTATGTCGAACTTGATCATCTTAGAGCTCTTTTCCAACCCAAAGAATTCTACCATTCTACGATAATCCTTACCTACTTCACATTTTGACCATGCACCAAGACAGTTTATTCTAGAATTATTAACAACTTTTATCTCACAGTCACCAAGCTCATAATCAGCTTTTGAATCCAAATGCATCAGTGCAGTTTCACTTCATCAAGTGGGCCTCCAACTTTTCCATTTCTGCATTTCAGCCATTTTCCTCCCCTGTGATACTAGTGATTATTTCCTACTTGTTCTAATGTTTTGTCCTCTTGATGGCGTCACCTTGACTACCAACGTGGAAAGTCCTAGGCTGTCATGGTGTGCATAGTGCATGCTGGCTAGGATTTGGGAGGGTGAGTGCTAAAAAAAGTGAACCATTTCTGGACTCCCACAGTCCTGTGTGAGTGCAGCAGCCCAGCCCCACGGTTATGCTGCTGCCAAGGGCTGCAATGGATCAGTCCATCAGGAATAGAATGTTTTCAAATTTTTTGCTATTTTTGTCAAAATTTATCCAATAATTAGCGAAGTACATTAAGAAACTTTAAGCCCTAGAATTAGGTTTTCACATGTTCTTCTTACCTAAGCTGCAGACCTGGCTAGTGTGTGTGTTAATTCAGTTTCTACACATGTTGCCCTTGCCTTAAGTCAAGGGCTCCCAAACGTACAGTTGATCAAACCCTTCAAAGCAATGCAGAGTGAGACAGAGACATGCTTCTGTCCATGCCATACTGCTACTGTAACTACAGCCCATTAGTGATCCCCTGGTGCAAATAATACAAATAATACATTCCCAGTGTTGTTTAAGCACTTCAGAGGCAGCCGCCACGGTATCTGGTTACATTCTTTGGGTGAGGTCATGCCATGAGAGCAATTCCACTGCAGACTGCAGACAGCACTTACCCTCTCTTGTGCTCCTACATCTGCCTTGCATGAATTTAAGAGCTAATCTTCTTCCAGAAATGCTGCACTCCAGCCTAGAGACCCTGCCTATCTTGTCTGCTATGCTGAAGTAACCCAACTTCTGTGCTGAAAATAGGAAAAGCAGCTGGTAGGGCTTAAAAACTTTATTCTCACAAACTAGATTTACTTCCCATTGTGCTTTCCAGGGGCTCTTTTTAGGATTTCTATTTAATTGGAAAGACTAGATCCTACAGAATCCTCTTAATGCTTGGTAGCACTAGATATTAATTTCAGGTCTTTCAAACCAATAAATATTCAGAGTACCTGTACACTGTCATGGCTGAAAAACACACATACATGGATCTGTCTCACTTTATATTTCCTCACTGATCTTTATTTTATGTAAATATTTTACAGTGGTAGCCTCAGTCTTATTCTATTTTGGTGAGGTTTGTGGTCTTGTAGTACTGCTACAGTCAAATGAAAAGCCCCCAGACACTGGAGCTGCCCCATTGTTGGACAATGGGCACAGACAGGTCACTTCCTGATGTGGACAGACAGGTCTGTTCTCACATGGATACAGATCTGTTAGAAGAGGTTAAGGCCTCTTCAAACAGGTGATTTTCTCTCAATGACTTTTGGCCACACTCTCTGTGGCACGAAGGTGGGAGGAAAGGCCTGTCAGTCTTCACAAGCAGCTGGAGCGCAGTGGAACAGGCAGAAGAAATGAAAACTGACTCCCCTGCACATTCCCAAGGAGGTTCAGTGGCTCCAGTGCCTTTAGCTGATGCAGGCTCAGGTGGTGGCAGGAAGGAAAGATGTGTGTGCAGAGCTGCTGAGTGACATGGTGCCTGTCTGCTCGGGGCTGCTGCTCTGGCTGCTCTGGGGATAAGGCCACACAAGGCTCCAGTGAGGAAGCCTACTCCCTTAATATGGCAAATCCAAGCCTGGCACAGGTACAGTCTGCTTTTCTTTAGTCAAGTCCTGCTAGCTAATGTCTCTCAGGATGAGGATGTAGACCTTCCCATAATACCTGCAATAGCTGTGTTGCGTGGTTAAAAACTTAGACTTACCACTGGCTTTTACACAAGTTTCTAATGATGCAATTAGCTGATACTATTCAAGGCTGTAATTTTAGTTATTGCTTGATGCAGTTAGGTATTTAATTGCTTATTATAGTTGATTACTTACATTGATTACATTACTTTGATTATAGGGTTTGTTATATGAACTGATTGCTCTGTCTTGATTGTAATGATGTTGTGCCATGTGAGTAATTAACGTTTCCACAAGAATGCAAGAACTGTTTACTCTGTTTCTGGTAATGTAACTCAAATACATGAAAAACTGCTCCATCTCCTTCCTTTTGCCTTAATGCTATCAGAATATGTAAGACATCACGGAACTACAGAATATTCTGAGTTGGAAGGGACCCACAAGGATCATCAAGTCCAACTCTTAACTGAACGGAATGATCCCACACAGGCATCAAACCTGAAACCTTGGCATTATGAGCACCATGTCTTACGGAGCTAATCTCGTATAAATCTCTAAGTATACTACTGCAAGAAATGTCATTTTGAAAGATATTAGCCTTTAGACATCTGAAATACTGAATATCCTGCTGACTGAAATGTACAGGTGTTTCATTTATAATGTTCTTTTGAATTTATTTTACAGCAAAGAGAAGGAAAAGAGGCTGCACTAAATACATTTAATTGAGCAATACATATATGTATCTCGGATATCTACATCTACAAATTAAATGCTGGAGGCTTAATTAACATTGCAGTGTTGATTTTAATTTTCAAGGCATGGCACAACATATCCCTATTATAATTTAAGTAATGTAGTAACAACTTTATGTATGAAATTTTTATGTCAGGTATTGAGCAGAAAACAGACAGAAAGCAGGTGTTTATGCCCAGCAATTTGCCATCAAAGCTCCCTATCATTCCTATAACAGAGAGACCCCCACTGACACATGTTGGCCAGGCTGACAGGGCTCATCCAAATGGGAGGGACTGCAGGCCCCAGAATGTAAGAGAGGAAAAAGTCTGTGAGAGAAGCCTCAAGAGGAATGGAAAGACATGAGTTATAAAAGTAAAATAGTCTAAACAATTAGTGAAATGGTTCATGAATGCCCTGACTGCTCAGGTACAATTAGCTTTTCCCCATCTCCACTGGCTTGTAATTCTGAAGCTCACATGCATTTCAGAGGATCAGAAATGCTGAAACACATGGTGCTCAGTGCTCCAGAGGCAAAGAAGTCACTGGATATACTGATGGCTGGGAGTGTGGAGAGAACTGCACTGAGCCACACACACAAAAGAATTCTAGTCAGATTTGGTAAAAAAAATTTCTTAACTACGTTACCTTCTTGGAATTTATCATAAATGACTGAATAAATATATTACAAGTGTAAAGTTCCATAATCTAGCAGTGGTGATGCAATTCATTTTAATAAGCTCATAATAGAGCCATAAATAATCATCAATCAAAACTTTGTTGAATACCTGGGAACATACTTTCCATGGACATTACATGCAACTGAATAATCATCCACCCACAGAGAGAGAAATTCCTGCTACATGATATGATTATTCATACTAATCATGGTTTTTTCTTAAAGGTGAAGCAAATAAAACCTTTTGCTAGGGCAAATTGCAGCATATGAAAATACCCTTAATTTTTACTCTAGTAGAATTTAAGGACTTCAGATCCATGTGAATAAACAATGCCTTTTCCTTTTTTTTTTCTTTTTAACTCCACTATTTTCTGCACTGGGCAACTGAAAACACTGTTTTTCCTTTGAGAAATGATGAAAAAAACTGTGAAGTATTTTTGCCGCAATCTGAAATCTGCAGGTGGTTCTTTCTCTCTCTCTATATATCTCTGTAGAAGCTTTGAATTTTTTTCATAGAAAAGAAATGTCTGTTGTTAGTCTAGAAATATTTCTGAGAATAGGAAACAATAAACAAAATTATCTTCTGCTGGCAGCACATCAGAGTGAAGTAGATTATGCTTTTCAGAACAGACTGCAAGCCCTTTGACCCAGTCACTCATCTTTCTGAGGATTAAAGTGTAATTAACTCGCTTTGTATGCTTTGCATAAATTCCATCATGGCTGGTGCTTTGCAAAGTAATGAAGTAAAGATGGAAGTAGACAATAAATCTCCCCTGATCCAAGCTGCTATTCTACATTGCTGAACAAATTCCGCCGTCTCTGCCATTCACCTTATTTTTGGATGTATAGAAGCCACACAGATGCAGAAGACTATAGTCTATGTACAAATACAGAAGACTATAATCTGTGGAAACTAAAATACCAGTGTAATTTTAAATTTGGATCAAATCCTTCTCACTTTCTTACATCTCATATTATTTCTTGCATTAATAATATGATTATCAATATCAGTAAAATTTCAGTGTAGAATTTCTCTATCCTATTTCCTTATCTCTGGAGCTGATTTACAATATACTCAGTGGAGTTCATACCTATCTAAGTACACTAGAAGCAAAGATAAAAGAAAATAATTTAATTTTCAGAGTCAAAGAAATTGGAAGTGCCAGATTTGCTACCACACCAATGCACTAAAAATTCTTCCAAGTTGTACACTGACACTGTAGTCTCTGTGAAACAGGATCATGCAATTAAATGGCAGTGGCATTTAACCATTAGCTTTCAAATATTCAAACACGTGGGTCATTCCCTTAACATTTTCTCACAGTACAAACTCCCAATTTAAAACAAAAGAGTAGTCTTTCTCCCTCCCTATTGCATGTAACTGTAGTAAGATGGTCTTACTGCATCTTCACAGAACTCTTCCCTCAAAGTTGCCTTGCTGCAATTTGAATGACCAAAGTAATGACATTAATGAGAGATCTCAGTTTGGGCTGTTACACCTCAATGGAGCAGTGTTTATGTCGGGGCTAGGGAATCCTGGACCAATTCTTGGTTTTGCCAGCAGTGAAGGCATTTGTCCTACACAGTGGGGCAGAGGGGAAAAGAACTCGGAACCTCTCTTCTTCCTTCTCATCAACAAGTGAATTCCTCTTTGGTATCCAACATAGTGTGTGTGCTGCCTAATGGTTTAGACATTTCTGTTTGGTTGGCACAATACCAGCCCTTTTCCCTCAGGAGAACAAGTCACAGCAGGGAAGAAAGAAAGGGATTTTAAAGAATTTGCAATTTGGCTAAACCTGAAAGGAATTTCAGGGAAATAAAAAAAAAAAAAGCACTGTATAAACAGGGGGCTTTGTCTGTGCCAGTGTGAGAGGCTCTGCAAACTCAAGGGGGAATCATAAGAGGTACTCCAAAAAAAAGGGTTGCCATTATTTTTCTTACTTCAAAGTATCTGGCAACCAAACTAATGCATACCACCAGCTCATCTATAATGTCAGTATATTCAGGCTGCATGCATAGTACTTACCTGTCTGGAAAGAGAGGAATATCAGATTGCAGATCTGTGGGTACAAAAACCTTGTATCTGTGTTCTAGACCAGAAAACATTAGCAAGATGGCAGTTTTGCTGACGAGTCCCTGGATGCATCCAATGTATTCAATATATATGTATTCATAAATATATTAATATATTGAATGTATTCATCATTGTTTGTTGTCTTGTATGTTTTCCAGTATGTGAGGAATAGTGGTTTTAGTACAGATATTATTTCAGTTCATGTTAAAGATCGCATTTCCTCTCTTGATTTAAAGACCAGCAAACCTACATCAGAAATCTTGATAAATGATTTCAAGTGGTTTTAATCTATCAAATCCTAAACATCTTCCAGCAGAGAACAGGTCCTGGCACCACACAGACAGGTTTGACAAGAGGTAATAGGGTTTCCACCTGACTGTAAAAATAGTTCACAGGAGCCTTCTTTGAAGACCTTGCTCTAGAATGACCTCCGGAATAACAAAGGCTAAATAATTTCATCCCAAGACATATGCTTCAAGTTCATAACCTCTGGATAAGCTTCATAAGATTACACAAAATGATGCTTGGGATTTAAATATTTCAGTGATGGAGAACTATCCATAACCTTGACAAAATTGCTTCCATAATTAATTACTGTCAAAACCATGTCTGCTCCATGGTTTGAATCTCTTAAGCATCGACTTCAACTCACTGCATTTACTTTGTTTCTGTGCAAGAGACTAAAAGCCCTTTGCTATCAGATAACCTTTGACTACACGGACACATTAGAGAGGCCATGATCAATTTACCTGTCAACCTTTTCTATGTTAAATGAAACAAATCAAACTTTTGACTACTGTTTCTCCAAACTCTTTCCAAGTCAATAAGGTCCTTGGCGAAGCACCAAGAAATACCAGAGCTGGAAACAATAATCTTGCAGTGGTCCTACAGGCTATTCCTATATTGCCAAATAAAAGCCAGAGACCAAACTCCACGTGGTCCCACCACTTTGCTCACACCAACACAGCTTAGCATTATCTATGTAGTTCAGATTTAGTTTCAAAATAGCTTTTGGGGGTGGTCTGAAACTCTTCTGTAATGCCAGTACATTCTCTTCTACTAAATTTCCTTGTGACTTCTGCTGTGAGGCTTTTGACTTATGTACCTCTGACAAATTTACCTCTCACAGGACTGGGCACTCCCGAGCTGTAATGTGCTTCACAGGGAAATATATCTGAGCAACAGGAACAAAAATGATAGTACAACAGGCTCCAAGCTTTTCAGGCCCTCCAGGAAAATTATTTTTCAAAGTATTTGCCCTTCGATTTAAAGTATAGTCAACTGCACTTGGATGTGTGAATGGGGTTGTCTTGCAGTACAAAAGAGAAATCTTGGCAGATGGGCTTAAGCTGGTTGCAAGAATCCTCCTTTGCTCCAACCCTTGAACTAATAGAAAAGAATTAATCCCACCCTGTGAATGGTTGGTACTCTAGGAATGCAATCTGTGCTTTCCATCTCAGTGTCTACTACTAGGTCTAAAACTAGGATTAATACTGTGGGATAGTTGACCATTGGCATCAAAATGCACTGGTTGGAAACTTAAGCACTCTGTATTTAGGAATGAAACAATTTTACCTTGGTGGACCCTCAATATAAAAATCACTATTGAACTAGTGCTAGTTTTCAATTATAAATGTTTAGTAGTCACTCTGCCAAAAAAAGAAAAATACAACTGCAAAGCCTTTCACAGAATCACAGAATAGTTTGGGTTGGAAGAGACCTTTAAAGCCCATCTAATAGCAATGAACCTCTTCAACTAGACCAGGCTGCTCAGAGTCCTGTCCAACCTGACCTTGAAGGCTTCCAGGGCTGGGGCACCTACCACCTCTCTGGGCAATCTGTTTCAGTGTTTTACCACTGTCACTGTAAAAACTGCTTCCTTATATCTAATCTAAATTGACCCTCTTTTAGTTTAAAACCTATCAAAACAGGCCCTGCTAAAAATTTTGTCTCTATCTTTCTTATAGGCCCCCTTAGATACTGAAAGGCCCCAGTCTGGTTCCCATGGAGCCTTCTCCTCTCCAGGCTAAACAACCCAAGCTATCTCAGCCTGTCTTCACAGGAGTGAAGAACTCCATCTCTCTGATCATCTTTGTGGCCCTTCTCTGGACTTGCTCAAAGGAGTCCACGTCCTTCCTGTATTGATGAGGACTCCAGAGCTGGATGCAGCACTCCAGGTGGGGTTTCACCAGAGCAGACAGGCAGATCACCTCCCCTGACCTGCTGGCCACGCTGCTTTGGATGCTTTTTATGGTATATGCTATGCCATGCTATTATATTAATGAGTCATACAGGATGGAAATGGAATTATAAGTAATTAGCTGTAATTTTGTCTCATGTGGCAACAACACGGAGAATGTAAAATGCATTTAGTGGTGTTCTCCAGAGAATCTACCTAACTTAATTCCAGTGAGAAATTATTCTTTGAGTTGTGTTTTCGACCACCAGTTGTCAAGGTAACAACTTTGTTAGACATGGAATACAACTATTTTTTTTCTTCAAAGGGAAGGCTGACAGGACATTTCAGAACATTTTCAAATGGCTTTTTAGAGCATCTGGCCTGTAGTGTGTAAGACTGTAGCCTGTGTTACATGCCATGGGCATATGAAGTCACCCTGTAGTAAAATGCAGTGGTGGCCAGCAAAGCTGCCGGTCACCCCTGCTGCTGTCCTTGCCTGAGTGTCTGTAACCTGCATGAGAAGCTACAAAGATGGGAAGAGGATTGACATCCTCAGCCACTGCGTGTGCAACCCCCAGATGGTGCCACCAGCTCCTGAGGGCACACATCGAGCACCAGCATCCTCTGCCCCAGGCCTCGGGGAGCAGCTGGGAGCCCACAGGTCACTGCAGGGCGGGCGTCTCTGCGTCTCTGCCAGGGACCCGCTCGTACCACAGAAACCAGCAGATCTTCATCACATAGAATGTATTTATAATGTAGCTATTTGTTCACTACGTCAGGGCTGCCAACCTGACATTACTTAATACAGCAGCTTTGGAGTTCTACCAACCAGAGCTCAATTTGCACGAGCATCCCCCAGATCAAAGACTCCATTTTCCCATCGCCTTGTCTCTGTGCCTCCCAGAAAGTGAGTTTACATAATGCCTGTCTTATTAAACAGTGTTTTGAGTTAACATATAGAAAGTAAATATCTCAAGTTTAATTTCTAAACTCCCAAATCCGTAGGTAATTACCCAGCTGATACACTTCAGCAGTCCACAACCTGCACTTAAACCATGTGGGTGAAGATCCAAATCCAGGAGTGCTTTAGTATCCTCTAGTTCAGCTGGGTTTGTTCTCAAATTCATTTCAGGGCTTAGCACCTAATGATATATTCTATTTTAATTAATTCCTTAAGCCATCACTATAAAGAGGAAGAAACTAGGTCAGCTGAAAATTAAACTAAATCAATGTTACACAGAAGTGGCTTTGCAGAAGAGGAGAGGAACAACACAACATTGCTTGGTTTGGTCTGCATTCTAGATCTCACCGTGGACAAGCAACTCTGCCTTCCACAGCACCCAGCTTTACCTTCACAGAATCACAGAATAAACTAGGTTGGAAAAGGCAATTTCCTCACTTCATACCTGGATTTCTTGCTGCTGGCTATTTTAGGTTCTTTCTGGAGCACAACTGCAAAGCTAAGGATCATGTGGCAAGGGTCAAGGCTTGCAGTCATGAATAAGAGGTCACAGCTACTGCAGAGAATGTGTACCTGAGGCAGGACAGGGTGTGGTGGGAGGAGGTTGTTGAATGATCTTCAATAGCACAATTGGACTACTCTTGTCTGCTAAATAACAAAATGTCTCAAGCAAACACAAATGCATATGAATTCCTTTAATCACCATATTTTTCTGAAATAACATCACTGCACTTTAATTTAAACTTTGATTTATTTCACTTGATCATGGTTTGGGGTTTTTTTAAAGGTGAATTACATCTGCATTATTTTTTAAATAAGCCACTGTTTTAAATCAGCTACATTTCCTTCAGTGTTCTTAATTTTATAAATGGTGTGATCTAGAGCTTTGTATAAAGCAAAGTAAGTGTTAAATAATTTAAGTATCTCTTTTCTGAAATACATCAATTTCCTGGAAGAATTTTTGTCAATTTCATGCCTTCTTGGGAAGGAAATAAAACAGGGGTAAGTATTTTATTATTCTAGTCACAGTTTTATAAGAGCAGGAGAAAATGTGCAACAATAATAGTTTCCATTCCACTGCAGGCACATACTAAGAAAAATCTGTAATTATGTGATTTGTCCTCTTCACATCCTTCCCAGCTCAAATGAAGCTAAAAGCAAAATGAAAGAGGGGGCACATTTCTTATTCCAAATTGGTGTGAAGGATGTTATATTTGTTGTCAGTCTGAAGACTGCTTGGCTTTGGCTACCAATCCTCACAAAAAGTTTATGGCTTTAGTATAGACTAGGCACCTGCTCTGACATGGCAGGAATTTGTCCTTTCCCTGACTGGAGGACAGTTTAGTCCAACTCTTCAGCAGTTATGCCCCAAAGGCAGTGGACAAAGTGGCAACAGCACAACCCAGGTCTGAAAAAGGATGGTACTGCCTGTAGGGAATGCATTGAACACGGTGTTGCTGCTCTTCCTGTAGGAATTGAGCTGTGATGCAAAAAGGATGTAACACAGTGGCAATGACGCCATAGTCTGCATGGCACACGTTCTTTTGGTAAGGCCCCACCATTACTGTAAATTGAATTGGGAGCACACTTACACTATCAACCCTACAGACTTCCCCAGGTGTGGTAGTCAGAGAAACTTGGTGATGTACACCTTTACTGCACCTAATCCTTTCAAGTTCCTTATTAAACAGAGGAGAATGAGTTGAAGTGAGTGTGATCACGTTGAGATGCAAATTAGTTTTCCAACTAATGGTGCTACTTAGTATTTCTTTGCTCTGCAATAGTTGAAGGAGACAGCAATAGACAGATGTGACAAACAAAACTAGCCCAAATGTAAACAACTGGACACGGATTTCCAGGAAGCCTGTCATGATGTGACTGAAGCAGGATCATGTTATTGGGCTGTACATCTCCAGCACTCTGGGGAATGGCTGGATGGTGACCAGCCCCTTCCAGCCTCCAGCTCTGCACAGGGGATGCAGTCATACCCAGTCACTGACTTAACCAGATACAGAGCTGCACCCCAGATTGTAAGATGCCTTTTTGTTGGGTGAGTGCAATGACTTTGTGCCTTGGTGTTCTCCTACTGAAAACACCTAGAAAGGTGAGAGAGGCGACGCCTGTCTCTGTGCTTGAGATTGATCATGCACTGCCCCCTGACACAGTACCTTGCCTCAGAGAAGCTGTGTCTAACCCCAGCAGTGGGGGGCTGTGGCTGCACAGCTGCACCGCAGTTACAAGGCGTAAGATTGTACAAGTGCCATCTGAACACTTCCTAATGATCACATTAAAGCAGGACAGAAATAAGACAGGTTCCTGGGAAATTACAGAATCACAGGATCTTCAAGGCTGGAAGAGACCTCCAGGATCATCCAGTCCAACCATCAACCCTAAATCACCTCTACACCATATCCCTAAGTGACACATCCAGATGCCTCTTGAACACTTCCAGAAATGGTGACTCCACCATCTTCCTGGGAAACTTTCTCCAATGCTTAATCACTCTCTCAGTATCCAATGTGAACCTCTTCTGGCTCAACTTAAGGCCATTTCTTCTCAAACTTTCAAGTGGGACATAGCAGAAGAGACTGACCTTCACCTCACTATGACCTCCTTTCAAATAAATAACCTCCCCACCCCAGTTCCTTCAGCCACTCCAGGACAGGTCCAAAATTTCAGTAAGTGGCGGTGGTTTTCCAGGGCACAACCACTGAATTTTCTGGAGCAGGGAATCTAAATAGGAATTTGCTCCCCTCCTCTTTTAAGCAGCTCACATGGAAAGGCTCCCTGGGCCTATGCTAATCAGAGACAGTTAAACCAGGTGTCATCCAGACCAGCTACAGGGTAAATCCAAGAAAAAGCAAGCCACTTTGGCATCATGCAGGGTCTGTATAGCACAAAACGTAACTACAATCCGGAGCATTTATCCATGCTCACATTGCACACCTCAGTTGTTTACAGACAATATAGTTACAGACAGTAGATGTCTCTTGTCTTGTGCAATACACATGTGGCTCTGAAATCCGCATTTGGTTTAAAGCTCACTTCAATAACAGTAAAATATAAATCAGTTTATACCTTTATGCTCCAAGTGATCTAAAGCCTAATTATTCTGAGGTATTTGCTAAAATTATTCTGAGGTATTTGCTAACAGAAATTCAAGTAGGGTTCCACTGATGCCAGTGTAGTTATGCTGCCCCTCAATGAACATAAGCAGAAAGATGAGCAGGCCCATGGTATTTCATAGCAGAGAGAGGCTAATAAAGCATACCACTTGCTGTATTATTTAGCATACTGCATCTGACCTCTAATGTCTATTAACACATATGACTACTTATTTCCTGATGATTTTGGAAATCAAAGCTCAGTTAAAAGCTAGGGTTTAGATTGATTTTCAGGTATTCTATCAGAAAAGACAGAACAGCAAACAACACATTTCTAACATATAAACTGGCATATTCAAATCCCATCAGGTCTTCTGGTGCTCATCACTGGGTGTATTCCAAATCCTTCCTGTGCCTACAAAACCTTTGTGCAATAGGAAACAAATGCTGGTAGTGGTTGAAATGTCTTCCATTTCTAAGCAGATATACCTTTTAGCATGCCTTTCATTACATCATTTTATATCACCTCTCTATTTGGAATCTCCACCAAGAACTATCAAAAACCCTAATATACTGCTAAATATAAACCAAAAGAAAATACTTTCCTGCTAGAAATGACATAAATAACCAAAATTGAAAGATGACAAAATCACTGTACTTACTATGTGTCGTGCGGCAAACACTCCATCAACTATTGCACAACAGAAGGCTGCTACCACACCAAAGCTGATAAACACGATGGAGGCCACCAGCTGAGAAGAGAATAACAGACTGAGCAATGTTTTCAGTATAATTCTTTAAGTAAAACAATTACACTGGTTTTTCTAGTATTCTGAAATGATGGTTTCTGCTGCTGTAATTCACTTTAGATCAGTGTGTCAGGGTGATGGTCATGCACTAGTAAAAAGGCAGAAATTCTTGATGCTGAGTTGACAGACCATCAAGCCTATTAGAAAAAGTTTAAATCTTTCAAGAGAAAATTAGGTCCACTGCAAGAGTTATTAAATTCAAAGGTGATTTCTTCCAAATCAACTTATTTAATAAAACAGCAGAGCTTCCACAGGGACATGGCAAACAGTCACGTTCCAGTTGGCTCACATAAATCTTTAGAGCTTTACTATGTGGTAGTATTTCACACCATCAGATAAAGACATCCTTAGTAAGTTAGTAACATGGAAAAGGGATTCAGCTAAGAATGTGGAACATTTTCTTATTTACTAGTCATTAAGTGCTCCTTCACAACATGTATTCCTGAAATGCCCAGGCACAGATTACCAAAATTACATCCATACAGTTCATATATCCTTTTGCCTATACAAAATCCAGATCTGCATTACCTAGATGCTGTTTTCACAAATTTGTAAGGCACTGCTAACTCACTTGAAAAATGGACGCTAGCTTGTGTTAGGTTAAAAACACTACAATGTCAGTACTGCTTCCAGGGGATGCAGCATTGGTGATTTTCTCAAAAAAATTTATATTGGGCAAGTAAGAAACTACAGCCATATAAGCCCACAGCTTGGACACATAGGTCAAAGCAACCTACTTGGAGATAAGAGCTCTTGGTGAATTGGCAAAAAAAAAAAAAAAGCAACTTAAAAGCAGAAGAATCACAATGCTTTCTGACACACTCCTTTGATCTCTCCTTAGCTCATATCTCATGCAATCAGAGGCAAATCAGCGCTGCCATAGGAATTCCTGTGGAATTGGAATCCTCAGCATGGGGAGAAAAGGGGCACACAAACGTGGCTGAGGCTGATGGTACCACCTGATCTTGGGAACCTGCTGCACTCCTCTGCAGCCAGCTCCATCTTGCTGAAAGCCTAGGAAAGCACTGTTGGCTGCATCACCCTTCAACCTCTGCTAGCCCGTGGCTCTCCAGTGTGGAAGGTCATGTCTCATGTTCCATGAATTTGGTTATGTGAATATCTTGGCATGCAATTCATCAGATCTAGAAGGCTATGGAGTCCTATCGCTGCAGAGAAGTGGGCTGTGCTGCCCTGTGGCAGCTGCGTTTGCTACAGATCCTGATCTCTTTATTTGAAAAAGCAGCAGTGTTTAAAAGTTCTGATTAAGCCATTATTGTCTGATACCTCTATTCTGTTTTTCAAGTCATAGCAGTCAATCAAGTAATTAGTGGGCTAAGCCAGGTGTTTCCGAATTGCCTGAGCGCAAGATGAATTTACTGGAAGCTGACCTCAAGGTGGCTTTTCATTTCACACATGAACAATTTATTGATGATCTACAATCCCCAAACCAACGTTTTCCACTCATGGAGATGGCTTAAATCACCTAATGAGTGTGCTGGCCTTTCAGTTTCACCATACAGCCTTAGGAGACCACATATAAAGGTGCAGTAAATCACAGTATAGACAGGAGCTCTGGAGTTGGCTTTGCACTCCTCTGTCATGTTGGAGATCATCTACCCTTCCAAGGAGTTGTGTGCAAGTCAAAGGTTTACAGCCAGAGCCTGCTGTTCTTATCCATGCCTACTAGCAACTACTTGAGTGAGCAGTTCCTTTAGAATCAATTCCAATTCTTGACTGAAGTAGTATTTATTATGATGCCAAAGTGGCAGAATGTGATGCTGAGAGCTTTTTATGACTTGAATTGCCTTCTATATATTTGAACGATAAAAGAAGTAATAATACAAGAACACCACTAAAAAAACTCCTTCAAATAAAATTACAGATTTATATTCTCTCTCAAATCTCTCATTGCTTATTAAGACTGTGAGAGACACAAAAAACTGAGTACAAAATTAATTACTTCTGAAAATTGCCAAGACAACCAAATGAAGAGCTGTTGTAAATTCAAAAGCTAATTTTCCTGAGTAGTAGGTGATTGCTGGAGCAGTGAGTTCACAAGTCTAGGACAGTCTAGAAAGAAAAGCAACACAGTTCATTTAAAGATAGAGAACGCTTGTTGACAGGTAAAAGAAACAGCACTTTAAAAAGAATAAATGCTGATCCATCACATCATCTTATCTCCATTTTCAACAGCATTATGTTTTGTCAGGACAACTATTCATTATTTATAGCAATATTTTTGAACAGTTATTCAAGAAACAGTTTTGCTCTTGCTGTTCCACTGGTGTGCAGCCAGGCTTCTCTACAGCTGTTGCCCCCAGAACGTGTTTACTCCTGGTTCTTGTACAGAATACAATAATTTGATTATTTACAAGGGAGCCATTAAACCAGTTACTAAACACCGAAAACTCTACTGTGTGGGCCTAACAATCAAACCCAAAAGGGAGTTGTTTAATAGAGGGGTTTTAGCAAAAGGGAGAGCAAAATAGCACATGGAATGAGGGACTTTTGTACACAGTATTAACTGAAGAGCTGTAATCTATGTTCAGCCGTGTCACAGAAATATGAAAACACTTAAAAATGCAAAACTAGTGAAAGGCTGGACTGCTAAATTCTTGCATGCTGCCTTCTTTCAGAAAAGGCATGCATTTTTTTTTCAGAATTCACCTGTCTTGGACAACCTCCTGTCCTTCAGCAGGCATACAACACCACTGCCTGCACTGTCACCCTCCCGTCCAAGCAAGACTAGTGAAGGCAGCAGGGGATACACAGTAGCCACAGATGCTGGTCACAGACTCTTGTTCAGCTGCCAGAAATGCACCTGGCAAGGGGAGCTGACAACCAAGTCTCCCACAATGACTCCCATTTTTGGAGTTAAGAGCTGGCCACAGACCAGACCCAAGAGGTAGTCTGATGAGGCCACCCCAGCTGCAGCCCACTCTCGTGCACACACTGCACACAGACACTGCACCCCAGGTCCCCAGGCACGCTGTGTGCTGAATCACGCTGCTGGTGCCACGTCCCTGCTGCGTGACGCGCAGAGAGAGCTGCAGCCAGCGTCTGCCAGCAGACCCACACAAAACCACATTGCTCCTTAGCATAAGCACATGCTGGCCACAGGCTGGCACCTGTCTGGCTCTTGCCAGCATCCCTGTGGAATACTTCTGGGAGCTAGCTAGACTCTCAGTTCTGGCACATCCCTGGTTTCCTCATGATTCTAATTTAGCCCTTACCTATCCTCAGCCAAAAAGCACAACTTCTCAGATAATGACAGTCATTTCTAGCACCAGATGCTGTGTGAGATGCTTCATTCTCTTGATTTAGACCAAGTAGATCTGAGACTGAAAAATGCATGGATTTTTGTTTTCAAAATCACCTTGGTACTGGATGCAAGTTACAGTACATCTAGCAGACTCACTTTGCTCATGCTAAATGGCTACTTCTGCACTGGACAGCCTCCAATGTCTCCAAGCATTGTGCTGTTCATCAAGCCTCTCTGGGATTCTTTTCCAGGCAGAGAAGGAATCAGAATTACCCTGATCGATGTAAATTGAGAAACACTGTCACTCAATATTTTTTGCTCTAGAAAGTTAAGTCTTTGCAAAATGTTGTGTAAATGTTATGCCACAGGTTTGCAAAGTCCTTTTTTTAATCCCACACAGGTTCAAGTATTTGGAAAAGAAATGCGTGGGGCAGTTTGTTATATGCTGCCCCTAACATTACATTCCCCAAATTACAGTTTAACTCTGTGGGCCTTTTACTGGTTTGATATCCCTATGTCCCCAAGATCAGAATTTAATATAGGTTTAAATAAATCTGCTGCACTTTTTAAATGGGGATGATGATGTAAGAGTAAAAGTTTACAAAAACTCTTATCAGAAATCCAAAACAGAGAATGATTTTCCACCCTGGTGCAACCACAGAACTGGAAAAACCAATCTCAGCCAGGAGCTGCATCTGTTACCATGGTACCTCAGCGGGTCTGTAAATTAATAGCCTGCAAAATTAAGACAATTAAACTCATTGCATTGCATTGTATTTCAGATGCTGCTGTCAACTAAGCACTGCCTGTCTTGTGAAATGGGTCTGTATATAAGTACTTCAATTGTGAGTTTATTTTCTCTAATTTGGAATGCCCTCTCCTGTGTGGCCCCTTCTCACACAACAGCCAATTCTTTTCCCTGCCCTTGGGACAGACGTTTTGCTGCTGTGATGAAAATGAAGCATGGGCAAGGCTCCTACAGTTTTCACAACTGAGCTAATTAAGAGGTTTCTCACTACACCAGGTGATGTGCTCCACAATTTATAGCCTGACAACATATTCTTTCCAAAGGTTGGTTCTTAAATAATGGCATGGCTGTAATTGAGGCTCTGCTGGAGGGTTGTCACACCACAGGAGAGAGGATTACACCATATTTGTTATTCATTGATGCCAACTCAGTCGTCGCTGTGCACTAGTTACAATGACAGGAATTCATAGTGGTGAAAGACTTTCACAACTGCCCAAACTGTGCATTCCAATTCCTAAGGGAACCCTACAAAAAAGCTGGAGAGGGACTTTTCATAAGGGCATGTAGTGAGAGGACAAGGGAGAATGGCTTCAAACTAAAAGAGGGAAGCTTTAGATTAGGTATTAGGAAGAAATTCCTTACTGTGAAGGTGGTGAGGCACTGGCACAGGTTGCCCAGAGAACTTGTGGATGCCACATCCCTGGAACTGTCCAAGGCCAGGTTGGATGGTTTTGAGCAACCTGGCCTAGCAGAAGGTATCCCTGTCCATGACAGGGGGGTTGGAACTAGATGATCTTCTCTTTAAGGTCCTTCCCAACCTAAACCATCCTGTGATTCTATGATTCTGTGTTGTCAGGTGTTTCGATTAAGTCTCATGCTTAGATCAAGTGACCAAGTTAGAAAACTATAGTCTTTTCACTGTTGAACTCAGCAAGTCAAGTCATATGTTGTTCAATATTACCAGCAAAAACAAAGATCTTTGATTCAGATTTTCTTCCCTCTCTCTGTTATTAATAGCACCTCAGGGCATAGACTGGAGCCTGTGTGATTGCTCACTGTCAACTCAAAGGGCATCTTCTTCTCCAGTCCTTAGTTTGGTTCCCTGCTGTCCAGCCCTTTCTCCTGCTCTGTCCCAAAGGGCTGCATCCCTGCATCCCAGCTCCTGTGCTTACCCAAACACACAGGAAGCCAGTGGAACTCACTCCATAGGCAGAAACTACTTATTCCCTCAAACGAGTTACATCAGAAGACTGTAGGGAGAGATGAGCGCTAGACTCAGTGCAAATGAGAAGGTGACACCATGCAGCCATGACAGAAGGGAAGGAGGCAGAAGTGCTGACAGCAACTAATAGATTATTTCACCTGTTCCATGTAATTTACAGTCCTAGGCATTATCAAAGTAAAAGCTAGGTTTTAGCTGTAATGAATAAATCATAAGGACTGGGGTTATTTTGTTGTTTGTGGTCAAGGAGACTTTTGTTTTACTGCCTGTGAAGAAGTCTGCTGTTTCCCAGTGTCATGTCAGGGATAATTAGGAAAAATAGCAACATGAAAAGGCCAGTTGGTGTAACACAGGCAGGAGAGAAGTCCCATGAGAAATTTAAACAACCTCACATGCATAAAAAGGTTGAATTAATTAGATAAACAAAGGGGAAAGAATACAGAAACCACATGAGAGGTATAAATTATTATGCCAAAGAGAAAAAAACAAGATCAAAATCCACTTTCAAAATTGAGGTGGCATTTTCGTTTGGAAAATTTATCTTTTTTTCTTGCCCCACATCCTTCCTGAAGGGCAAAATTGTGAAAGTCAGGATTTGAAACACCTTTTGTTACACCTGAGGTACTCACAGTTAATTTTTATCATATGTAGGCATCAGTAAAAGGTAGGCACACTACTTTCTCTTTTTCTCTTCTGGTGGTATTGCCGCTCAGCTTTTGTATATAATTCATCATTTAGGCTACACACAAAGGCAAAGGACTGCAGAAGTGTCCAAGGATGGGAAATGTGCAACAGGGTGACTTTGTGGTCCTGGCTCTGCCCTAGCCCAAGAAGGTTTATGCAGCACAGTTGAGTAAGAAAAGAAAGGGAGCACAGGTTCTGAGTCTGCTGACTCCAGCTCCTAAAGGCACACAGACATCTTTAGGACAGGGACTACTTCTTCACTGGTCAGACGACTCGAGTTGCTGGGAACTTTACTTGTGCCATGTGCTGTGACAGTTTGTTATGGAGATGGGGGAACTCAGCGTCTGACCCCACTAACTCGTGCCCAGGGTTGTGTCATGGCTGTGCTGGGTCGCACGACCGGAGGTGGCTCACACATCCATCTTTGCTTGCTATTTCCCTTTAGGGCATGAAAGCCCACAGTTCCAAACTGTCCCCTAGTACCCTTGTTGTTAAGCTCCTCACAAGGCCTGCCCAGCCTTTCTCCACTGAGCATCCTCCTTTCCAGCTCCCTGTCAGATGGCAGCAGCTGTGCCATCCTCACAGCTGATCAGTACAGCAGCTCAAGGCTTCTGCAACTCCAGTTACCTAGAAAAGTAGCATGGAAACATTTTGCCTTAACATTGTATTGTCCAGATAAAACCTTGTATGCTAACTCTAATAGTTCCGTGGTCTAGATCTCTCTGTTGTTTTCACCCTCTAGAAATGTTCTCTTGAGCATTAATCCTTAACTTATACCAATGCATTTGCTTTGTAATCTTTCTGTAATTCATCCTGTCTTTTTTTCTAACCTGATAAAACATATGAAGATACTGTTTCTGTGAAAAACATTATATGAAATAAAGACAAATTTTCCTACATTTTTATCTTCAAGCAATGAAAGAATGGTGGGAATTAAATCAATAGCCATTATGAAACATGAAACAAAATTACTGGGAAAGGTTACCTGATTAATAATTCTCTCATAATCTAATATCAGCTACAAAACCAGACTTAGAATAGCTAGGAAATTATTTCAAATTGTTTTACAAGCAAATCTTTACTAGAATGACCCATCTGCTGAATAAAAAACCTATATTAAGTGGTTTCTGTGCACTTAAGACTTTGAAACTGGAGTCACCATTACACTGCAATCAGAGAATGAATATGATATATGTGTAAATGAACACATATTAAATTCAAGATAATTCATTCACTGATGAGTAAAATGCTTGTCTTGATTCAGTTAAAAATGCCACCACTGATGATGCACTATCAGGTCTCCTGGGATTTTGGTAGAATCTTACACTTCACTGGAGTCCAACAGATACTATTAAAACAATTTTTTAAAAAATGAGACTGAACTGTACTTGCTTTACATTTCCTAAGAAACAGAAAGAAACCTAATTTTTTTTTTCCTGGTGCAGGGTTAGTTTTATTACCAGTGCACTTTTAAGCCTCCACAACATCCAAGAACCCCAGATCATATCCCAGTAACCATTACTGCAGTTCCTGATTTTCCTTCCAGCAGCAGCACATTTTGTCCCAAATCTGAATTGATCCAACCACCCTACTGGCTGGCCTTCTCTACTTCAAGGAGGTGCAGTACGTACGCTCTGCTCCACTCTGCTCTGTGTTTTCTCTCCTTTTAGAGAGATTTTTTAAAATAGCTGCTCTACTTTTCTTCCATCCCATTAAATTAGGTGCTGACTGTATGATCAACCCCCTTCCCTCTGTTTCACACTCTCACTGCTATTTAGGGGAGACTGGGGCTTCTCATGGCAGTTCAGTGTAGTGTGCTTTTCCAGATAGTGCCACTCTCTGGCCACCTTTATACAGAAAAGAGAAAAAAATCATGTGGGTCTCACAGCTGGAGAAATGCTAATAGTTTTGGAACCCGCTTAATCAAGTCTTAGTCCAGTAGGCACTTCAAACTGGTAAGAATTCCCCTTTGCAGACATCAACAAAACACTTTGATAAGAAGGGTTAAAAATTATCACACATTTAAGGACATCGAATTCAGTCTAGAAGAAAAAACTAAACACAGCATTAAAAGGAAATGGAACAAAAGTGAAATAAATTTAGGTTCACTGATCAACAGTGCTGACATTATAGGAATTAATCACATACTTCCTTTCATGGATGCTCTTTTATTGCTTAAACTGGAACAAGGTCATTTCATGACTTAAACAGCTGTTCAGAGCAGTATGAGAACAATAAACCAAAAATACATAGCATACCATGTGTCATAAAAGTTTATGCTTCCTGGTAAAAAATGGTGGAATTGACATAGATATGACTGTTAGAGCTGACTGTTTTAGCAGCAAGAACTGTTTTTACACCAAAGTCTCTGTTTTTACAAATCCTCTTTCGCTATACAGTGACTGCTTTGATTTCTCAAGACACACACACATTCTTTATCAGAAATACATAAATTACAAGTTTTCATGTAGTGAAATTCTACCTGCAGAGTCTGGAAGATTGTATCTGTCCATCAGGGATGCTCAGCTGTTTAATTTGAGCTAATTCTTCAACAAGAGGCTCAGAAACTGCCTGTCCTTTTCACAGGGCACACCCCACCTCACCTTCTTCACCATGCACACACCAGAACTTATCCCAGGTTCCTTACTGAGACTTTCTATCCTGTGCTCCTGCTTGCTAGGAAGAGTAATTGACATCTTTATTGCTCCACAAACACATTTCATGGGTCATAAGGTTTACTTTTGTTTTTAATTGTGTGACAGTAACACTTTCATTACATAAACAGCACAAGAAAACAAACCGGCAGTTAAAAAGTGCCCTTTTACGCACTTAAACCTGTGTGCTGTTCTCAGGCACAGATCTGAAAGGAGCCACATCCCAAAAGACTGCAACTTAATAAGACAGAGAACTTAAACCGACTTAGTGTTTTGAGCCTCTGGCTCAAAAGAATGGTTATAGTCTTTAAAGATTGCAGTATTGAAAATAAGCTGTGGTGGTGGTAATATACATTTTCATTCATATAGGTATATATCTTCTTTCTGTTTCTATAGAATTTAAGCTCCCAGAAGCAAACTAAAGTAATTCTGGTTGCTGAGGAAGCCCCCCAAATAGAACCCAAAGTACCTCTTTCAAAAATTTTCCCCTTTTAATCAATATTCCATTTCTTTCTTCCAATGATTGATAGCAGTGAAAACACGGTCATTTCTTATCTGACACTGAGCTAATGTTATGTTTTGTCACAAGGTGAGAAATCTGAGGTGGGTAAGACCTGGGACTGGTACAACCAATGGACCAGCACAGGGTTGTGTGAGAGGGAAGGAACTACAGTGCTAGGCTGGAGGTAAAGGTACTTGGTGGCATCACTCTAGGTATGTCAGACACAGCCCGGGTGATGGAGCACAAAGATTGCTACAGACCTGACTGTGCTTCCCATGACAGCTTTACCAGCTGAAACAACCTGGCACACACATCTATGAAGAGTGTAAAAAGCATTTTGCACAATAAAGACATAACATCAGTGGCACAGGGGCATAGACATTTTTGTCATTATCACAGGTATTTGCCAGGACATGTCAGCTGTAAATACATACATGTAGACATGTGAGCATATATTACAGATTATGTACTATGTGGGTATAATGTCATAGTACATTTCTATATTATAATATTTACATATAAATAAATATTTGCATGTCTAGCTGATGAATCTGTGCTGGTAGAATCTGAAAGCATATATCTGTAGACATGTAATACGAAATGCCAATCCATAAGGAACTAGATCAGGGAAGAGCTCAAACATCTCCCACAACTCCTTTGGTAATTCGCACAGTGAAAGCATCTATTTTTGTCTTTGAGTCCCTGAACTTCAAAATTCTCAAGCACTGCTAGGAAATTTATGCTATCTATCTTCAGGCATTTAACTCACTGACAACACTTAGATGATGGTTTCACACCACAGCAAGTTGATATAACAGATTATTCCCAGCAAAAGGGACAAGTCTTGTTCCCTCCTTTCACAGATTCCTCTACCCTTACCCATGCAGCCCTACCAGTTAACTTTTTTTCACTTGGCTGTGAACCTTTTTACTCACTTAACCAGTGGAAAATATTTTTAGCCAGGGCAGGGAAGAGGAGAAGGAGTCAGCAAGATAGAGGAAGTAGCAAAGGAGGGAAGAGAAAAGATCTCTTTGTGTCAGTGGGTATTTACATTTATTATAAATTGGAAATCCTCACATTAAATGCACAAGGTCAAAGAACTGCATAAAGAAACACAAAGTATTTTACTCAGTCTTTATTCATGGAATATATAACACTAATAACAGCAAAATGTCTCTTGTAATATTATACTGACTAAAATAAATTAGAAACAACTTTTCTATTTATTTACATTTTACTTGCCCATAGAACTTCTTCTTTTAATTTCCCTCGTCTTCATTTTGGATGGTGCTTTCATACCCACTGATATATCACCTATCTTCCTCCTCTGCAGCTGAAATAACTGAGCCTTCAAAACATCTCCAGTTATTCATTTAGCTTCTATTCCTGTTTTTGCTGAATATTCTCCTGCATTACAAGGAATAACACAGATGTCCCAGACCTACCATGGACAGACCACATTCCAAATCCTTCCCAAAAAGGGTTAAAAGGAGGTCTCAAAGCTGATTCCTGCAAAATAAGGCAGCTAATACCCAAGACTACACCATGCTTATGGACCATCTATACATAGGCTGCTCTGCTCTAAACTCAAAACGAGGCAGAATTATAGTATGATATCTTTTGTAATATCCTCAATATTATAGAAAAGAAGTACAATTGTCACTTAACACAGGATTTTTCTTACCACACTTCAGCTAACTAAAACTCCAGAATCTAGTTTAAGCCACCCTTAAAGGTCTCTTCCAGAACCTAAGGAGAGAACAAGATGCCTCTGAAGAGCACCTCATAACAGTCTTGAAGAGCTAGTCATGAGCGAGCAGGAAGATGTTCTCAAAGAATAAGCTGCTTGAACTTAACAGCTAATAAGATGCTGTTAGATTTTGAAAAAAAGGCAGATACCTAAAGAAGAGCCACTCAAGCTCATGCAAGTGTCAGTTTCAGCCTGTTCTGATTATCTTTATATAAATCTTGTCTGTTTCTGAAATGTGCAGTTAGATCACACCACAAAACCTAGCACACATACAACTGAAAATGTATTAGTAGGTCTTTTCAGTTTCAGTCAATTTAAAGGTGCTAAACAAGAGAAGGATGATTATTAATTTCTTCCATTATTAATGTTTTTACCTCAGCATTAATTGTTTTTCTCTGAACTGGGCGAAATATGAGCATACAGAAAATCAACACTGAAAGAAAGAAGTGCACTTAACCTTGTCAGAAGCTTGAGTTTAGGAGAGAAATAATACCTTGGTAATTACAAAGATTGCCTTTACATTTTCTGCATTTCCCCTGCAACACAGTAAAGGCTTCTTCCATTTATTTGCACAGGAACATTAAAGATAGTCTCAGGGGATCTACAGAATTTCAGTGGTCTTTCTTTATTAAAACAAGCTGCTTTAATTAGCCTAATATGTGATATGAAATCCATCAGTAATTAGTATCTTTGATCAAAATGCACTAAAGCTAGTTTCTTCCAGAATGTTTGATTTGCAAACAGCAAATGAAACAGAACGTGTTTGAACAGAGCAAATTAGGTGTATATATAGCAGTATTTCTTGGGGGTGTATGTCTTAATAACCATTACCTTTACATAAAATGCCCAGCGGGCATCTTCTGATGGACATAATCTATTTACAAGATATATTGGTTTTGAAAAAAGTGAAAGACGTTTGGCTCTTCTGAAAGCTGGCTCATACATGTAACTGCTTCAAAAAATCCTCTGCTCTGAAACAGATGTAAAGTCTGGTGTCAAGAAAATAATCACAGATGATACTGAAATACTACTTCACCCAATGTCAATGTAGGACAGGGATGCATTTTCAGGGAAGTCTGTCAACTGAAAACAAGAGAAAATTATTGCTTTGTTTCTCCAACTTCAGCTACAGTGTCTTTTCAACACTTCATTTGAAATCTAACTGTTGTTGACAGAGATTGGGAAGTGAGCATTTTAAGGGACCTCAACTTAGCAACCCTTGAGAAGCCTGAATAAATAGCTTTGCCTTTTCTGTCTATGTGCAGAGCTCCATGTTTTAACCTTCGTCATGTTTTCAAATTCTGCTTTTGTTGGAAGCGATGCCTCCATCTCTCTGAACAAGTCAAGGACCAGGCTGAGCACTAGGTTTATATCTGAGTATATCCTAGAAATGTCAGTGAGAAAATTAAATCTTTGTTAACATGAAGAAAACATGAGGAACATGTTGAACAGTGGATGAATTTGGGTGTCAGACCTGCTGCAGACAACTGCTTCCATCCTAAGTACCAAGGTTTGTGCTAACTCACATCTCATGAGGGGTCACTCCTGCTCCAATGACTCCTCCCCATCCTCCCTGGCTCCTTTTTGATCCTGTACCTCCTCCCCTGCCCTTCCTGCCTGCTCTCTGCCACAGCTGTGCTGCTGTCGGTGTGGCTCCCACAGCCCTAGTAAGGGCTCTTGCAGGCAGCACTGTGATACTGCAAACATTCAAAATCCTGACAGCTATTCTGGTGCCCTTAAACCTCCCCATTGCACCTCCCCATCGCTCTTGTAGGCACCACAGCTTCAGCGTGCTCATTTTCAGCCTTGCAAACAGTATGGCTTGGTGAGGCTGGCATTGGAGAGATGTGTGAGTGGAACCTGTGAGCCAGTGCTTGGTTTATCCATCAGGTTAGCTAAAACTACATATAACAAATGTCATATCGACATTGCACATTTAGGGAGTGATTCATTTCTGGGTGCAAGCTCGTGCCACCTCCACGTATTTTCTGAGGAGAAACCTGTTACAGCACTCCCTCAGCACTACTCACTGCTCTCAGCTCAACTCTGCTGCCACGAGCCCCCCGCACACGCAGCCTTCCCCACTTCTGTATGTAATTTCAGCATCTCATTTCCTAACTGGGAATACTTTGTACTGTAATGTGAGGAGATGGCAAGTAAGCAAACAAGCCAGGACACTTCATGTCTCACAATCAAATCCATTTGATTTGAGCAGTATCATGTTTTTCACGCATCCAGCTGGACTAAGTGTGGCTTTGGAATGAACATACAGCTATACCCTGCTCTTCAATCCATAACCCGCTTTGCAGAGTGCAAGGGAGGCAAAAAGGGACAGTGACACATTATGCATGAAATACCTTCTGTTTGCCAGTTAGAAACATCCCAATTCAGTGCAAATCTTTAGTCAAAGGGAAATTTTGTTCTGCTGGTGCCAAGCTTTGCATATCAGAGCCAAGCACAAATGCTAAGAGCTGAAGTGAAATCATGCTAGTCAATGAGGCAGAGCCTGCTTCTTCAAGCAGCAGTTCCTTTGAATTAAGGGTTATACCTTGGTCAGCACATTGAACTCCCACTGCAGGCTCTGGGATGCCAAGAAGGAGGTCAAAGAAGTGCAACATTATTAATGTCATGTTTTGAGAACAAACCATTGTCCACTCAGCCTAACTGTGCTTTTGTTCCTTCTCAAACTCCATGCTCATCAGTTACTGAGTGCTGGGGTTTTGCCATACTTTTTCTGCTAATCATTATGTATTTTATATTGCATTTAGAATTTCATCAACCATGAAAGAACCTAGACTTACAATTGACAGGTCACAGTGAAATAGAACTTCAAGACAAAAAGAGAAATAGATTTAAGTAGAATGGTCAATTTGAAATAGACTTTTTTTCCCTTGTGCGATTGAATCTGCATTCATTTTCAATTTAAATAACAAATAAAAAATGAAGTACTGAGTCATTTCAGGGGCCAGATAATTGTCAGGGCTACACTGGGTTAAATTAAAATTATATTGCAGTAACTGCTCAAAGGTAGTCTAGTTAAAATAGAAGCAACTGAATAAGCAATTTCTTTTCCCTTCCACTCCCTTTTGTCCTGCTGCAAAGCATATAATTTTTAGGTACAGGAATATAACATTTATGCTACATTTCTGTGCTTATATAAGTCTTTACAATCTTACTGATGGCTACAAATTTGTTAAAGCTGCCCTAAACCTTTCCAATCAAATATACTCAGTTATGTCCCAGGGAATAACTACTGCCTTCTGTTGTAAACCCTTTCAATCTCATTTCCACAACTTTTGAAACCATTAGCTCAGCCTCAGCACAGACAGTGTTAAAAGACCCACTGTGGATGGCTCCCAAGGCAAGAAGCATAATTAAACTTTCTAGTTATTCTCTTAGTCTGTTCCCCAGAAACCCAATCTTGCAACAGTTATAATCAGTAAGCATTATAAGCAGAAAGCAGTTTTCCTTATTCCATGCTGGGAAATGCAAGCAGGCACTAATCCCAAACACACTGGACACTTAGGTCTCCACAGGCCTTGTGTAAATAACACAACACGTCGAGGAATACATACTTTAACCACTGCTTACCCACCTTATGGCTTTTTCAGACATTTTACTTTTGCTAAGGACAGAAGCATAGAAAACCACGAGGCAGGTCAGAAGAAAAGTGAAAAATCAAACAACCCTAAAATGTTATGCCTGTTAGTAACGTAGCATGAATGCTGTGGAAGTTAAAGCTATTTTCATCTGCCCAGCACTGAGCCTGCAACTTGGAACCTGCTGTTCGTCCCAGTCTCTGATGTAGAAATCAGGAGCAATAGTTCTTAAATAAGCTGTTTTGTTAGTAGCAAAATTAATGACACCTGACCTATTGCAGATTTTTGTCTCACAGGTCATGTCCCATTTGGATTCTCTACTTTTAAATAGTGGTGAGCTGACATTGCAGTGTTTACCACCATGGGGGAACTAAGTCATAATTCTCTCCTCTCCCTACCTGTGAATTTTCATGAAACTTGAGGGAATTGCACGTATTTGAAGTCTCTACCTCCTTCCTGAATCTGCCTGAAATTGGTCAACACATTAAGAAAATGGAACAGGGAACAGAAAAAGACGGAGACAAATATTACAGCTTTATAAATCTTATTGCTTTGGGAAACCCAGCTAGAAACAGAAGTTAAAAGCAAGGGAATTCTTGCAAATACACTACTGACACTTACAGGTAAAGCAAAAAAAGAGCGATATTATGAAAGAGTGATATTATGACTACTTGTAAGTAAAGTAGTTACTTGTTAGTAAAACTCAAGCTAAATCCATCAGTTCCTCCTCTGAGCTTAACACCACTCTTGATTTATACCAGTGAAAGCTCTGCACTATGAAATTAATCATATTTCATGATGCTTGGCTATAATCAGTCTACTGTGAAGTACCCATTGGACATGCTGTTATTCAACCAAGACTGTTATTTTGTGCAAAGAGAGGAAGGACAGTGTTAAGAATTTCCACAAATTCCTTCATCCTTCTTATTACACCTTCCTTTACCCAGATGCCCCAAGGACTTTCTATGACTTCTTCACACAAATAAAAGCAAAGGATTTGGAAAGCCAAGCTAAATCCACAAACAAATCACACAGTATCTCAGATCCTGTCTGGACATAGCCAGGGAATCTTGACAGCAAGAGCTCTGTATTTTTTCTTCTATTTAACACATACAGTTTCAGGAAAGTGTTCCTGATTTAAACTTCTTGCACTGGATGAGATCATCTGCAAGGGTGAAGCTGATCATGTAGCTTGTTGCTGCTCAAACTGGTATGTTGCTCTCTCCCCATCCTTCTCCCAGCTACATGGTCCTGGCCAGGCTCTGGCACTTCAGTGATTCTGCCCTTGGTCAATTCAACTCACTAAACCAGCAGGAAAGTAAATTCAGTAAAACAAAGCAAGGTGCTTCTGTTTTGCCTTGTACAAAGGAAGTTACTGGCCCATTTATGCTTCTCTAAAACTTCTCAGAAGCAGTGAAACAAATGACTAACATTTTGAGGCAGATGAAGCAGTTTTAAGTCAACTGGAAATCCCTGCTTTTCATGTTTAATACAGTCTGATTTAAAAAAAAATGAAAAATTGAAAGGGCTGTTACTTACTATTTGTCTTCTGTTTTCTACCAGGTAGATGCCAACAATCCCTAGGAAAGATCCAAAGCCAAGCTAAGGCAAAGAACAAAACCAACAGAAATGCATGAGGTCAGCTTATCTGGACAACACACCAACACGTACAGTGATATCTGAGCTAATGCACCACACAGATGGGCTAAATGGGGCGGGTCATGGGAAAAGGTGGAAGTTACTGTTGGACATAAATCATATAATGCAATAGGAAATGGCCAGGACTGCAGCTCTCTGATAGTTCAGTGCAAAATTTGTCATGTGGTAAACAGAAGTCTGTATAGACACACTTCTATAACCTGACTACTGTTACCATTGGCATGTACAGTTTTACACACTGTAAAGCAAAAAAAAAGCAAAGTAGGAGAAAAAACCACTTATATTTAGTCCACATATCATCATTTTGAAAAATTGCAAAGCTTTAGCCAATTGCAGACAGTTTTTCTCCAAAAATTGATGTGTTCCCACCATGCAAATGACCCAAGCTCAAACCCTTAGAGTTACTCTTGTTTGATTTTAATGATTAGATGCTATCACACAACCCGGAAAAACTCCTTGCTAAAATGCTAAAAGGACCAGTACCGTCAGCTGCATCACCAACAGCCACAGGAGAGAGGGGAGGAAGGGACACTGAAGTAAGCTGGCCTTAATGTTCCAGTGTTGCTTCAACATCAGGATGGTAGGAAAAGCCTCCTCCTTACAATGGGTACGTGAAGGTTTGGAGCAGTAGAAACTCCTTGGATTCACGGTTCCAGCCCCTCTCTGTACTGAGGCCTCTGAACTGAGCTCAGAGCCTCTCCTCCAAGCACACATTAAGTTTTTGAGGACTACATGTCCCAGCCAAGGGCTTAAGCAATGCCCGTAAATTCCTTGCTGTTACGCACAACTGCTCACAGCAGAAAGCAAATCCCCTGCAAGCACTTTACTCGCTCAGTATCACAAGAGGAATCCGTCACTCGCTTTCAAGAAAGCAAATGTAGGGAAAGGAGATTTGTTCTTGAGTGCTTTGGGAAAATTTATGTGAAAGGGAGGCAAAAGAACTAAAAGCAGAGACTGTGAAAGAGTGGGCAAGTGCACCCATGCGGACAGCTAAATAGTAGAGATACTTGGAACCATGAGCAAGGACACTCTGTTCAAGGGACAGCAACTTTGTAAATTAAGATAACTACATCAAAGTGACATCTGGTTCCAAGCCCCATTTTTCATTCCAACAGGAACAATCCATAAAGCCTCATTTATGGCTGATGCAGGGAACACAAAATGAGTAATATCCATGTGAATAAAAAAATGATCAAAGACAAAAGAATAACAATTAAATCAGAAAGAGCAGAACCATAGAGATCATGATGAAAGCCACAGCATTACTGAGATTGTTTTAGGGTCATATGAGCTAGGTTTTTGTCCATTTCGACAACAGGCTATTTGGGATTTCTAGGAGTCCAGGTCAGTGTGGTGCTGGGACAACTGGACCCTGTTGGAAGAGTACAAAAATAGCAAAGAAAAATAATACAATAAGTAGTCACAGAGAAGTGACATTAAATATTTAAGTATAAACAGTATTTATAAGGAAATGAGGCTGAAGCAGTTCCAACTCTGTCTTTGCAGACTGTTCCAAAAATACAGTCCAAACAGATGATCAAGCAGTAATCTACTAAATGCAGACACCTTCCAAAGTGCAACATTACATTAACTCATCTAAACACAGAAATATTTTATGTTCAATTACTTTGGATGCTTAAGTTCAGGAAATACCAAGCACGATAAAGACATACTTAGAAAAAAGATTTTTTCAAAACAAATTACAAGTGACCACATATGCAGGGAAATCAAGGCACTTAACTCTTCTTGAAGCCAGTGGGAACTTGGCAGAAGCCAAACTGTGTTATGGATCTACCCCTGAAGACCTGTTCTGCAAATACTTCTAGACACAAGTAAATCTATGCCAGTGGATAGTGTTATTCATCTTTGCAGGCATCTTCAAGGCAGGGTAAATTCTGCATGCTTTTTAAGACCAAAATTGCTTATCTAAGGTGAGTGGAGATTTCATCTCATTTACCAGCTGTGAAATTAATATTTTACTACTGAAGTCTGTGAGAAACAGACTTTATTTTTAATTGAAATTAACACTGTTTCTCCTCATATTCTTTGTTTTCTCTGAGCCCAGCAGTTAAATATGTAGCGACAAATTCACTCCCTGTCTTCAGGCATCTAAAAGTTTGGGATCAGGGTTTGCTGGTTTTCTAAGCTCCCTCTACTGTCAGCAGAGAAGAGAAGCACCTTTTGAGGGCTATTCAGTACATTCTGAAAGAGGTGATGGTGAGAGGGGATTCTGCCCCTCTACTCTACTCTGGTGAGACCCCACCTAGAGTGCTGCCTTCAGTGGGACCCCAACATAGGAAGGACATGGACCTGCTAGAGTGAGTATAGAGCAAGGCCACAGAGATGGTCAGAGGGCTGGAGCACCTCTCCTGTGAGGGGAGGCTGAGAGAGTTTGGGTCGTTCAGCCCGGAGCAGAGAAGGCTCTGAGGAGACCTTATTACTGCCTTCCAGTTCCTAGAGGTGCCTTACAAGAAAGCATGAAGAGACAGAACAAGAGGTAATGCCTTCACACTGAAAGAAGGTAGGTTTAGGTTAGATATTAGGAAGAAATTGTTTACTGAGAAGGTGGTGGAACTGGAATAGGTTGCCCACAGAAGTTGTGGGTGCCCCATGCCTGGAAGTGTACAAGACCAGGCTGGATGGGACTTTGAGAACCTGGTCTACTGGAAGGTGTCCATGGCAGGGGAGTTGAGATGACCTTTAAAGTCCCTGCTGTCCCAAACCATTCTGTGATTCCATGACAGTCCGTCTGCCAATGCTGCACCGGAGTCAGTCACCGCTGGCAGTGAGGCAGCAACACAACAGTGCTGTCACACGCCTCTGACCAGGCGTTTGGCAAGATACTGTGTAAGATTTGCATAACACTTTTGCTAAATGTTTGTGATATTGAATGTCCTGATGACATTTACATTGACAATTACCCATCACTCATTCTCAGTTACTTCAATAATCCATCATGTGTGCACAAAAAGAATTCTGATTTTTATGAAAATTATTTGGCTCCAATAATATTTTAAAAGAGAAAATTCTTAACAAAAGGTTTTGTTTTCAAAGTATTCTAATAAAACTTTGCTTTTCTATCTGGTTATTAATGAAAACAAGATTTAAAAAAAGTATTTTAGCAGCTGATATTTTTCAGATGAGTGAATAGACATTGTGTTATTCCCACAAGAGATTAAATGCTGAAATAACCTGTTTTATGCACATGGGTTTATTACTTATTACATTTGTTAAAGACAGAAGTTTAAAAATGAAACTTCTTTCTAGGGATGAATGCAGATAACGTGGTCTTACAAAAGATTTTATGTCAAATTTCAGAAGAAGAGACCTTTATCAGTATTAATCTATTTTAGGTTAATGAAAGGGAAAATCATTCTTTTAAGGTCTTATTCTTGGAACTGCTTTTTGTTCTATTTTTAAAACACTGCTCCTTATCCATCATTATCCTCAAATTATCTTTCAGAAGTCCTGTTCTCAACATAACACTACGATGTAAGATGTTTAGGAGGAACAATTCTAACTTACAAATTATTAATGGTGTATGTACAGTATTAGAAGATGCATATCACTCTTCTCTGGGCATTTCATTCCATAAAGAGCAAGAAATAATGGTACCTTACAACATATTTTGGCAGTAGTGGAGCCACACACCTAAGCAGTGTTTAATCACGTGAGTTTCTTTCTTCACCTTGCACCCTCTACCTTCCCTTGGCTGACTCAGCCCTTCTCTATTTGCTGCCCATATTCCTCGTATTTAAAACTCAGCCCAGGTATTTAAATTATTTTTCTGAACTCCAGGCATTTCCACACTTTTGGATATAACCAATCCCTTCCCCTGAGATCAGAAGGGGCCTGGAGGTTGAACCAGCAAGGGGCTGGCAGGGCTACTCCTCCCCAGAAGTGACAGAGGCATCACAGGGCAAAGCAGGTGGAGCTCGAACCTTGTGCCCACTGCAGGAATGTTTTGAAGCAGTCTGTTCCCAAGACAAAAACAAGAGTAAGGATTTTAGAAACAGCATCTTGTTTGAGAGAACTGGCAGCAAGCCTGCACAAAAGGATGTTAGGGAGAAGCCTCCACATGTCCATCTGCAGAGCTTTCCCTGCCATGGACACAGCAGAATTCCTGGCACACAGACACAAGAGTGGAGTGGCTCTTCCTGCCATCAAGATAGTAAACTTCTAAAAGGTTGTTCAAATCTATCCCATGCCTACTCTCCAGTCATGCCGACATCCACCTTTAATGGAGACCAGCGGGAGTCTAGCACAGGTTTTCACACAGCTCCCTGAGCCCAGCATAGTGCAGTGCAATGCGACCTTGACCTCCTTCTGCCCCCTAACAGCCTCCCCTTCGGGGCACTTCAGAAAAATAGTTCACCCCCTGCTTTACAACACACTAGAACTAGATCAAAACAAAGCAGCATCTCTCCCCTGTGAAATCAACAGGACTAATTGTCTTTTTTCTTTTTTTTCAATCTATCAGAGCTTCCCATTTGCAGCTGATAATAATTTATTTGGATGTACCTAATATTCTAAAATGGGTTTTTTACTTACAACAATGCCTGGGTAGTAGCCTCCCACAGTAACATTTTCTGTTCGTGTGGTAGCTGCCAGACCTATGGTCAGTATGAAAACAGACACCACCAGCAGTGCGACTGTGAACCAAAGTGAAGTCTTCTTCCTTTTTGCAAACTGTCCTGTAGGGGACGGGGAGAAAAGGAAAAAGAGCTTTTCATTGCAATCATGGCAGAACGAACACAAAACGATGGAAGATTTTCTTCTGTTAATCTTTTCTGTTGATAACCCACTGTTGTTCTCCCACTAAGGGAAATTGCTGCCAGACAACAAAAGGAATTAAAACCCGCAGAGTTAGCTAGAGTATAGCTTAATGCACACACATTGGGTACAGGCATGAGATGAGTTTTTATTAAACTGAACTGTAAGTCAGTGACAATGATAATTACGCCTTGTCTTCAGTAACATTTATAATTGTTGTTCACATTGGTAAATCAGATCCTGCAGGCCTTAAATTCTTACCTGTGTGAAGTGCCAATTTGACTCTACCTGGCCTGAACATAAAAATGAATATTTTAAACAAGATTAGCAGGCGCTCTGCATGTTATCATGAAAATGAATGTGCTCTTCATATTTACTGGGGTAAGCAATCTGTATCCCTGAAGCGAAGCTGTAATAGAGTTTATCAGGTAATGATACATGAGACTTTTCTAACAGTAGCTGCTCAGTGAAATACATTCAGTCTTGCTGGGATTTGGATCCAGATAGCCCAAAGTGAAAACCAGCATGTTCACCTCCAGCTTGCAGCCTGCTCCAAAGCACTCAACCTTGTTATCCCAGTGGCGGATCCGAGCTGTAGCCAGAGGTTACTCACACCAGGGCCCCAGCCCATACCACACACTTACGTAAGACTGATTTTAAAAAGCCATTGATACATGACTCTAACAAAAGACACACAACTGAATCAAAACGTGGTCCTCATTTTTGGTGTTCTCACTTTGAAAGGCAAGGCAGGAGCGTGCAGGATCACCCTGTAGCACTGGGACATGCGATGCCAGGGTACCATACACTGCAGCTGGGCAGGATGGAGTTCCTGAGAGAGCACAGCCTGGCCACAGCAGGGCCTTCTCCCTCTGCGGCCTCACGAAGCTGCCCGACTGCCCAGCCTCGGGAGAAGGCAGAGACTGTGATGTTGCTCTGAAGACTGGAGGCAGCAGCCCTCAGCAGGAAGGAGGAGGTGAGAGGGGAAGGCAGGCTTGCCTGGGTCAGGCTCTGGGGGCACTGCTGGAAGCAAAAGCAGGGGAAATGCAGGAAAGACAAAAAGCAAGCAGAAGCCATTTGCAATGAGTCACTTGATTTTTGTGGCCATTTTAAAGTCATGTAACTCAGTTAAATGTTTATAGTTCAAAAGCCAGACTAGATCAGTGATGTTTGCAAACCAAGTCAAATAATTTCAATCAGTAAAAAAAAGAATTTGTAATAAAAAGCTGCGTTTGCTGACATTTCTCCAGTAGAGCAACCAGTCAAAATGATTCCAGTCTTTTAGTATGAAATACAAGCAATGTTTCTGAAGACAAATACCATCTATTGAGCTTACGCAAGTCTCTTTCACCTGCATGTACGAAATCTTCCTGCTAAAGATCAAGAAATAATTCCTAAGACTCTCCAAACACCTCTTCTCCAGCCTGTGTCTCTGCTGTCTTCCTCTGGCAATTCCCTGTTAATCCATGGAGGGTCACTGGGCACATGGAAGCCGAGAGGTTCTTTGCTAGCAGTCAGTTTTTCACCAAGTGTGCGGGGTTAAAGACAGTTCTTTCAGTGAAATTCTTTCAGTTCACATGGCCAAGAGGGAAAACTAGATTTCAGATGTGCAGCTCCACAAATCAGCTGTCATTCATATAAACTGATTCATTCAATACATCTACCAGATTTTAAATAATATCTGATGCCCTTGTCATACTTTATCATCCTTGAAAAGTCACGGAGATTAGGGAATCCCCAATAACTGAAGAAAGGCAAATGCTCCACCTGTTTTTAAAAACGCCAAAATGAAGATTCAGGGAATTACAAACCAACCAACCTCACTTTGGTTCCTGGGATGCTGGGACCAAAAACACGGAGCAAGTCCTCCTGTAAGACATTTCTGGGCACAGAAGGAAAAGGTGACTGGCAACAGTCAGCATGGATTTACCAGAGCCAAGTCATGTCTGACCAGCCCAGGTGCCTGCTATGGCAAAGAGACTGGACTTGAGGAGCAGTGGATGTCTTTTACCTTAATTCTAGCAAGGTTTTTAACATGATGCCAAGTCCTGAGCAAAGGAAGGAACAATGCCTTGCAATGATACAGGTAAGGGACTGCCAGGCTGCAAAGCAGCTCTGCTGGAAAGGACCTGGGGGTATTGATAGATGAGGAGCTGAACATGAACCAGCAGTGTGCCCTAGCAACAGAATCCTGGGCTGTACTAACAGGAGCATCACTAGCAGATCAGAGGAGCAACTACACCTGTCTATTCAGCACTTTTTTGACCACAAAGTATTACACTCAGTTTTGGGCCCTCAGTATAGGGAAATACATAAACTAACTGAAGCGAATTCAACAGAGGACTGAGAAGAAGGTCAGGGGCTGGTAATCTCTGTATGAGAAGAGGCTGAGGGAACAGGGCTTGCTCAGCCTGGAGATGAGATGACTTTTGGCATGGCTAGTTGCAGTCTTCCAATTCCTTTGAGTTGTTGTGAAGAGAACAGACTCAGGCTTTTCATAATGGTGCACAACAGGAGGAGAAAAGACAGCAGACAAACTGAAATATAAAAAAGTGTTTCAGACTGGGTATAAGGAGAAAAAAATTCAACATTAGGACAGACAAACTTTGGAACAGGTTGCCCAAAGAACTTGTGTCCTCTCCAACTTTGGAGGTTTTCAAGATTCAAACAGAAAAAGCACTGAGCAACCTGGCCTGACTTCATAGTTAATCCAGCTTTGAGCAGGAGGTTGGAATTGCAACAGAGGTACCTTTCTACCTGAATTCTTCTATGGTTTTGTGATAGTCAAAACACGTAGATTAAAAGTGGGTTGGGTATGTGTGCTCATGTCCACTGATATGAAACTGCAGCAGCAATGCACACGTACTCTAAAGGGACATAGGAACACAAAACTTCCCAAACCCAGTAGGGCAGATGCTCCTCAGCCAAGTCTTTTTGAAACCACTGAGCACTTTCATGAAAAGTGCCTGAGGAGCCAAGCCTCCACATTTTCCTCAGAGTAGCACCTGTACTGGGAAAGGTTGATCAGATTGCATGGAGATAAACTATGGGTCCAACCCACCCTACTGAGTTCTGGTTATGAATAATGAAAGACATGAACTTGATTGCCCTGACTTTGCTGGAAAACGTCTTAGGAAAAGCATGCTCTTATTTGTAATTGGAGTAAATCTGATGTGGATTTAGTGAGACAGAACAGAAAAGGATGTCATTATTTGTAGAGACATATTTTGGTCTGAACTACATTTTGACGTTGAAATTTACACATGCCAGAAGAAATTTATTAATGCAATACCCTTCAACCCTCATATTCATTGATCTTTTACCATTTTGATATTTGCATCTCAAAACAGAGGCAAATATCCAATTGTATCTCCCCTTTTTCATAGTCCAGTTTGGAAACTCTGGTAAGTACATGTCGTTAGCTATGAACTCCACCCTTAGGAGAGATTATTTACATGCAGGAGCACAGAAAGGCCCTTTCTGGAGAAGAGACTGGCACACGCAAGGATTTATTCTTAGCGACTTCCACATGCTCAGAGAAGATGGGTAGAAATCAAGCCTGAATTGGTTTTTATCATGGCTGTTTGGCTTTCCTTAGTCACAATAGTAAAAATCTTTGCTCTATCAAAATATGTGTAATTACATGCATATAAGCCACCAGCATACTGGGAGGCCTATGCAATATTTGCAAAGCAGCATAATATCTTCAGAAGCTACAGCTGCAAAGGGTTCCCACTATGAGCTTCCTTTTGCAATTTCAGTCATGTTGGGTCCCAAGATTTTCCAAGCCTTTGTTTACTGCTGTTTGTAGCAGTTGCCATGCAGTTTATTTGGATCTGTTTTTAATGTACCTGCCAGCCAAAAGCCAGTGCCAGACTCAGAAGCCCTGTCTCCAGCTCAGGCAGTGTGCCTGGCCCAGCCTTCTTCCGTGACCCTCCCTGTGGCAAGGCTTGGTCCAAAGGCTGGCCATATACAAGAAAAGCAGTTAAATTAAGAGCAGAGGAAACATTGCTGTCGAGATTTGTAGCCTGAATTTTCTTCCAACACCAACGTTCCTGGGAGTGCAGGAAACAGTTAATGGAGGCTATTCACTTTCCAATTTTTTAGTACTGAAGTAACTCTCAGAATAATTTTGACATTTATTACCTTCAACTTCTTTAACAATGATTCGGTATGAATATTAATAAAGTCTTAGTATGGACCTTAATGGAATTTAGTTGTAACTTAAAATTCTTATACTTAGCATACCAAAAATCAAGCTTGTAGGAAGAAACCTTGTCATATCCTTATTAGCATTAGCTTGAGGCTGGGGTCAATAGAGGGTGTGAATATGTTATTAACATCTATTGGCAATATTCTTCAGTGGTTTTGGCCAGTGAAATATTGACTTGGGCACTGAGTTTTTTGCAGTATTAACTGCAGCAATAGGCACTACAGATAAATTAGAGAGGCAACAAAGCTTCCACATGACTGGCTTGTGCTTTGCCTGGTGCAGACCTAAATTGTGCACAAAAAGGAACAGTCACAGAAACACTCTCTGCTTTGCTCACAAAACATCTGTCAGGCAAAGTATCTGCTTGAGCCATTCAGCCCTGCTTCGACAATGGAAGGAGAGAAAACACCACCAGGACAAGGAGGAGAGACACCAGACTGCTGCCTCCTTGGGACAGAGAAAGGCCCATGAGGAGAGAAATTGAGATTACCCTCCAGAGAGCAAAAAGAAAAAGTACCTGCTGAAGACCACACTCTGCTGCACTCAGAAAAAACTTCTGTCCATTCAGCAGCTGCAGAAAACAAAATTATATTTACAATGCTCTGTTTGCAATGGATGGAGGTTAAATTTGCAGGAAGACTATGGAAAAATGAATGGTTTTGCGGGGAGGGTACGTACGAGATTGCAAAGTGGTGGATCTAACGATGAATAGTAGGGTCTGGATTTGAACAAAGCAAAGAGTGAGTTTAAAAGGAGGATGAACTAATTAATGATGAAACATGTCCATGGCACAGAATGTGTCCAGGGGTCAAGAAAGAATAGAATGAAACGGCATCTCTCCACCTTGGAAAACCTGCATACATTCTGCAACTGAACTAAAAAAGTCTACATTTAGACGAAGGAAACTATACTTTTCTAACTTCACTACTTCTTTTAAAACCTATCTTCAGACATCACAAAGTCTGTTAAAAAGTGTGGCATGATTTTTGGTGAGGAAAAAAGTCACTGTAGGATGTAGCAGTTAGCTGGGATTACAATCACATTTGCTGAATATTAGCACTACGTAATTCCATACCTTCTTCTTTGATCTAGTTATGGTAATCTAAATGGAAACACTTCTTTCAAATAATGCCTAGCCCAATGTATATTAGCATCTCACTATGAGAAAAAGGAGGAAACTTCTGTAACAGGAAAAAATAGTGCATTTTTATTATGTGATGAATACTACTAAACATTGTGACAAGTTTCAGAGAGTGGCATTAAGCACACAGAATAAGATAATTTAAGTGGAAATTCACCATAGACAGACTTTAGTATCAAAGATATCCGCTATTTTGCTGCTATTGAAAAAATTTTTAGGAGATCTTTGGAGCTAAATTATAAATTTTTAATTACTGTAATGCTCACTTCAGTGCCATCTCTCTTTCACCTACAGTCGTCTGTATTTTAAAAACTGTTTCACGCCAGTGAAATTGAATTAATCCTACATTGCCTCCCAAAATTAAATGTGATGGATTGAGATGCTTAAAAGAGATACTCACACCTGCTGTTGGTGATTACTTTCCCTTTTCTGATTAAATGCTTGACTTGTCCAGAGTGCTGAACTAATTAAACCAGATGCAACAGCATTCATTTCAAGCCACAAGACAGCAGCTTTTATCAGGCCCATCTCTTACTTTTATTATTAATTTGTTGAGTACGATTACACCAGTGCGTTATATATTCAAGACCATGGGAAACAGTTTACAATTGTACTACAAAATATCCGTACTGAACAAAATGAAGAAGCAATCCCACAAGCCCTGATACACTATGTAGTATGGCTACAGTAAGTGATACCATGCAGTATCACTATGACCTCATGGTTTTGGCAGCAGTTGTTTCACCAATAAATAATTTAATAAGCAGCTAATCACTAGTTTAAAGCGAGCATACAGATTCTTCTTTTTCCAATGACTATCTGAAAATGTTTTTAAGTTACAGCACATCTTCCATGGCCACATTTTCAAAACCAACATAATTTTTCTTCCAGTTTAAGACAAAAATTAAGATCTGTTACACTTTTTATCCAGCTGTTGAGATTCTTGAGTGCATAGCAAAGTCTCTGCTTATCCCTTCAAACGCTACACAGCGTAATGCCTAGCAGTAAGTTCTGTATTTTCTAAAGTTTAACAAATTCCGCTGGAATAATGAAATACTTGACCTTTCTTCTGCCTATGTGTTTGTATTTCAGGACGTGCGCAGCAAACACAAGCAGCTCACCATTCAGTTAGGAGAACCAGGAGGAAGGAAACTAACCCAACACCTGTCCCCAGCCCGCCCGGCACCTGCGGGAACCTCCGCCTGCTGCAGCACAGCCACCGACCACGGCCATCGAGCACAGCACGACGGCTCTCACATTAATTTCCTGTCCGCGTCCCGTACCAAGCTATTCCTCCGAGTGTTAAACCTCCGGCACAGGGATTCCCCAAGCGCAGCTGAAAGCTCTGAAGAAGAGCCGGTGTTTTTAAACACCTCGGCGAGCGAGAGGATGAGCGGCAGCGCGCACGGCGCCGGCGATCTCAGCTGAGCCCCGNGAGCTGGCCGCGCTCGCCGCCGCTGCCGCCGCCGGTCCTGCAGCCCTCGGGGCAAGCACGGAGCGGGTCTTTACTTGCGCAGCCATCAGCTGCGTAATTCGTTATATGTCCTACCCGTGTCTCAGCCTCGGCGTCACTTCTGGATCTCTTCTTGGCCAGTTTGACACCTGGTGGAGATCAGAATTGTCCCAAAGTTTCCTTTCAGCTTTCTTCTTCCCTTAAAAAATATATTTATATATAAAAATCAGAAATAAAATACCACAGCAACGGGAAATACTAATTAAATTACAAAAGCAGGCATCTCAGAGACATAGGTTAAGGCAGGTGTAGGCAATAGTCAAGAGATGCTGCAGGGCTGTTCTTTTTCTTACATGGTGTCTATCAATTTCTCAACCTCACTGTCTCAGTTTTTATTCCCTCTGCAGATTCTGACACTTGTCCTGCTGCTTCCCAGGAACCGCCAGCTGTTGCTTCTAGTGCTACTGACTGCAGGGTTGTGTGACTTCTGTCTGAAAGAGTCTAGCAACAACTGAGAGGAAGTAGCCAAAGGCACTGTGCTGTTTTGGTGTCCGCTGTTCCTTTTGCCTGACTTCCCTATAGCAGAGAACATATTAAATTCTTTTTGCGAAAAATGTTTTTGATACGCTGCCAAGTGCTTTGCTTATGTTGTGTTCTCCCACATACAAAAAGCACAACTCTACTTAACATTCTTGTTTTTCTTCTGTTCCAGCCTCTAAATGTATGCGTGTATATGTATTTAAGATATTCAGTCTTTGGCTGATTTCTCCAGGAAATGGTTTGATGGAAAGAGACAGTTTTCTCAGGTACTAACCCTATAGTCTACGAAGATAAGTAAGCCAGGAGCTAAGGCCAAACACAAATCTACTTTTTTCTCTTTGCATCCTCTTACCTGAAGAGGCTGAAGAAAGGAGGAAAAGTAGGATAGAGGTAGTGTTTGTACTATTAATTACTAGTTTTTAATGGAAATGAATGAAGTAATAGTTTGAGAAAACAGAGGTGATGATGGTACAAATAAGAAATTTATTTGAAAGTGGTAGTGGATAAGAGTGATAGAAATGCTCCAAAATCCGGTAAAGACCCTCAGGTTCAGGGATGGCTATGAATAGAGGTTTTCATCAACAGTAAATAACAGCAAGGTTGGGGAAGACTTCGGTTCCCTAGACAGCTGCAAGACAAAGACCATATGCAGCATGTATTATTGGGTGTGATGGGCAATAAATTTTTTATTTACCACCAGTCACTGAGCAGATTCAACAGGCTAAAGGGAAGCTGTTCTAGAATTCTTTTCAGTAAAATATAAGGATGTTATAATTCCTTTAAAAAATAATTTGATTATGGAAAATAATCTCTGATGAATGACTAACAGTATTTACTGCAAATTTCTTCAGAACCAAGAATAGATCTACAAGAATATCCTACAGTCCAGGATATCAGAGGGCAAACATTAAGAAACTATGAAAAATGATTGGTGAGGCTGCATGGACCTAGCATTTGAGCGTGGAAGAATCATGGACTTACTTTAAATCCAAAATGGAAAACCCTGTATAGTACTTTCATCCCGTAAAAGAGGTTGGAATAGGTCAAGAATAATGGTGGAGCTAGTGGATAAGTAACTACCTAAAAATGAATGAACCCACAGTAAATAGGAGAAGTGCAGTTTGCTGGGTTGGAAACTGCAGGATAAGAGAGAAAGAATGGATAAAAATCTAGATGAACCAGATGTTGCAAAGGAAAGGATAACAGATAACAAAGAATTCTTCAACTATATAAGTTAAAGTGGTTCAAAGAAGCAAGATACATGGTGGCTAAATTCCAGGGATGAGATGAAGGCTGCTCCAAATATTGAATAAATACATTGCCTCAGTTTTCAATGAAAAGAAAAACTAGGGTGAGGGTATTTGCAGAGAGCGTAAAGTAAGCAAGATAATGTAAAAGATTATATTAGCAAATGTGAAGTGGAAGCATAAGTTAGGCTGTGTCTTGTGACAGGTTCCAGAAAATTGTTGGTTGTTGTTCAACACCCAAAATGTTGAAAAAATTGGTATCTATTGTGTCAAGTCCTGAGCAACACTTTTGAAAAATCAGCAAAGTTGGGGCTGAAGCCCTGTTATTGGAGACCGTTGGAGAGCAGGAAACCTGTCTTCTAAAAAGGCAGAGGGAGTGAAAGGAATAGCGACTCCAAGACCTGTTAATTTGACTGAGAAAATTCTTAGAGGTAAGTGAAAAATGGGTTCAGCTACATTATGGTTCATCAAAGCTAGATCATGTCAGGTTACCAAGAAGTTTGATAAATTAGGTGATTCCTCAGGCAAAAGCATTGCAGTGAAGCAAATCTGTCTGGATGTCTACACATTAATAGAGTTCTTTAGAGGAAAAGTCTTAGCATGGAGAGGACAGCTGCAAGTATGGGTCAACATCAGGTACTGGAATTGCAAATGGGAAGCCAAGATGCAGGCAGGCCATCTGAGGTGCACCACAAGGACCAGTCTGGAGGCAAGATCACTGATGTTGTTGGGTTTAAGGAGTGTGTGTGTGGTCATGATGTGTGTGGCCATCACAAAGCTGGCAAGCACAATTCTATTTCTGCTATCACAGTTGTGTTACTGAGGGCAGTGGGAGCAGGAGCATGCTAGCATGTTAAAAATGTGTTGAAATGGAGCTTACATACTTAAAAACTAACAGTGGGAGATTTTACTGTAATTTTGGAGTCTCCCACTTCAGTGAAATTGAGGAGGGATCTATGTATCACTGCACGATACCAATGAGAATACTGCTCAACATGTCCGTTCTGGATGCATTACGTAATCCTTGTTAATTAGTTCAATGCATGTTAAGTGTGGTAGTACTTCTTTTTATATTTATGTTGCTGAGTGTCTCCAAAGCCAAAAAGTTGTGGCTTTTTTCACCATTTTGGTGTGTAACTTGGACCTGAATTTTCTTAATTAGTATTCTTAAGATCTTTGTTTCTCAGATGCCTGGCTCATGTACATTGATCAAATGTCAAAATTAAATAATTTGCTAGATTTGTGCCCAGAAGGAGTTCCCACACTCCAGGGTTAGGCTGGCAAGAGCTGTTAAGGGTTCTTGAAATGTGTGTGTTTGTGGCATATTTGTCAAGATAATCCTTGCATTCTCACCTAAAAAGTGCCTTGTCAGCACTAAGCCTGAAGGCCTTCATCATGCCCTTGATTTCTTCTCCTCCTTTACTGTGGCACACTGCAGGTTTGAAGGATTTTGCCTTTTTTCCTACAGGTCATCACTATGGTGGTGCATTCTTTGGAGCTGAGGTTGGTCACACAAGAGATTTATATCCTGGGTGTTCCTGAGGTATTTTCTTCTTTGTTTTAAACAAGATCAATCTGGTCTTTCTTTGCAGGTCATGTTTTCTAGGCCAGTGGACATTCCCTTTGATTCCCTCTAGCCTCTGTGTCACCACAATCTTTGTGGGCCACGTCTTTTTTTAAGGGTGGTGCACAATGACTGGGCAATATTCACAGAACTGCAGGATGGAAGGGACCACAGTGGATCACCTGGTCCAACCTCCCTGCTCCATCAGGGTCATTCTAGAGCACATTGCACAGGGTTGTGTCCAAACAGTTCTTGAATATCTCCAGTGTTGGAGACTAAACAACCAAAACCATTATTATTCAAAATAATTTTGAATTGTCTGTCTACCAGCATAATGCCTCCAAAATACTCAACAGTTTCTCCCAACTTTATATCCTCTGCAAATTTAATGTGCTTTATATCCAAGACCATCTGTGACCATACTGAACAGTCCCAGACAGCACCTCAGCACTTTCTGTCTCCCGGGACCATTGATAGGTATGACTCTGCAGCTGCTTATTTCATCCCTTCTGTACTGTTGTAATTTACACTGTTTCTCTGTAAAGGGTCTGGTACAGGCTGAGGGATCAGTCACAGAGACTACCAGCGTGAAGCAGCTTAAATGACCCCAATGCACTTAACTCTTCACCACAGTACTTGGACTCCTACTGTATTCCTCAAAAAGTCTGGGACCTGTCTCCTCCTCTCATTGTTTGAATGCCCAGCAGAAAGGTAAGCCACTCATTGCTGAGGCTAAACCCAGGATGCTTAATAAGCTGGCTTGCCCAGTCACACAGGGTCATGGCAACAAGGCAAGTAAATTTCCTTGGTTCGTAGTTTATGAATAGTGTTTATTGGCGTGGTTACTGGTACAATCCCTTGAGAAGTATATTGCCTTAGTTCAGCTGGGCAGTATAAGGGAATCAGGCAGGAGGTGAAAGGAACAACAGAGGTAGCCTTGAGGTTGAGATAAATGGCCACTAAGTATTTGACTAAAATATGGCTATTAAAAGACAATTTCTGGGCAATTGTCTTCAAAAATTCTGCTTCCTGGTGCCAGTCAGTATCCAGGGTGTGTTTTATTAGCACAAGATTTAAAAGACTCTGTCTGGCTTCTTTAAAAGAGACTTGAAAAGGTATAGGTATGTACAGCATTGTTCAGAGGCATTGGAAATAAGTGAATGACACATTCATTCATGGTATATGTTTGTCAAAAGCAGGTTTAAATTCTTTAGTTGCCTTCAGTAGACTTTTCACTCACTAATTTGTGCAGTCAGTTTTTGAACTCTATGAACTTTTAGCGTTCGCAACATGTTGTGACAAAGAGCTCCATGTGTGCTGTGTGAAGAGGTAGGATACCCCAATGGGAACAAGAGGCAAACTGAAAAGAGCAAGATAAAAGTCAAGTTAAATGTCAGGTATATTTAAAGTCGTAGGAGAATGTACCTGAGGAAAGGTACATTGCCCGTACAAAAACACCCCAACAAAACAACAAGCAGGCAATTGCTACATGATACCAAAAGCCATTGTGTTATTTATTTGTTAATAAAGCTAGATAATGAAAAGTTGTGTGGATAATGTATGGAGACCATTCTTGTGCTGTAGCTCATAACCATATCAAGACAACAAATCTCTGAAAACTGAAGTAAAACAAAGATTTTCAGAGAAGTACCTGTTTTTGAAATATTGCTATACTGATAGAGCCTAAGTTTATATAAGCTGCATGTGTACCTCTGCAACATGATTAATAAAGGTGTTTTTGAAAGGTACCACCAATAAGACATCAGAAGCATGACTGAAGAAAAAACCCAAAAACCTTGATTAGTATTGTGAAGAGTTACATTAATTTGTATAGAGGTAAAAATGTCTATACAGAGGTATTTATACCAGTCCAAACAGGAACAGATCATTGATGTTTGGAATGCATGAGGAAACTCCTCAGGAGCCTCTTAAATTTTGAAACTATGCCATCACCAAAAGAATAAACCAATCTGGAATGCAGATGTAGTAATGAAATTTTTATAACCGGACAATGTATAGTACAGTTTCAGTGAGGGAAAAGGGCTCCTTGCACCTCTCGTGTCCCATCCAGGCAAGGTTGTTTCCTCCGTATATTCTGAGCAGCTTTGCTTGGTTGAGTTTTAGAGTCTCGCTTACAAAGTTCTCCTTTCCCTTGACAGGCAGTTTTACAAGTTTGATGGAAAATGAGGAGAGTCAAGAGCCAAGTTCCACACTGACAGCCCCTCAAGAGATGTAACGTACCGCAACATTTGTCAAACTGATCTCCTAATTGTTTTACTGATGTACTCCTTTAACTTCAAGAACTCACTGTACTCTTCATAAACTCTGGACAATGAAATATGGAATTAGAGCCATATTCTGACATGCACTGCGGTTTCCACTGAATCAAAAATGTCCTGGTAAGGAGAACAGAGAAGTCTGTAGAATGTGGTAGCTTAGCTGGGAAGGAGAGAAGCAGAGGGCGAGCAGAGACAGGTGGGTCAACCTTGGAAGCTTGTGTAGAAGAAAATCTTCTAGCCTTGAAGAGGTATCCCTGCAATGTCGAGTGAGTCTCTTTCTCCCTCTCAGAGGGTCCTTAGGAACCACCTACCTATTTAGAGGGGAATAAGATGACAGGCTCTTAATGCAGTCCAGTGTTTCAGCATTTTCACAGCACTCACAACCATTGAAAAGATCATAACTGCAGCATTTCTTTCACACATGAGAGAAGCAGCTTGCCAATTCTTAAAAGTTTGTGTTTAGGATTTAATAGAGATGTGAAGGTGTAACAGAAGAAAGACCATAAAACCTGACTTGGAGGCTGGGTCGTCCTGCAGGACATTGTGTGATACTGGAGGGATGAGGATTCCTGGCTACTTGACAGAATAAGGCAGTGAATGAGATGAATCACTGGAATTTAGCTGGAGACACCATAGGATATGCAAATATCAGGTGGGTTCTGAGTGTCAGATTCAAGGTTGTTCAGCCAGAACAGTGACTTACAGTGCCACTACTTTGGCTCAGCTGTGCCTTCAGCCCTGTAAGAGCCACCTCTACACTACCCCACCAGTGACTGTACCCACGCTGGGTCAAAAACAGCTGAGGAGCTTGGCCTTTACTTTTAAAAGGGAGGATGATCCTCCATTCCGTGTTGATGCCTCAGTGGGAAAGAAATTCTTCACTTAAAAGTTAAAATGTCAGCACTCTGTCTTCCCAATGCCTAGCTTAGTTCATTGTGGCAGCACAAAGGAAGGGCTACAGCCTGGTTTATTTCTTCTGCTTAATTTGAAAGTACCAGAATTAATGGTGCACATGGTGGCATGGGCTGCTTGTGGAGATAAAGAGGAGATGTAGAGTTGAAATTAAAAAAGGTGACAGGTTTTAAAATGCATTCTATACCCTCAGGGCTAAGACACTTCCAGCAGCAGTTCAGAGTCTTACATGTACTTTGTTTTGTAAAATGCTATGTTGTCAATAAAGAAAAAAGAGTTAAAAGTAGCTGGTGGACCACAACTTGCTGCCAAGGAGGTTTAACTGTCCAGGAGATGGACTGTGGCTTGCTGCCATGGATGTTTAGATACACAAGAAGAAGACAAAAGATGTAGAGCCATTGCAGTCCAAAGTGTTTCACAAAGGAAAAAAAGCATAGCAGAAAACTTTATTTGGAGATTTTTAATAATNTCATTTTTTTTTTTTTACAGCTCTGAGGCCCTCATATTCAGAGTGGTTAAGGGGAACATGTTACATGTCTTCCTCTATTTCCTTTCGGCCCCATTGTCCAAAGTATTCTGTGAAATTATCACATTTTGGTGCTAATAATAGCAATAAACTCAGTCTAGAAAGCACTTATCACTTCTATGTTTCTTCTGACCCTAATTTTTTTGTTTCCTTTGGGTGTCAGTCACAGACACTTCTGCTGACCTCAGAGCTGTCACTGCAGCAGCAGAGTCCCCGTGCCTGGTGTGGTTAGACCACATAAATAGTAATTTCAACAAGGCAGCACACACGACAAACCAAGAGAAACCCCTCTAAGCTGAGAAGATTTAAGCCATGAATAGATGTTGAGACTGGATTAAAATGACCATGAGTTAGACTGGTATTTGCAAGGCTTGCATCCCCAGTAATAAGTCCCCTTTCCTGTCTGTGCACCCCCACAGATGTAGCCCTCAAGTCACCAGATGTATTTTGTGCAGAGGTGAAGAGGGTGCTCCTGAAGGAGCAGGACAAAATCAAAGCTCTTCAGTCTTGCTTGCTTGGAAAAAAAAGCTGCAATGAAACAAATCTTTTTCATAAGTCATCTTCAAATGCCTTTTCTTTTTTTCCTAGTGGATTTGTTGTGCAAATAATGCACGGAACTTTTAGAAAAATTGCTGGCCACTTTCAATAGAATACAACATTGAATATTTGTTTATGCTAATATTCACAAATCTTTCCCTTTCCAAGAACAACCTGGATATTATCCAGTTTTCATAAATAACTGTTATGCCACATCAGCAGTATGTCTTTATTATTATGTTTTGCTGTATCTTCCCATCAGTTGTGAAACTCTGAGTTGATAAAACAGAGAATCTCTCTTATCACACAGTTCTGTAACATCTTGATTTCCAATATATATTTTTCACATCACATCTGAAAGTGTTATTTTTTAAATGGTTTTTGTTATCAATGAAGCCATTGAAATAGATACTGAAAACTCTTGATACAGCAATCTAGTAGGCATCTGCTTAACATCCTGCCCTACGATTAATCCCTTTGACTTCCATGGATACCCCCCCAGCAACTCTACTATACTGTGAGGAAAGCAGGTCCCTCAAACCAAGTCACAAATTCTTCTGACTTTAAGCTGGCCAATGGGCTTCAGAGGGTGTCTAAAATACATAAATGCCCTTTGAACACGGCTCAGTGCAGAATTGGGTCCTCTAATCTTATAAGCTTTTATTTTCACAATCTATACGGAACGGACTGATTGAAGTGCAATAATAAAGTTTTATTAGCATGACTGGGCAAATGCCTGAGCTATTGGTCCATGGCAAAGGCCTGGAGGCATCCAGACAGGTCATCTAGAACATGTACCATCTCCCAGCAGTATCCAAAGGGTATGGTATTTATAGCAGATGGTGGTAGAAAAACTGCTAGAGGTAACTCTTTGCAAAGATACTTAAACTATGCTACTGACCATTTTTGCTGCTTTCCTACAGGGTCATCTGCCTTACTACAGAGGTACCAGACTCAAAAGAGAGTGGGAAGCTAACTGGAGAGTTTCTGACTTGCCTGACAATTATTTATAACTGCTTTTCCATGAGCAGTTGTACCTTGGTGTTAGGAGCTGTGCCATCGGTCAGAAGATCAGCTATAAAGGTGGGAATCTCCATTTCCGTTTGCACAAAGCCTTCAGTCCTGGCTTTGTTGCATGTTGTGATTTCAAGTAGAGGATTCTATATTGCCTTGCTGCCTGAGTCACTGGCAGGGATGGGGAAGGGTGTGAGGACAGGCAGAAAAGCATTGTGGAGATGGAGTCAGCAAAAAATCCATCTTTGGAAAAGGAACATTTGCTAGAGCTCATGATAATGGGAGGGCTTCACTTGTTCAGCCTCAGCAGCAGTTTGAAAGTGTCAGGAGTTTACAGTGTGCACATTGGGCCCTGAGGATACTGATAAGTGGGACAGGGTGCAGATGAGGCTTTAAAAATGCCTAGTGAATGAAATGTAACTTCACAGAGCTAAAACTGTCACACTGCCGTAACTCCCTTATATAGGCATATCTATTTCTATTTAAATATGTGTACAGGCATGCTCACATGTCCCATTAAAATGTGTTGTTGGATTCATAAAAGCATGAACCATACCATGAGTCCTTGGCTGGTCTCAGAACAAATACAATTTCTTTTTGCACCTAATTGTAAAATTTTGAATTTACTTTGACTTTTTCTTTGTGAATTGATCCTAAGCTCTACACATATATTTTTTACCATAATTAATCCTAAGGATACAATTTAATATGAGAAATAAGCCATTCACTTGATCTGTTTGTTGTTTTTTTCTTTGTGTTGTCTGTGATCAGTCATCTGCCTCCAAGGCTTTCCTATGGTCACAGCATGGGATTGCCCCAGAAGGAAGGAATGAAGGATTTCCCATCAGAATTCTCCCTTGGTGGTGTTGTTCACCCTCAGCCTCATGTTATGCCTTCCAGATTGCAAGGAGACACAGGACTTCATTGCCATGCTGGAGAGAGACCTGATGGCTCCCAAACCCAAGGTTCCAGCCTGCATTGCACAAACATACCTGCTCCTGCCCCTGTGCCTCTGCACCTTGCCCAGGAAAATAAAACTTTGAAGACTAACTCAAATAACGATTGGACACACCCCATATGCTATTGTTTGCTCATCAATATATGTGTTTATTCAGAGAATAGCCATTTCTTGAGCACCTGTTTAAACAAAAACCTCACCCACACAAAAGTTATGAACAAAAGATAAATAAGTTATGCAACAGAAGATAAACATTGAGCAGTTATGAAGAAGAACAAACCAGCAGATCTTGAAACTGGAACCTTGCACTAATCCTGAATTAGAATCATGGCATCATTTAGTTTGGAAAAGACCACTAAGATCATTGAGTTCAACTGAATTGAGTCAATAATTACAAAAAAAGAGCTCTGATTTGGGGGAAGGGTGCAGTTTTGTGATTCTCTGCATCTTTTGGGCTGCACAAGACAGAAAGGGGACAGAACCTAGTTAAAAATAGCTGCTTTCTGCATTTGAATGGCCAGATCTCCACATGCTATGTTTGTCTTTCATTTTAAATAATACTTACACGAAGGTCCACATGAGTCAGTAGATGTGATCACAGCTGTCAATAGCAACAGGTTCTTACTGCTTTGTCCTTTCATAAAACTTCCAAAAGGGCCTTCACTTCACTGTTGAATTTTGATTTAGGTTCTTTCAAGTAAAGGCATTCTTCTCTCAGCACAACTCCTTTAGTAACAACCAAGTGTACTGATTCACTTGGCTCTTGTCCCTGGAGGGCTTCCTGGGCATAGGTTGAAGATGCGCATTTCCAATGTCACTTTTTAGTGACTCAAGAGCATTTATGTCCTAAACCAAGTCTGCTTTTATTTTTCATTTCCTTTGCATCCAAATTCCTGCTAAGCATGATGGCATGCATGAGGGAAGTGGCAGCAGTTCCAAGGGCTCTCTACTCTGACAGTACACTTAGGATAATTCAAGATTTTGATGCTGGCCCTTTCTCTACACTAAAGCTTTTATACATGATGTCAGAATTTGGCACACTTCAGGTTAGCAAGATGAAATGAGGTAAGCCTAAAGCTTTGGAAACCAGAACTTTACACAGGTCAGAACAAAACAAGGGAGGTATTGATGGTGTTCAGGGTTCAGACTGAGCACAGGTTTCCTGAATGCACTCAGAGACAACTAAGCTGAAACACCAACAGAAGTAACTCATAAACTGTGATATTAATGTGAAAATTATTTAATATCAGCATATGGGAAAACCTCTCTGCAAGCTGCTGGCAATTATTTCCTCAAATCTTATACTTACCTTGTTAGCAGCAGATATCTGAGAGACACAGGACAATGGTTTGTACTCACCATTAACAGCAGGCACACAATTAATCCAGGTCCTCAGTAGCCCTTGGCTGTGGTGAGATACAGAAATACAAGAGCTTCTCTCTCTTGGATGCCTTTGGAACATGTCTCTGGCACAAGCATCTCTGGGCAGAAACTCAGCCCCATTTTCATTCATTTGTAGTACAAGAGAGGAGAAATATTAGATTGTGTCCAGAGGAGGGTGACCAAGAATGGTGAATGGCCTTGAGTGCCAGATTCGGGAGGAGTGGCTGAGGTCACTTGGTTTGTTCAGCTGGGAGAGGACAAGGCTGAGGGGTGACCTTGTCACAGTCCACAACTTCCTCAAGGGCATCAGCAGAGGAGGAGGTGCTGATCTCTCTCTGCTGCTCTACTATAGGACACAAGGAAACGGAATGAAACTGTCAGGGGAAGTTCACATTAGGAAAAGGTTCTTCACTGGGAGGGTTCACACTGGAACAGGCTCCCCAGGACAGTAGTTAGAGCCACAAGCCCATCCGAAGTCAAGCAACATCTGGGTGATGCACTGAATCATATGGCTTGGTTTTAGGTACCCCTGCAAGGAGCAGGGAGCTGCAGTTGGTGATCCTTATGGGTCCCTTCCAGCTTGAGATATTGTATGTTCTATGTTATGGTGACTGCAAAATCCAACCTGCAAAGCCAAATTCCTTCTGTTCCTTTGGCCATTTTAAGTTGGCCTTGAGTACTCAGTATGAAATGCCATAGTCTTTTAGGATGAAGAGAATCAGTTTAAGGATTGGAACTGAAACTACATTGGGGGCTATAAATCACTCTTCATGGTCCTGCCTTAGTGTGCTCAACATTTGGGATGCCATGTGGGAAGGCCTAACTTCATATACTCTGCATAAAAGTCCCTGGGCTACCTCTGTTTCAGAGGTCTGAATGCAGTTTGGGCAGAATTTGAAGGATCTTCAGCTCATGGGGAAACACCCATTTTACTATGGCTTGAACTAGAGTTTAAATTTAATGTGTATATTGGATTCCTGCCTTGCTCATGTACGTGGTTGTTATCTAAGATAAACAAAAGGCCACTTTCCAGCTCACTGGGAAAAAAACCATTTAATTTGAAAAATTATATTAAAACAGTATGAACAATAGGAATAAAACAAGAGATGAGACCAAGGTTCCCGCTATAATGCAAACAGCTTTTGAAAGAAGTCAAGTAAAAATATAAGACATTCTGATTTATGTTGTTCTTTTTGAACATAAACATTCAATAGTTTTAATTACTACAGAATCCTTATAAATGTAGAGGACTTCCATACGTTTGAACAAAACTGCCTTCATCACTCTGGAAGATTAGGATCACTTGTCGACAGCAAAGCTTAATGTAACCCAGCCTTCAGAGACTTCTAATTGTCAGCAAACTCTTCATGTGCATGCGTTTGGGTGTTCAACTCTGCTTTGGACATCAATGTCTTCCCTTTTTTTGCCCTTTCAACTATAGTGGACATAAATAAAAACATGAAGCATTTAACATGAAAAATCTCCTTCCTAGAATACTTTGTTACATTTTGTACTTCTTACTTAGACTTCTGGTTTTTAACTAGAAGCTGCTTGTTGATTTATATGATGCAATTTTGTTATTTTATTAAAAATGTTCTGCTACACAGCATCCTACATTTCCACCACCAAGCAAGAATGCCAGGTCTTTAATCTAAATATTACCTCTTCATCTATTTATATATGACAGCTGTTTGTGGAAATTTCTTTTCACATAGAATTAGTCTGCTGCTTATGTGCTGTACGTGCAGCACCCAACATGCACTGATTTCTCATGTGAGGATATAAAAAGGACCAGAGTCTGCTTTAGAAAGCCTAAACCCAAGGAGAAACACAAATGGAAAGAAAGTAAATGGGACATGAAAATCTTAACTTGGTGCTGCTTACTCAAGAGGTTTCAATTTTGATTTTCTCCTCTGGAAATGTGGCTGAAGCAGCCATGCTGCCTGCAAGTGTTTTTTGGGAGGTATTTCACTAAAATCTTTTGAACCCTGGCCAAAGGGGGACACCTGAACTTCAGCTCAGACACGTAACACAAGTGGCTGAACACCCTCTGAGATGTTTAGGGTGTATATGTGCGAGGGCAGGCACAGAAATGAGGGACCAAGTGTCATATGGGACAAGAGGCCAAGGCAAGACCTTGGCAGGGAAGGAGAATGCCAGAGGAGTGATTGAGGAAGAGGCAGGAGGGAGACAGGTAATAAATGCTCTGCTCTTTTAACTCCTCAAATAGCAACTGTGCTTTCAGTAAGACATAAATTGACCCCAACCTTACAATGACTTTACAAATAAAAGATAACTTTTAATTAATTGCACAGTGAACAAGAGAGAAATGAACGCTTCTTTCTATAATGATGATGTGTATTTGATAGTGCTCTCTTGCTGCCTAAATAAATGGGAGGCAGAGTGTTGTGGTGCTCTGGCAGTGCTACTGGAATTGGATTATCTTCCTTCCTCCACTTGGCATCACAGAACAGTCCCTCTTAATTGTACCTTCTATCTGATTATTAACCACTGCTTCTGATCATGCTCCATCTCTTCCCTTATCTGCTTTTCAGTTCTGCATTGCTTCTCTATAATTGAAAATGACCTGCCTCAAGGCCACGAATTATTTCCTATCATCTTTGAGTGCAACAGATTTTTTGGGGGATTTTGGTGGCTCCTCTTGTCTTAGTTCTGCTCACCACTTGCCTGAAACTGACTTTGCTGGGATCCGGCACTGGCCAAGAGCAGAAGCAGTTCCTACAGGCACTGGTGATAGGGGATGAGCTTTCTGAACCAGCACAACCTTCAGTCTTCAAATAGCTAGGCAGGCCCAACAGCAAAGGTACTGTGAGCTACAAAATGGGAATCATTGCCCTGCCTGTCCTCAACAGGGCAAATAAAAAACGTAGTGGTGGCTGCCAGCCCACAGATGATAGGTGAAGCAATGAGTCTGAATCATGGTCCAGAGGCTCTGGCATAGTGTAAGCAGTGCATGCCACAGGTTATGAAATGCACTCTTAAGAAACGTTTCATATATGCAGTCATTGTCTTCTAAAAACCATCACATCAACCCTCCACGCAGCCAGACAGGAATAGCCTCAAAGTCATTGAAGTAAATACATTTATTTTTTAAAATCCTAGGAGACAGACAGCCCTTCTTGCCACGAAGATGATTAGGCCATCACTTGGAGTCTGGAGCAGAGTAAAGGAATAAATGAAAGAGATAATAAATCCCTCTATTCATATTACAGATCATGAAAAGGGAAAAACTGCCAAGCATCTGCCGTGTAAGAAACTGGTCTGGAAGTTGGGAAACAAGCAAGAAGGACCTGGACTGGAGCAAGACTTCTCTGAAGGAGCAAAAATACCCCAAATCCCTAAGTACTGCAAGTATCCAACCTAAATAGATAGCAAGTACTCAATGAAAATAAAATTAATATTGGTTATTAAATCGCTAAATACCCTGTGACAGCCAGCTCTGAGTTGCAGTGCTGAGTACAGCAGTGCCAGAAGTTTCAGACAGAGAAACTGAATACCAAGTCTGTATTGCTGCTATCAATTACTTTGCTTTCATTTATAAATAATGCTGGTTTGCTTAGGTTGCCATTTAGGAGCTCCAAGACTGTCTGGGGGGATATCTCATTCCTTTAGAAAACCTTAATACATTTAAAGTTTAATACATTATGTGCTCTAAAGGGCATCACTGAAGAAAAAGGCTCTAAGGCCACAAAGCAAGAATCAGTTGCATGGAAAAAATGAGTTTTCATCCTGTATCAGAAGGAACCTGATATCTTCTGCCCTTTTTCCTGTGTGAAAACAGAGATACCTACCTCTCAGATTGTCAGTCACCAGGAAGCTATGCTCACCTGCAGAAATGCTATGGTCTTTTGGACCCTGGTTCCAGACTCACATTTACTGGACTGAAAAAACAAACTCACGCCTTTGGAGGAGGCCTGACATCCCCCTGAGAGGAGCTAGAACCCGGTAGAAATACATCTCTGGTGTAGGACTATTCAGAACATCGGCATCTGCACAGGCACACCCACACATGTGCAGGGTCAAGAACTGGTGGGCTTGGGTTGGTGAGGTAAATAAAGTACAGGGATTTTCATGTGCAGCTACAAATGAAACTCCTCCATACAGCTGATCTGCCTGTTGAGACCTGGGAGAGATTTGGCCCCTTTGAAATTGAGGTCCCACTAAGTGATATGCCTACCATTGTTTTGCACTCCAAAATCGACATCAGAGGCACCAAACACATGGTTTTCTTAGAGTCTTTGTGTTATGAATAATTGTTAGGCCCTTTTCTTTTGCAGGTTATTAGCTGGTATGCAGATAACATATTTGTTAATACAACGTCTGAAGGTCTAACCTCCTGTGATAACTCTGTCTGCAGTGCAGGGATGTTCTCCCACTTCTTTAAGTGGAAGTTCCCTGGGAAGGCTCTGCTTTTAACAAATGAATGCATGGAGGTTTCTTAAATGAAGTTATTTTTCTCCTTTTTGTTCTCTCTGGGGGATTTTTATCCTTGTTCCTCCTGAAGCTGGGACTTACGCAGTTGCGGTGCCTATCAATCCCTTGTAATAACACTTGAACCCAGTGGCCAAACATAAACACACTTTGCAGAAGGCTGGCAATCTCAAGGATAACATATCTGGGGGAAAAAGCAACCGGACAACAAAGGGAGAGGGAGTAAATGCATTCACTGCAGAAGGGTTTCAAGGAGAGGTCAATCACATTGGGCAGCACCAGAGACATTATACAGGGAGAGAAACATGGGAAACAGCCACTGCTGACTCTGCTCATCATGGAGCCACTTGTCTGAGGAGTGTTAGCTTCAAAAACCCAGATGGACCATTCACACAGACAACATCAAGCCTGCACGTAGATGAACTTCCTGTCCAGCTTTCCAATAGATTCACAAACAGATGGGTGTCCTGGAGTAGTTCAGGCCAGCTCAGTTTTCTTTTATCTACAACATCAGTTTTGATCTTCTGTGAACAACTTTAATAGATGGTGTTCAGGAGGCAACCCTGGCGCTGGCCCCTACAAGGATCAATTGCTGAGGTCTTACAACCAAGCACTTCCAGAAAAGAGATGTCTAGTAAAAAGTAAGTCAGTTTTCTTCCTCTCTCGTCATGGATTGGGTTTCTCAGTATATCCTACTACACAGAAGAGGATAGCTTTTCTTCTCTACACAGGCAGTATATGTCGAGCAAAAGTGGTGGCATAATGGGTGGTTTCCTGAATTGAAAGCAAATATGCTGATTTGTGTCTCAATATTTCATCAGTGTCCTGAAAAAATTGAAACTCATTTGAAGAAATTATGGAGATATAGGAAGGGAGAGGCAAAATTTCCCATCAGAACCCAGCAAAGTGACACACAGCAGCTGGTGATACCTCCCCAGGCATGTTAAAGCTGCTTGCAGGGGGACCTTCTCCCAGCAGGAGACAAGGCTTTACACTCCCTTATTTTGAAAGGACATCTGATAGCCCAGATTGCTCTGCTAGGCAATGCATCATTTATTTATTGGGATCTAATGGGATTGAATATCTGTCTGCCCCTCCTGGATGCATCCTGCTTTCTGGTCTGTATGTGACCGATAGGCACCAGTAATATTGCAGTGAACAGACACATTGATTTTAGGGGCAGATGCTCCTTAAGCTGGATACTGTGTGCTTCTCCCCACATCCAGAAAGCTACAGCAGAACTGGAAAAGATGCAAAGATGCTCCTGATGCACCAGTGCATCATCAGTGAGGATAATCAAAGGTAATAGTGAGGTAATCAAAGGATAATCGAAAGGCCTCTGCACCAGAAACAAACACAGGAGGGCTCTTTTGTTTGAAGAGAAGATGACTGAGGGTGGCTTGAGGGAGATCAATAAGACCACGAGTGGCAGTAAGAATGCCAGCATGGAACAGTTGCCAGCTGTCTCTTCTAATCCAAGCAGCACAGGGCAGCAAGTGATCCTGTCAGGCAGAAGCTTCAAAGGACAGAAAAATACCTATACACACAATATGCAGATAATTTGTGGGCTGCCTTGGCAGAGACCTTTTGTTTGTAGGCTCCAAGGTCACCTGGGCTCAGAAAGCACCCAGACCAGTTGAAGAGAGAGTCATCACCACTGGTTCAGATGATAAAAGTGTCCCTCTGTCCACTTATCCATTGGAGTCATTTGGGTCCACATCTTATGCCCAGACATGCTGCCTCTCACCCCCAGCCCAGCCTGTGGTGGCTGCTTGAGCATAGGGATTGAGCAACCAGCTCCAGGGCTTCCAACCCCGTGGCACACAGTGGGGCTAGATGAGGCCAGAGGGGTCCCCTCTTGTTTCTTGCTGGGAGAGTGGTCCCAGGATGCAGAGCAGTTCCCTGTCTGGTGGGTGTTGGATCAAGAGTCCCCACTCAGCTGCTTGAGCTGGGGAAAAATCCACATTGCAGCTGTTATGAGATTTCCTGCAAACCATTTGTACAAAAAATCCCCCAAAAGGTAATTTGTGTGCAAAGTGGGTGTGCTGGGGAGACTGTCCCTTCACGCCAGCCTCCAAGCCTCGCTCCTGGGACCCAAATGACACGTGATCATGTTCAGCTCATTTGGCATCCCATATGTGTACCAGTGACATCTTATATGCCCTGCTCAGGTTGCTCCTCAAATAGTCAGATTGACATTATTTACTGATTGTACTGGTTTGGTTTGGCAACAGGAAAGTCTGTTCAAGACCAGCTCTGAGAGCCAAAAGGGAGGGATGCTGAGAGGCTGTGCTTTCAGTACTGTCCCTGAAAGACTCTTCCTTGCCCTTTCCACATGGCTTCATTCTGCTGTTGGAGGCTAGAGAAAGCTACTCTGGTAGCCCCTACTCCTTGCTATACAACACAAGCCAAGAAACTCTACCCAGTCTTTGTACGGTGATCTCATAGCTCACAGTTTCAGAAGCCATTTACACCTGAATGGAAAAACTGTGGGTGAAGTTCCCAAGGAGGGCATAAGCACATAAAATGTTGATACTTGGTACTTCACACCTAGCTCCAGAGAAATTTCATTTCCCTAGCTTTAAGGCAGTAAAGTCCCCTAAGCGGCAGTAAAAGCAGCTTCAATGTAAAAAGGACTTCACAATTTTTAATAAATATATAGATTTTTTTTCTATTAATCATGTCCTTTCTGCGAGGTGACCAATAATTAAGGGTCCAAGACACCAGTACCAAAAAGCTCTGTGTTTCTGCTCTCTGCTCTGGGCTGAGGTCACCTGTACAGGCAAGTCCTCACCTCCAGAAGCACATCTGATTTTGCTCGTGGGCCCTCCCAGCAGCTATCACTCCCACATTAAAAAAAATTACCTGACAAGTTTCTCTATCTGCTGTTCTTCACACTGAACTTTCTCACTGATACTGTTGCTCTGGAAGTACAGTACCAGGTAACGCATGTGACAGAAGTTTACGACCTGCTATCTCATCCATTCTCACTGTCTAGGAGGAAGGTATGTATTCACCAAATTATCCCTTAATCCTTCAGATCAGTGCAATTGCACACGTGCATCCTTAAACATATGGCTTGAAAGGCAACTTCTAACAGTTACCACACATGCTCAGCTTTTACTCCCTATTGTGCAGGTATGAGGGGGATCAGTGCTGGTCAGGATACTGAGTGATAGTGAATATTGATCCTCTTGTCTGGCTGGCTGAAATGACATCGATTTATAAATGTATTTGCGGAAATGTTTAGGAAGGCCCAGCCACATGTGCATGCATTCCTTGTGGGCATAAACAGAAAAGTGCTGTCAGCCTAAATCCATAATCCCCTTCCCATACCTCAAGCAATATAGGATCCAAACAACTAGACTTTTGGCATTTCAATGGAATGACAGCACACAGGAATCAGCAATGGGTGTGTACGTATACACACAGCTACCCTGCTTCTGTCCAGGATGTCTGAGGGGTGTGGCAGCTCTGGATGAGTGGTGTCCTGCAGTGCACTGTTGGGGATATAAATAGATATTCAACTAGGAACATTCTGGATACTTCCAAAAATTGTTTTAGATTACTTTCTAAATAAGACAAAGTTTTAGTGAGCCCACATTTTTCAGGCACTTAGACAGCAGACACTTTCCATCATAAGCATTGCCAGCAAGCATTTTCTCATTTGCTGAGCACAAGCACAGCCTCTTTGCAGAGCTTTTACGTGGCAGCTTATGGGGAACACTGCCCACTGAGCACAGGTGATGCACTTTGCCTTGTGGTCTGGGCTCTGACTGCCCCTGGAACAGTTAATATGACTGAGATGGAAATCCCCAAACCCAGCAACCAACAACAACATGTGATGTGAAGACAGTTGCTGTGCCCAGGAACAAGGCCAGTTGCCCCTATCAGAAGCACCCCATTGGCAGCAGCACAAGACACAGCTGGAGACAGGGAAAGACCCATGGGATGTGTGGTGGGAGAGAACACTGGATGAGCAGTGGGATCTCTGACCAGCTGTAAAAGCAGCAGGGAGAGGCAAGGAAGTAGAAGGTGAAACAAAGGAGAGAAACAGAGCAACAGAAAGAGAAATGAGGAGAAAGCATCAGCGACCTCATCAGGTAGCAAAACTGCATTCTTAGCTATCCTCAAGGTGCATTGAAAGTTTTCCTTTCTCTTTCAAAACTCACCAGCTTCATCCAGGTCTCAGTGCCAGAGCTCTGGGCCCCTGAGGATGTGTGTGAAATCAGAAATAACCCACATTTCCCCAGTTATTTGGCCACATGGGTGTAACGTGATCATTGCAATCAGGGTGCCTCTTGCTGTGAGGGGGCCCTGGGGAAGTGCCCCTGTGGCTCTGCACTGCCTGAAGAACAAGGCGATGTGAGGAAATGCTGCAGCCCCCAGCACTGCCCCTACAGCTCCAGTCAGGGCTGCAGGCCAGGTTGCTGCCCCAAAGGTCAGGGGAACACTCTCCACTACTCAGCAATGGCCAGATACTGCCTCCCCCAGTCCAGCAGCAGAAACACCTCTATGGAAATGATCCAAGGTTAGAAAAAAGTAGCAATTAAGTGCATTGAGGTAAACAGGGTCACTGGGACATAAGAGGGCTTGGAAACAGTCTCAGGTGCAGTAGTTCTGGGTGACAGGAGGGGAGCAGCAAAACATGGTGGAACTTCAGGCCCCAGCCATCCTTTGCAGGAGGAGCTGACAGCCTTTGCACCCACCCAGCTGCATCCCATGCCCAGCTTTGGAGCCCAGCAGGCAACCACACAGATCACAGTGCTGTGTCCCCAAGAGTACCTTGGCCTCAGCTCAGGTCTTGTGACCTCTTACTGAAAGTCTCCATATCATGTTACCCATCCTCCGAGCCTCCTGCTAATGATTCACATATCAATAACTGCATTTTGCAGTATTGGCATTTACAGTGACTTTACTGAGTCAAGAAAAAGCAGGTATTTACAGGGGCACAGAAATCAAAGATCATCAGTGAGACCTTCTGCCCTGTACCTCCCCATTTGAGAGGGTGCTGCTGTCCTGGGGCCATGGGAAGGAATAGCCTGCTCAGCTCTGTTGTCCTGGTGCACTGAATGATGATATTGCTGTCACAGCTGAAGAAGGGAGATTGGAATTGAATTTTAGGACATGATGAAAATCTGGCCAGGGAGGAAAATAAAAATACTAGATAAAATCTAGTCCTGGACGTGTGTGTTTCAGGGCTGGAAAAAGCCTTTCTAGAATCATCAAACACAGCCATGTCCAAAATAGGTTTTTGACAAGTCTCATGAAGGCTGCTGTGTCTGTGTCCTCCCTGTAAACCTGCCTAAGGGTGCTGCCCCTCTTTGAGAATGCTTTAGGGTGCTGGCTAAGTGGATGTCTGTTGCTGTGCATGAGGCAGGGCTGTTATTCATTAAGAGTACACAGCACCGGCACTAGGAAACTTCATTAATCAAGGAGGTCAAATCGTGCTCCACGGGTTTATGAGGGTAATGGGGGGCTTTGCCCTGGGATCAAAAGCAGATGGTTGGCATGGTGTGAACTCCACTCATGAGGGCACCCTTTATCTAACACTTGTGAAATGCAAGCTCAGCCCCCTCCCCTGAGCACGCACGCATCCCCCCTTCGGGCAAAGAAAGCCGTGGGTGCCATGCGAGTGTTCCTGTGTAGGAAGCAGACCAGACCCCTGAGCTGCCCTCCTCAGGCCACCAAAAATCCTGACTTGCAGGAGATCCCAGCAGGAGACCCCAGTGCAGGCTTCTCACCTTTGGGTGCTGCCAGTGCCTGCCTGGCATCGCCAGAGGTGGGAGCGCAACCCACGACGCCTGGATGGAGAGAGTCGGTCAGGAGAGGGTCAGCACAGAGCACACCCGGCTTGTGGAAAGGTGCTGTGTGGCCCTGGTGTGGATCACGTCTCTGTGTGCCTCTGGTTGATCTGCAGCTTGTATAAATTACTTAAAAAGATAATCTCAGCTCCTTTATTTAAAAGACGCCAATGAATAATTCTGTGATCTCTCACTTTCCTTCTCTTAGTTGTTTTTTTTTTCCCCTGATAACAGCAGTTTTCTGAGAACTGTCATTATACAGATGTCTCTCACTGCACTGAATACCCTCAGCAAGAAGAGTCCTACCCAGCAGGAGTGGAGGATGAGTGGTGGAGGGAGTGGGATTTTTATTGAACTCTGTGTCATGAGTCTCAAACAGGGTCTTTGAAGTCATTGGGGTAGATTGAAGGCTGAATCAGTTGTTTTCTCTCTTCAGTTGAGGGTTTCATGGTCAAGTTTGGCTTTCTGGCAATGCTGTACGTGTCAGATCAGAAGCAGGTTCATTGTTTTGTGAGGTGGTTGGTAATCTTTGCCACAGACCCTGCCAAATCCACCAATCTTAATACTTATTTCTAGGAAGGAATAAATCTAGTTACACATTCACAGCAACTGTGATAAATGCAATAGATACATGTTTGTGCCAGTATTATGTGCCAGCTTACGAACAGAAAAAGTTCTTTATAACAACTGGAATATATTTTGAGACCCAGGCCTGGCATTCACAAGTATCTCCACAACTCCTGCTTATAGCAGTGGTAAATTCTAAATAGTGGTATTTCGTAAGGATGCCTTGGGATCACAGGCTTCATTATCCATTATGGATGCTGATCCCAGGCACTCAGATCAATATAAAGATGTACTGACACTGAAATTCTAATGCATAGCCATATTCTGAAATGTTCCAGTCCCAGCAGGATGACAGCTAAACATAAAATGCCAGAAATGCTCCTAACCTGTTTTAGTGAAACTTTCAGTCTTACAGTAATTTTTCTCAGTCTGGTTTTCCTTTGAAATGTTGATTCTGACAACATTTGAATTAATAGTATCTGCATTAAAACTGTTCACCTTTTTTTCTCTGAAGACTCAGTTAAGTCCTGTAGCTAAGTAGCCTAAAGTAGCCAAAGTCTTCAACCATGTGCCTTTTTAATGCCAGGTTGCTAAAGATAAGATTTTCTCAGAAGACAGTGTAGCTTAGGCTGGTGGTTTAATGGCTCTACAAGTAAGTACAACACAGAGATAATTTGATACTAAAACCTGCTTGTTCTCAGCCCTTGTCCTCAGATTTCTCTCACCTCCTTTTTTGTTGAGAATATTACAATCCTTCTATCAGGAAAAGTCTTTTCCCACTTACCAACATTTACTGGAACAAGAGAAATATTTCTGCCCCTGGATGAAGACTGAATGCATTATTTTTGCTGTTTCCTGAATCATTTAGACACCATTTAAAAATACCCTTTAGCATGACCCGTTCTGGAGATGTGCAAAGTGAGATTGGCCATGATTTCTAGAGCTGTGCAGTGATGCGCAGGTCACCACAGAGGACCCTGGGGCTGATGCCCCTGCACTCCATCCTCATGGGCAGCCCCAGAGGGATATATATCTGTATATGTATAAATTTCTGTTAAATATTTAAATTTTTATATATATATAAAAATGATTGCTATCAGTAGGGGAAATAAGGCCTATAGGGATTTAGCTCTTAACAAATATGGTATTAATCAGACTGACATCAGTGGAGGAATCATCCATGCGTATTTGAGGGAAATTTTCAGTGAGGAAGAGGGGCATCTGTAAAAGCAGATTTTCCCAGTGGCATTTTAACACCAACAGTTTGAGACGATGCTTTCCACTGGTACTGATTTCTCACCTGGTTGGAGCTGACCTTTCCCTGCACAGCCTGATGCAGAGTTAAGGTCCAAACCAACACAGCCAAAGGCTTTGCAAACCTGCTGTGTGCAGGCAAACCCTGATGGCTCCAGGCTTCCTTACCTTAATTGGGCTCCCTGTGGTGTTGGGCAGGGTAGGAGCTTTCAGTGCCTGCTGGGGACCAGGTGCTGATGATGTGACAAAGAAAACAGTCATCTTCTCACCAGGGTCTGGCAGGGCTCCTCCATGGTCAGGGAGTGTCCACTTTGGCTGACAACAGGTTACATCCTCTAAATACGTTTGAATTTGCAATTTAATAGGGCTGTGTCAAAAAAAAAAAAATCCATATGTAATTTTGAGTGGCTCATGCTGAGACATCATATTACCAAGCTGACAAAGCAGTATTCTTCTCTTTAGGCCAGATCCCAAAGCAAGCTTAAGCCAATGGGCACATTGCCGTGGATTTTAGAGGATTTTAGGTTGGTGAGGCCACATCTTGAACACCATTCAATTTTGGACACCTTATTACCCCCAGGCCACTGACAAGCTGGGAGGAGTTCAAAAGAAAATGGCGGTAACATAGTTTAAGATAACTGGCTTAGGAAGTAAAACTGAAGAGTTATTAAATTATTAATAGCTTGGCTAAGCAGTATCTCAAAAGTCTTTGAAGTAGGGAGGCATAAAGGAAGGACCAAAAGGTAGAGGGGAGCAATATCTCACCAGGTGACAGTGCCACAACAGCCATGGTGAGGTCAGGCTGGGAGAAGCCCAGGTTTGAAGGCTGAGCCAGTTGAGTGATGCCTCTGGATGTCCCTGCCTCTGGCTGTCCCTGCCACCCACAACATCCCACCACCTTAGGACCCCAAGAAGCAGTGGAAGGGGAATTGCAACATCAAGAAAACAGTGCAGAGGCTGAAAAGTGTGTGTATGGTTTTTAACTGCGTTATTCTTTCCTCTAACAGCTAGATTTGGAGTAATAATGATTAAACTCTTAAAATTTCAGCTATGTTATCAGTAAATTCTTGGCTTTACTTGATGAGCATCCCTTTTGTCCACAAACAAGATTCTGAGTGTAATGAGAGCCAGGGTGCAGCTTTGCAGATGGGCATTCAGCTGGGCATGTGGCTTCTTTTCTTGCAGCACCACGTGGAACTCTATGGCCTGTGATAGCCTGTGCAGACAAGAGATATCCCTTCAGTGGAAGGTGATGAGGTCAGAACTGCTGAAGTTGTTTCATGGGATGTTTAATGTTTCCAAGGATTCTGTTATTTGCCATCATCTGGAAGACACCACAAGCAGCAGTAAGTTGCCCCAAAACAGCAGGCTTTGGCACTCAACCATGTCTGAAAGAAACACCAGTGGGCTTTGCTAAGTTTATTTTTGAGTTCAGTTTAGCAGTTTTTCATAGCGGTAATTTCCTTTGGATTCTCAGGAGGGAGAGAGGAAGTAGAGGGATCTGGTGAGGCTCACGGTGGGGTCAGCAGCCCTTGGACAAACAAGAGCAGGACAGAAAAGCAGAGACCAGCCAAGCCCTGAAGAAAGACTGCTTTGCTTTTTCCACTGCCTGATCATGCTGTGCTGTCATAAACCCAGCACAGCACTATTGCCAATGCCCTCCCTTGCTCTTACTGCTTTCCCTGAGGCTGAAAACAGTGGGAACATCAGTTCAGTTCAACTTCAAGATGTTTTCACTGTTTTGCTTCCCTCAGTTGCTCAGGCTGCAGATCAGATGTCTTTATTTCAAACACAGTGTAACTGTGCTCCCCAAACTTGAAAAAATGCCAGTATATTTTCTTTTGTCAAGCTGCAAAATACAGGAGGGAGGCAAATGAGAGAGATTTTTCGTGAAACACAATGCAGCAAAGGGAAAAACATAACAACAGAAAAAATCACACCTCAAACTCTGAAACTAGATAGAAAGCTGGACACAAAGAGTGTTCTTTCACTGTGCTACACCAACTGAGGGACTGGGATTCTCTTACATTCTGAATTTTTTATTTCAGAAAATTTTCAGGAAAAATTTTTGCCCTCTCCATGAGAAAGGCAGAGAAAGCCTGACATGTCCAGTCACCTTCTGACTTTTTAATACAGAAGACAGACATGGGCCAAAGGCAAAGACATAAACCTCATTTCTACCATGGAAGGAAGATGAACTTCCAATGCCAGCCTAGCGTACAACCCCCAGGTACATGAGGGAGGGAGCCCACAGGATCCTCCCCCACACCTTGCTACACCAGGATGGATTCTCCTCCCAGCTGATGCCGTCCGTGCTCCACACTGGGGAGTCACTAAGGCATCACGGGATGAACACCTCCTTCAGGAGCCAGGCTGAAATCATGGTGCTTGGAGAGGCAGCATCATGGAACCACCCAGAATGGTGCTGGCTATGCTCCAGTAAGACTGCAGGCAGAGACCTCTCCTTCTTGGTATTCCCCACCACCACCACCTCCTGCACAGCCTCCACAAGAGGGAGGAATCGGTGTACTTATCATGAGTAAACAAAGTTAATATTTTATTAACATTGACACTGAGTTCCCAGTCAGTGCTGGGTGAACTTAGAGCGGTTCAAGCTGGTATGGCATGGAAGGAGCCTGGGATAAAGCCAAGCCTGCTGTGCCAAGGAGTGCTGGCACACAGGTCTGCTCAGGACAGCATCTCCAAGGGATAATATCTCAGCCTGGATCTAACCTTTTAGGCACAGTGCTCCAAAAGTGGCCTTCAAACTTATTACTCAAGTTGCTAATTGTGCAAACCACAGAAAGAGGAAAGGGCTTCACCTCCCTCTTTGTACATATAATTCAGCTGTCTCTGGTCACAGGAGTGTCACCCTTGCAAACACATTCTCCATTGGTTTCTTCTGGAACATCTTGGTCTCCTTGAGCCCAGGCTTTGTCTTGCTGGTGCCTTGGTCAGCAAGAGAAAAAGTGCAATGGATCCTGCCTAGCCCTGCCCACCACCATGCCTGGGCTGTGCAGGAGGGGAAGCCAGGCCACAGCCTCACCTCCAGCCTCGTGCCACTCCAGGTTCCTGAGCAACCTTCCCTCTCTCCTGCGTGACCTTCTCTCTCAGCCGTACTTCCCTTTGGTGGCCAGCCCAAGGTCAGTGGTGCAGGTATTAAAAACCAGCCAAGGAAAGCAAACATTAGGCCCCCTTCGAGCAGCTCTGGATACATTAAACACAACGAAAGGCTCTGGGTCAAGGGATTGGCATTGCAATGGGACCAGGGATGGCTGCAATGGCCAAATGCCAGGGCATTGTGGCAGAGATGGACGCTGATGGGCAGCCCTGCAGGGGCAGGTGAGGAAAGAGGGCACTGGATGAATCCTGATGGACTAGAAAGCAACAGGGAGCTTAGACCAGCCCTGCTGTGGGGCCATGAAGAGTTGCCCACTGGTTAACAAGTGTCCTGACAAATTACTGCAGTGTCCAGGAGTCCATAGAATAGCAATTGCTCCATCCTACCTTGATAAACCACTTCAGACAGGCAGTGCTCATTTTCACTCATGCACAAACTTTCCAGGAGAATCACAGATTTGTCACAGCTGCACATGGACGCTGCCCATGGCTCAGCCATGCCAAGCATCCGGCAATTCACCAGGTTCCAGGTCAGCTTGTTTGCAAGGACGGTGGAAAATCCCCTGGTTCCCAATGGGAAACTTCTGCACTCAGAACGCTTGCACTTAAGAAGGTGCTGCTCCTGATGGCCCTTCTCTCTCCATGGTCTCTGCTGCTGCAGAACAGAGGAGGGACAGGGGACAAGTCCGTGAAGGTGACATGGCTTGGGAGCAGGCTGTCCCCATACACAGCATGCAGCACGTGGCCCGGTGTCCCCTCTGGGCCCCTCATGCTGCCACTTGAATCTCAGAGAAGACATAATCAATATTTTTTCATGTATTCCCAGGTCAGGGTTTTGGAAGAGGGGAGGGCAGCCCATCAGGGGTTTTTGTGGTGCGAAACAGGGGAGACCTATTGCATGCTCAGGAACAAGGGGTAACGGCTGAAGGAGAGCAGGTATAGTTTAGATGCTAGGAAGAAATAATTTGCTGTGAGAGAAATAAAACTGGTTGCTCAGAGAAGCTGTGGGTGCCCCATCCCTGGAAGTGTTCAAGGCCAGGTTGGATGGAGCTCTGAGCAAGCTGGTCTAGTGGAAAGTGTCTCTGTCCATGGCAGAGTGGGGGGTGGAACTAGGAAGTCTTTAAGGTCCCTTCCCACCCAAACCGTTCTGTGATTCAATGATTCTGGCTTGACTGAGTTGAGCTCTGTCCCAGTATCAGTACTGGCCCCTCAGGGACACCGCTCCATACTGGTTGCAGCTGGATGTCCACGTGCTGGGTGCTGCACTATGGTCCCAGCTGTCATCCAGCTGCCATCCCCGGCCCTTCCCAAGCCAATGCACAGCTCCCCACCTGGCTGCTGTGCCACCAGCTCTGCTGATGTCAAACTGGGTGATGTGGAATTGGAAAGCCTCCATGTTCGCCCACCAGTCCACTTGTCCCACAGGCTGGTGGATGTGGTGCACCCTTAGTAAATCCCAACCACCTTCTTGCCTTCCATCTGCTTGCAAAGAACTTCCAAAAGTAGTTGCATACTTAACAAGTAATTACTTATTTTCTAACCGTCCCCCCTGCAATACCCTGTGTCCCAACAAATGGCTACATCTTGTAGTGGGAGAACAGTATCCACTACTTGCAGGTTAATTGGAAAAACAGAAAAAAAAAAAGAAAACCCAGAGAGAAACAAGTTCTCCTTTGCTTTATCTGCTCTGATAACAGCTATCACACAGAGTCTATCACAAACCCTACGGGCACTTGGCAAAATGCGTAACTCTGCTGACCCACTAAGGCAGTCAAGAGAAAGGAGAAGGGCATTTGATAGGAACAAAATTTCCCTTGCCAGCATTATCAACACCCTTTATAAAGAATTGTATCTGCAGCAGGTTGATAGTGGTGAGCAGGGGCTTTCATTGGCACAGGAAGCAATCTCGGTGACCTTCAGTGGGGAAGAAGGTATAAAACCCAAAGTCTTTTTCTTGGTCGACTGTCTGGGCACCAGTTGAATTTCTTAGTTTCCAAGCAGGACACATTTTTGGGAACTTTTTTGAGAAAATGGCAACTTTAAATGAAAAGAAGACCTGCAGTGAACGGATGGCAGATTTCCGTCGTTTTGTCTGGAATCCAGAAACAAAGCTCTTCATGGGAAGGTCCTTAATTAACTGGGGTAGGTTTTCACGGGCAAGATTCTTCTCTTTCTCCTGGTATACTTAAAAACTGG
>VWZW01005252.1:253586-309010 GCA_013397115.1 Edolisoma coerulescens | reverse complement strand
GGTGTCATCCTAATGAGTGGGACACAGTGTAGATGTGTTGAAGACAGCAGTTCTCATATGTTCCTCTAAGCCACTTTTTGGGTGGCCCTATGAGCTGGATCAAGTAGATAAAAAAATTGATCCACGCAGTTCCTGCAAATGCAGAACTACATGGAACAAAACCTCAAAGCGGTTTTGAACCAAGCACTTCAAAAGGAGAAAAATTAACACGTTAACAGGTACCTTATTAATAGCTAGGGGTGATGGTTACAGTGTGGTTTTGACATTGCTAATTAAAAGGAGGTTCAGGTACATGGAGAAATTTGCTTAATTGTTGGAGTTTGTCCAATTCTTTGGAAACAAGTTTTGTTCTGAAATTCCTTTCTGAATTATTGTCTGCTCAGTAGATTTTGTTTCTTATTGCTGCATGCTAGCATGTATTTCATACTAGCAGGTATTTCATACTAGCAGGTATTTCATACCAGCATGTATTTTATACTAGCAAGTATTTCAGCTGAGCCTCCCTTCCCATACAGAAACCAAACTTGTGTCTACAATGATGATCTGTATTATGATCTACATTCTGGGAAGGGCAGCCTGGACCATTGCAAGGAAGATCCATACTCTTCTCACAGACTGTAAGAGTAGCTGCAGGTTTCCAGGTGATTTTTTTTTCTGCCATGAAGCCTGTGTGTGTAGCTTATTGGCTATTCCTAAAACCAGAATTTTACAGACAATGCAACTGAAATGTGAGCCTTTCCAGCTGGTAGAGAAGAAGGTGCTACAAGGCACCTATGATTACAAGGACAGGTTTCTAATTGCACGCCCCCAAAACAACCACTGTGCTTGTACAGCACCAGCCATGTGTAAGACACTTTATGCACATACAGACAGAAACACAACATCACTCTTACGTTATCTCACAGCAGAATAAAGTAGCAAGATGGCACATTCCGCTGTTGGTGATCTCAGCTGTATAAGGCAGTGAAGTGATACAGGTCTAAAACCAACACATATGAAGTACTGACATCTGTCATCCAAATAACACAAGGAGCAACTTGGGTTTGTCAAAGAAATACCTCATCATCTGTGTCGCTTAGTCCATGTGTAATAAGTACATAAATGGTCTTAATATGTGAAATTACCTCAAGACGCCACATAAACTTTAAATAATCTGAGCTCAGCACCAGCTTCTTCAAAAATCCTTGTAGAACTATAAAATTTTTTTCTAGAAGAATATTCCTTTGAGTGTAGAGAAAATATTCCAAAGCACCTATACAGGGAAAATTTCCCTGGGGACAAGGGTGCAAAGGAGACGGCTGCTGCTGCTGGGATCAGCCTGGCTGCAGAGAGAGCACTGCATGGCCTTGCTCAAAAAATGAAATTCTGCCCTTATTCTTTTCCACAGTGTGGATCAGCCTCTACTACCTGGCTTTCTACGTGGTGATGTCGGGGCTGTTTGCACTCTCCATTTATTCTTTAATGAGGACAATTAATCCATATGAGCCGGATTACCAAGACCAGCTGAAATCCCCAGGTATTGCCAGGGTCCCGCAGCAGCTGTGTAGGACCAGGCTGGGCTGAGAGGCATTGGCAGAGCCCAGGGCTGAGGGGAGACCAACGTGGAATAAATCAGGTCACTTCAGCTCAAAAACTCCCTGCAAAGTTTAACCTCTGCCTGAAAACACTTTCAGGCTTTAAAGTGAATCTGGCACATTTATTTACGTATTGATACATAAATACACTTATATATTCATATATTTATGAATATATAACACAAAAAATTAATATATCTATTCATTTATTTCATCTTGCTATTGGGATGATCAGTGCCTGCCTGTAGCAGGTCACCTTCTCTCTGCATGGGCAGGCGTCAGTCCCTGGGGAAGTCCGAGGTTCTGCTCCAACTCTGCAAGCACCACAGAGGGCTTTGGGATGCCCAGCATGATGTAGAGGAGATGGGATGAGCAGCCTGCGGTGGATATTTCCACACTTGCCAGCACCATGGAAAGTCCCTGGGAGAGCAGGAATACCTTGCCAGCAGGATGTGCTGTGCCAGTGGTCAAGGAAGAAAAAATAAGACAAAGATGTGGGATTAGGATCTGTGGGACATAAAAAGAGATAGGGGAGATGATCAGAGATCATCAGTGCACACTGCTAGATGTTCACACCCCAATGGCTTGTTTTCACAACAGGAGGGAAAAAAACAGCCCGAAAAATTATTCTGTCAGATACTTTTGTTTTTTGAAGTTTCCACTCCCAGTATTCAGCAAGTTTGGTGTTTGCTGGGAAAATAATTCCTGTGACATATTATGTGTGGCTTTTTCAAAAGCTGTTTCTCATGCTGCCGTATGATCTGTTTCTTTAACCCAATGTGACTGTTATTGCTAACAAGTCCTGAGGAAATCCAGTGCAATTGCTGGAATGATTTTACAAGCTGTTCTTGTAACAGCATGGAATATGTGAAAAGAAAATAATTCAGCAGCAGCACAGGCTTTAAGGTTTTGGCTGAACAACTCACAGCTGAGGTGGTTTCTGTACATAGTTAAATCCTCCCCAAAAAGGCTGGGGGATCTTCTACATTCACAATGATTCTTGATGCAGCATAATTGCTAATGTCAATTTAAATAAACAAATCTGTGCCTGGCACCTCTCCTCTGCTTTGTCTTCCCTTTTCTTCCTCACGAAGGTGTAACCTTACGACCTGATGTTTATGGCGATAGAGGACTACAAATTTATTACAACGTATCTGACAACAAAACCTGGGAAGGTTTGGTGACAACTCTTCACACTTTTCTGACAGGTAAAAATGAAGTTTCTTGCATAAAACTGAAAAAAGATGCTGCCTTATCTCCCATACTAGGTCTGAGCACCTTAAGTCAGTGCTTCCATTTTACATTTGTCCTTCTCGAATCACAGATTTTGAGTGGAAAGTGCATCTTCTGAAAGGGATGAGCAAATCACCTCATGAATCTATAAATCAAACGTATGTACACATCTATTAAAATCCAGGTTCTGCTTCAGGGCTTTTACTTTGTTTAATCCTAAACAGCCTTAATAAAATAGACCAATGGAAAGTCTGAAGGAAGAGGGAGAACAAAAGGTCTTCAAAACTAGTCTCATCTAAATTAATCTAATTAATTTGTCTGTGACTACAAACATCAAAGTGCCATAATAAATCTCATAAAGCTGTTGCATGGTGTCATCAGGGAATACAGTCAAAGTAGGTTATGTGCTCCATTTGCCTGTTGATGTCTTAGCACATTTATATTACTATTGAGCCTTAATATTGTAATTCTTCATGTTTCTCACGCACATATTGAGAAAAATTGTATTTGAAATTGACTTTATGTGGAGCTATCAACACAAACTGCCAGTCTTTACTCAGTTCCATCTCTTTTCTTTTGCTTTGCTTGGATGTTCTAAAAAACCACAACAAAACCGAACCAAACCCCTGAACAGTTTAAACTTTCCCTGTTCCATCTAATCCCAACTTCACTTGAAGTACAGTCTCCCAGGACAGAATCTCTAGCCTGATGTTGGGATGTATAATTTGCATATGAAAAGCTTCAGAGGGGATTTTTTCTTTCTTCCTTCATGCATCTAGCATATACACCAGCTGCTCAGCATCTGAACATCAACTGCACCAATAACACATACTTCATCCAGGACACCTTTGATGGCCCGAATAAAACAAAACTATCCTGCAAATTTACCTCAGATATGCTTCAAAACTGCTCCGGCATCACAGATCCAACTTTTGGATTTCCAGAAGGAAAACCCTGTTTTATTATAAAAATGAACAGGGTAAGTACGAGTTCAAGGTGCTGAGCAGAAAAATTCAAGAGTGGCTTGAGTCTCCACTGGGGAGCTGCTGTGTCTCTGCTGCCATGGGTTCTAAACTCTGCTTTGTACTGGGAATCAAAAATCATGTGCTTTTCCCTGACAGACCTCTGGAGTTACCAGGGAAATCCTGAGACTTTTTCACCATCCCTAGGAAAGTAACATAGGGCAGTGATCTCTGAACTGACTGTCTACAGCTTTGGGTTTAGTTTAGTTTAGCTTAGTTTAGTTAGTGTCTCTGTATGGCTCTCATCCCACAAACTAGCACCAGAAGGGTTCCCTCCTGCAGTACCACAGCCCTGTGCCTTCAGCTGAGGCATCAGGATGTGACAGTAACTGATGTGGTTTCAGAGAGGTGATATCTTATTTCTCCAGGCGGCAAAGAAAATCTTTAGAAGAACCTATAAAACCAAAATTCAAACCTGGCAGCTATTTTTCTCAGGGAAAACCACCAACACGTTTTTTGGAGAGGAATAAAGGGAATTTTCAATGCTTTAATTTTTTTTCAGGACATAGACAAAGGTGTAAGCACTTTGTTTTTGGGTAAAATGCCGAGCCTTCTGATTCAGTTTCAGTAGAAAGTGAAGAGCTCAAATTCTCCTCCAGTTTCTGATAGACAAAATCCTTGCATTTTATGTTTGGCTTGCACCTTATGCATTTTCAAGAATCTGTGCAAGCCCTAATTGAGAGGGGAACCATGCCCCTGACCCTGGCAGGTGAAATGGGCTTTTTCCAAAAATGCCTTCTTCAGCAAGACTGGCTGCCAGCCCCAGCAGGGAAAAGACACGTGGATAGCGACCAGGGGGCTTCAACTCCTTTCACCTTTGCTGTTACAGGATGCACCCCCACTAGTTTTGTAGGATCAAACAAGCCCAAGGGTTTTTTCTGCCATAACCAAGGTTTTCTAAGAAGGATAAGATCAAAAGCATGGAGATTCATCTTTTCCTTTCCTGACACACAATTAACTGCTTTAAGAGACCCCTGGCTGTCTGGGCATCAGCAAGGGCTAGTGGTATGGGTGGGTAAATGAGCTGGACTCGGAGGAGGTGCAGTGCTAATTGCTCTGGCCAGAGCCCATCTGCAGTGCTCATCCCAGGTAATGCCGAGTCCTGCTTCCTAAATATCTAGCCACAACAGTTTTTCATCTACATAAATGAGATGATTTGTTTGAGAGAGTCTTACACAAGAACATATTAAGATAATAATCTTAATATTTGAACATATTAAGATTTGTTCAAAACAAATCTTTTGAAGCTCATTTCTCAAATAATTGCTTGCTCAGTTTTACCTCAAAACAATTTCCAAGTTGACCAAATATGTGTTTTCTTTTTCAGATTATCAAGTTTTTCCCTGGCAATGGCACTGCACCAAGGGTGAACTGCACATATATGGTAAGGGTATGAGGTCTGGGTCTCACACATTTCAAGCACTGCAGCTCAGAGAGCAAGAAAGTGCACTGGTGACCAGAAAAGATACACTTGCAACTCTGAAAATCAGATCCCAAATACTTGGAATATTCTCAGTTCTGTGCAAGTTCTTGCACCAGCAGACATGCTAAGGAAAAAGCCTCCAAGTTTGCTTTATTTTAAATCACCTGAAAACGTGTTATTTTCGTGCTGCAGAGAACATTTGCTGTTTGCTTTCAGCTCCCTGGAGTGACGTTCACGCCTCAGCGCAGCTCCCTCAGGCTCTCGGCAGCTCCAAGTCACTGAATTCCCAACTGCTATCAAAGGACACTCGCCTGCTTTTCTTGGCAATATTAACAGTGGGAAATTCCCACTTTTATTTGAAAAATAAGACTAGTGCTAACAGCCTGCTGAGCTTGGGCTTTAACACACACTTAGCAGCCCTAAAACGCTTGCCTCGGGCTGGCCGATGATTTCCTCGCCAACAGAGCTTCTTCCTCTCTCGTTTGACAAACAGGGTGAGGAGTCTCCCCCGCTGGAGGTGGATTACTACCCCGTGAACGGCACCTTCAACCTGCACTACTTCCCCTACTACGGGAAAAAGGCTCAGGTGGGTGCTTCTGTATTGAACTTTTCTTCTTTCTCTTTGTGTAAGGTGAAACATACAGAGTACCTCTGCAGTCCTATGAGAACTGGAGAGGCTATTTTTAAAACTTCATTTTTAAACTGGTAGCATAAAATTAAAGTATTTTCTTCTTCTTTTTTTTTTTTTTTTATTTCTCCTCCTAGCCCAGCTACAGCAATCCTTTGGTAGCTGTGAAATTTCTCAACATTACGAGGAATGTAGAACTTAAAATAGTGTGCAAAATCATTGGAGCTGGAATTACCTTTGATAATGTTCATGATCCGTATGAAGGAAAAGTGGAATTTAAATTGAAAATAGAAGACTGAGCAGCAACAGAGACACTTCTGAAAAATGTATGAAGAGTAAACTATTATCACATCCGTCTATATTTATTTTCTCACTATGGTTCCCATATAAATTACAGTGCAAAGAGACATTTTCTACTGCAAGATGACCTATAGAGCTAAAAATCAAGATCCTACTCTCAGTGTGTAAAGATGAAGGTTATCTTGATGTACATAGCTTAATATATCATGGCTACAGTATGCTGCTGCCTTCATGCAAATATTTGTACAAAACAAGTTTCCCCCAAAGGGTGCAGCTGTGCCTTCAAAGAACATAAGCATAGACTCAAACCATCATTTCCAATCACTTTTCAAACCATAATAAATAATTTATGTATGATACTAAAGCTTGGTTATTGAGAAATAACTAGATAGCTTGAAAAGGAAATCAATACTCTGAAATATTAGCAAGTAATTCAATTTTTAATCTCTCTTGTATAGGATGTATAAAAGTGTATTAAAATTATCTGTATCCCAATGCTTTTTACACTAGTCAGCTGAGTCAGATTTTTTGAGTTGACAAATCAAATGACTGCAAAAGAAGTGAACCTGCAATCTGTCCTCTAGCTTACAGATTTCACCGTACCACTTACCTCTATGTATATAACCTAATAAAAATGACTGGTAAGACTGTAACACTCAGTTACATCCAGGAAACTGTTCACTTAACTAGAGGTTGTAATTTGTTTGGGGTTTTTGTTTGTTTGGCATTTTGTTGTTGTTTTGTGTTTGTTGTTTTTGTGATGGTTTTGTTTCATCCAGTAGAATAACCCTGTATTGCAATGAAGAATTTTGGGTTACCTGGAGTAATCTGGAAGATGCTGAAATAACACTAAATCTTTAAGTGAATCTAAAATTTGAGAAGTCTGACTCTATCACATATGATACAAAGAGACAGGATTGTTGTGTCTGTATAGTATGTTTATGTTACCTGAAGTCCAGGATGCCCCATCCAGAGAATAAACACTGCACACAAAAAAACCCCCAACATCTTCAAGAGCAGAAATCATTTTACACCTTCACTGCCTGGACATTTCAGAAAGCAAGAAGATGTAACAGATCACATCCTGTACTACAGTGACATTCAGCCAACCAGCCTGTAGACAGAATCCAGCTGGAGGGGAATATTTCCTCTTTAAAACCATAAATGATATTTGAGCATTTCTTAGAAACACTCTGCATTACAAAACCAGTAAGAAAATGCTTCCTCATATAAAAACTTTTTTTCCCCCTGGCTTTTCCTGTTTCAATGTTTACAGTGGGGCTTCACCTTTCTTCTAAGAGACAATGAAAATCAATTTTATATCCTTCTTGGAACACAGGTCTCCCCTGGTGCATCTTTCCAAAATAACACAGAAAACAATAAAATACTTTTGATAACAAAATAGTAACTCATGTTCAACGTTAGATCTATGTGGTCTATAAACAGAATATTTAAGTATTTTCAAGAAAACCAAGAACTCTTCCCTTGGTGCTCTAACACAGGCAGACTCTCTGCTTGACTGTATTTAGTATCTACAGCTTGCACTGAGCCGGGCAAAGCAGTGACACAAGCTCACATTCCAGTCAGCCCTACAACCACACCACAGGAATACACTGAACAAATTCCCCATGGATTGTGTGCCTGCAAAGCTACAGCTTTAGAACAACAGCCCAGACCAGCTTCACAGGAAGACCTGTGATGAGATAAATAAGAGAATGACTGAAGCCTCCTCGTGTTGACCAAAGGATGATGCATTCTGATGTCAAAAAAAAAGATCCACCAGATCTGGTTCTCTATGTACAAAGATTGTCATCCTGAAGTTAAATGTTTCTTGAACAAAAAAGAGCAAGGTTTGTGGCTAGTGTAGCTGAAGTAGAAAAGTGTAGTTAATATTAGCCTGCCAAGTGTATTAACCTGTGTGTAGTTAGTAAGAGCTTGCCCAAACCCCAAATGCAAGCACACTTGCACTGCATGGCACTGCCCAACACCACGTACAAGCATGTCATCTAGTCAGCACAGCTGCACTTTGGAGACATACAAACGACAGAAGTCACAAGATACAGACCAAAATAAGCACATGGGGAGGAAAACAAGCAGGGCATCATGCCCAAGGCACAAGAAGCATGACTGGCAAAAGTTAAACAAGCTAAAAGGAAGCTGAATCCAGGGGAAGGAGGGGAAGAAGCAGAAAACACCAGCAATGACAGGGAAGAAATGAAGAAGACATTTCCTCTCTCTAAGAGCTCTCCAGCCTCATCACCTTCATCCTGGGGACTGAGAGGATCTTGGCCACCAGTGCCAGCTGTACAGCAGCACCTGCAAGTTACTGTGTAGTCACAGTTAATTTAGTGTTCTAGACTAACAAGCATTACAGACTAACAGTTGTATACATATAGCAATAATAATTATTACTATGCAGGAGCTAACATTAGCACAAAGTGTGTCAAGGAATTAATTTAACAGCTTTGTTTTCAAATTTGAAACAAATTTGAAATTTAAGACACATTTATCAGTCTTTTAAGCACTTTCACTGCAAGAGTCCAACTCCTTGAGAGAGATACACACACATTCAAGAACATATATAGATATATACATATATATATCTAGGTATATCTAAATATAATCATATATACTGATTATACATAAATTCAGCTGCAACATTAGCAGTATTTGATTAGACCAAACAATATAAATGGGGAAAAAAAACCTGTCAGGCTACATCGGAAACTGAAGCACAGATTTAAGAAAAATTGCAAGCAAATGCAAATTCCTGAATTTAGTTAGATGCAGATCAACTAGGATGGGGATGGGTGGTTAGCTCATGCCTCTGGAGCAGTGGAGGGGCCAGGCAGGCAGTATCAGAGACCACACAGTGGCTCTCAATGCCAAACTCTCTGCCCTTTTTTCCTACCAACTGCGCAACAGCAAGGTTAGCCAGGAGAAAAGGCACAGGGAAGGCGTAATAGGCCATGAAACTAATACATTAACACCATGAATTTTTATATCCAATAAATTCTAGTTTCCGGACTTATCTGCTAAAGATGTTAAATAAAACTCCTGGAGATCAGTGTGAAGAGAACAGAAACACAAGAGTTGCTTTGAGATGTGCTTTCCCCTCCACACCTCCTTCTTATGAATATTCATGGCAGAGTTAAATTATCGAAGTGTAAAGTCCTAATGTCTGTTATTAAAAACTATGAATAAAAATTAGTAAGAGTGGAGAAAAACACTGAATACAGGCAGCTTGATGCTTAAAGGACTTTGTGCTATGGCTATGAGACTACAGCAACTTCAAAGCCTCTTCTACCTTTCAGAATTGCCAAGTACCAGACATTAATAATTGAGTCTTTGTTTAATGGTCTCATATGATGTCATTGCTATTGCACTTGGGAATTCCTCCCACCATTTCACAGAGCTGTTTTTAATCTCTTACCTGTAATAAAAGTCAACCAGAGATTGATTCTGCAACAAATAAAGCTGTCTAACCATGTGCTACTTTCAGTAATTGGATGTAAAGTAACAGCTACATCAATAATGCTTGCAGAAAGTATTTTCTGCTGTGCACCTAAGCTCCCTTCACAAGCTTCATTTCTTTCAGGCACAAAAGCTCAAGCTCAAACAAGATTATTTTGTTTAAATAAATATGTGCATGAAAGAACAGGTGCCCTTTTCTTCAATCTGATTTAAAAGACTCTTCTCACTGGGGATGAAGACTGTTCACTTTTCTTCCAATTTTTTTTTTACCAGAGTGATAACAATGGATGCTCTGAACATCTCATTATTTTAAGAGCAGAAATTGGTGTGAAAGTTCCCTTTTTGGGATCCTGCTACACCTCTTGACAAAGAACTGAATTCTGGAGAGACGATTGGGATAATACCCTTCATTCATTAAAGTGTGTATTTACATGTAGTCCTACTATTACCAGTGTGGGAATGCCATCATTCCAATAAAAATTCTAATAAAATGTTCCAGGGGTTTACTACTATCATCAACCATGTAACTCGTTTTAATTACTCTGATTCCAAGTTCCAGTTCTTATTTTGTCACTTTTCTCCCAGATATTGATGAGCCTGTTGAAATGGTATCTTTTTGTGTGACCTGACACAAATTCACTAATTACTCCCTTCTTCCCCTCTTTTTATTAAACAAGCCAAAATAAGACTTTCTTAAGTCTCAGAGTAGTAGATCTTGACCTTAGGAACCAAATAATGGGGGGGAAGGGCTTTTTTTCCTGAGTCTTTCCTGATTTTTCCAACACCCTTTTGAAATGATAATGCTAACAAGTATGTGGCTGCTCACTACTGGTCTCACTGAACGTATCTGGATGTAACACCATTTTCCAATCCATTATTAGTTTTACCTACACATCCAAATTCAGATTAGCTAGTTCCTCAAAAAACAGTGTAGGAGACATACGCAGTTATAATCTACCTTGACACCCTGGATCACTTTTAGGATCCTACATTTTCAGTATAGTCTTTCCTCCTGTAAGCGTACCTTGAATTCTTTCTTCACAAGATGTGGAGTTTATCCATAACATCTTTGGACATGACCTGCTTGCCAAACAATTCACATTAATCTCTCATCTTCATTGTTTACTTCTTTTCTAACCAGTATTACTTTAGGTATTTTTAAATTTTCTTCTGGGTTATTGAAGAAATTGTTAAACAGAAGCACAATCTTACTTGATGCAGCTGTTCAGTCAGTGATAATGCCACAAAAACGATTCAGCAGTGAATAGTTCATAACCCCTTAACATACAATCTGTTGGTGAATGCAATGAAATTAAAAAGGTTTAAATATGCTGAAGCATAGCCATTGTTTTCTTAATCAGCTAAAAATTTGCAATCTCCTCCCATACTCATTTAGGAAGACCTATTCTGTACTTTGTCCTCAACAATTAATCTTCCAGGCTTCTAATTTTCTTCTAGCTGTTCATTTCAACAGGTTTTCTAATACAAGCTTCAGGGCTGATCTCAAGCTGTCTAGACCACATTTGGACAGGACTTCCTCACATCTTTGACACTTGCTATTTTTTCACACTTTCAAAAACTGGCACTCTAGCATTATTTTAGTCTGTAAGAAATATTTTAGGGTTCATTAAAAATCAGCATCAGAAGTTGCCCAACATTAATTACTGGAGTCACCTGTTTTAAGAGTATGTGCTTAATATTCTACTTTATTTTTAATAAATTTTCTCAAGTTTACATGAATAAAGAACAGGAATCTTGCCTCAAGTCTGCAACCTTGCTGTCTTTTTAACATGCTACAATGCAGATGCTCTGACCAGGTAGGGCTGATGAAACTGCGCTATTTACAGCAACGTACTGTGATGTGTACACATAAAAGATCAAATTTTTCAACCTAAGTCTGGATTTCAATCCAAGAATTGAACAAAAAGGTCATGGCAGAACAAAGAAAAGCACTTGTAATGGTATTACATGGGTGATTTTTGATTAACACCAGCCTCTCTTCTTTATTCTCTTCCACATCAGAACATTCTGCCTTTACCACAGCTAAGCTGTGCATCAATAATCATCGTGATTTTCTCCAATTGTTGTTTCACAAAGTGCTGGCATTCATTGAATGTGAGGACAGCAGGGACCCAACTGAGTGAGAGGCGGATGGTGCTAGGTGAGAACCATCATCATGCCAGACAGGAACTTCCAGTGTAACCAAATGCTGGAAGTCAGAAACACCCATGCATTGCTGGTTGTTGCCCTTCTTCACTCTGCTTTCAGCATCAGCTGTATTTCTGCTTATTAGAAACCTCATCTTAAAGGAAGACAGTCTTCACTTCTACCTGCTCATTTAACCACATTTTCCATCACAGGAGTTTGGTACCTTTTGACAGCTTCTGAAGTTGAGCTGAGCTTCCATTCATTTTCTGACAAGTCTGGCAAGCCAGATGACCCACTTGTTAGTCTGTTCCCAACACTGGCGTTTCCTAACGTGTTTTTTCTTTTCTTTCCCTCTCTCTTACGGGATCCATATGGTAATTCAAGCTGGAAGGCACTTCACGTTGTCTCCAGTCCAATCCCTGCCCAAAGCATGCTCAGCTGTGAGGTCAGACTCTACATTGCTTAAGGCTTTTCTCCTGTCTGGTCTTGAAAACCCTAAGGATTGAGTCAGCACAACCTCTCTGGGCAGCCTGTTCCACAGCATGACCATCCCAAGTTCCTCCTCATATTTACTTGGAAACTTTCGCATTTCAGCTTGTGTGTGTTGTCTCTCATCCTCTCATCACACACCACTGTGGACTGGACCCACCTTTGCAATAACCTTCCTGCAGCACTGGAAGGCTGCCATCAGGTCTCTCGAGGCTGCCTCTTCTCCAGGCTGAACAAGCTGCTCTCCCTCAGCCTCTCCTCATACAGCAACTGCCCCAGCCCACTGAGCATTGTGGTAACCCACCAGAATCCATGTAAGTTCAAGGACAAACCAAAGGTCAGGAAAAACCCTGGAAAAATCTTAAACCCTAAATTTAGAAAGTAATGACATGAAAAGGCTGCTCTCAGTGTGCTGGCTCATCTTTCCTTTTCCTGATAAACAAATGACAATTAAGGCTTTAACAATAAAGTGTGTGTGATAGTAGCCTCATCCTTCTGGAAGCAGACAGGGCTGAGAAGTGGTGAGAAGTTGTTAACTCAATGTAGTCGTAAAGACAAATAGCCTACTACATTTCTCATAAGCAGACAAGAGAAAGGCAATCCCTACAGTAAATAATTATCTATCTGGGAAAAACTGTATATGCTGTCCTTTCTACTGGCGATCATTCCAGTAGAGTTACATCATATTTTTGGTTTGTTTTTTTTTTTTTTTAAATTTTGCCCTTTCTGTATTAAAGCAGCATCCAATTTTCAGATAGATTTCTCACTAATATGAAGATTTTACAACCTATGTATTTACTGGTTAAGAAATGAGGAGATTTGTGACAGTACAACCTTTCATTAAAGATTCATCCTTTCATTCAATTAAATAAATGGGCATCCATCAAAGGTCAGTACCCCATCAGCTACATTTATTTTTTCTTCTCTGCAACAGTTGCCACCTTTCATTGAAGGAAGGTTCAAAAAAAAACAAAAGCAAAAAAGTTTCCGAAGTCATAACTGCTTCTCTTTGGTTAAGACAAATTCCTATGGGAAAAGCAAAACAGATTATTTGTGAAACAGTTGAAGAAATCCTTAACCTGTTACACGTGTCAAAACAGACAATCTTTCAAAGCTCCGTAGCACTTCAGAAAGCACAAAAGATGCACACTGCGCTCCCAGGACTTATCTGCAGGACCATTTCAGAGGCATAAATACACACTTTGCAACTCTTCCTCTTTTCCTCTTCTTCACATCATGAAAAAGTGCTGGCAAAGTAAAGGAATTAAAAGTACATCCCTTTCCTGCCACCTTTTACCCCAAACTGAGCCCTTACACCAATTCTCATTCCCTTTACCATAATTTAATCTTTCTTAAACCGAATTCTAGTTTCTATCTCCTTAGAGTATCTTCTCCCACAGATTTCCTCAACAACTTCCTGTCCACGATTTCATGTTATGTTCTGTTCCTGTTCTTAATCTTCATTTTCCATCTGTACATGTGCAACCACTTTTTTCAGAGATTGGAACCATACAGTTTAAAGTTATCTTTCATTTTCCTTTCATGCTGTGCCTGACATCATTAAATATGTATTTCTCTACCTTTCTTTTCTTAAAATAAATTTCTACTACTACTATTTTTGGTAGTCTTTGACTAGTCTTCTCTTGTTTTCTCATTCTTTCCAACTTACACCTTCTTCTCTTTTTATGCCCCTCTGCAAAGACCCTACTATAATCTGTTCTTTCTTTACTGCTTCTCTCCTCCTACACTTCTTCACATCTCCTTTCCTCATCTCAACCTGGCCCCTCACCATTGGTCTCTTTTGTCTTTTTTTTCCTCCTCTTTCACCTGAACACTATAACCAAGTGACTGCCCGAAATCAGGCAACTATTTAAAAAGTCTACAGACTTTCTCTCATTATTCATTGCTGCCTTTACTAGAAAGCTCTCCCAAAGCAAAGGTAATACAGAATCATAGAATCGTTTAGAAGAAAATCTTTAAGATCATCAACCCGAAATATAACAAAAACTTATTTCCCCCAAACCACTTCAGTGTTTAAATTATCGAATTCCATCTCAGATTTATCAGCAACAAAAAGAAGGGAGAAAAGTAACATCTTAAAAAATGTATGTTCTGCCACATTTTCACTCCCACCATGACTTTATCTTATCTGAGGATTATTCCAGAATAAGAACCAAAAGAAAACTGTCAGATTCTTTGAGCCTTCCTTCCCTAACATCCCTCTACTCACTCTTTGCAGGTAAGTCTTGGATCATACACTGGAGAACACAAGGGAAAACTGGAATAATCGAAGTTCCTCTGCAAACTGAACTGCCATTCAACATCAAAGACTATTTGAATCAACTGTCTCATCCACAAGAAGAACCTCGTGTTTAGCATTAGCACTGCGGAGAATTGCATCTTCAGTGAGAAGCAAAACATTCAATTAGCCTCCTCTCCCCCAGATTTTTTCCCCAGGCCCATACAAGTAATTTGCTTGGTTCACGCATGTCACAAGGTCTGATACAATTCAAAAACTGCTCTGTTAATCACCCTATCCCCACCTTCCCACAGAAGACTTGTCTATGCGTAATTTCTTAAAGAAAAAAACCCATGTAGCACACTTCACGTTTACCACAGAGTTTAAGTGCATCCAGGAGCCCATACCACAGTCAGCACAGTTATTAATACCTTGCAGGGACTCCCTGGAGTTTATGGAAGTATGAAATCCTGACTGCAACAGGAGTCTGCAGTGACTAAGCCAATTCAGTATGCTCTTGCAGGTGGGAGCAGAGGATGTGATCTAACAAAAAGGTTTAAGGAGGAAGCATATGGAAAGTAGATTAAAACCTGCTTTGAGGACATAGGAATATATGACAGAAAGCTGGGACTGAGGAATATGGGATGAAAAGTTAGGACATTAGGCATGAGATTTTAGACAGATGCTGGACTGGAGTACTAAGATTGATCTGTCACGCTGAGGAGCAACACGAATGAAATAAGGAGGCGTGAAAGAAGAGAATATGCTGGGTAAGTCATTGCCTTTTGCATCATAGGTTATCAAGAGCTCTAAGGGCAAATTACTAAATCAAAGCAAAAAATCTGGGCCCTCTGTAGCACAGATGCAGTATCCCAAGAAAGTTAATTCTAGGTCTTGTGACGAGAAGTGAAATGTTCTAAAATAACCCTAGAATTAGAAAAACCACAGAGCTTGTTAAAAATGCCCATGCGCGTTTTATTAATAAAAACTAACAGTGCCAAGGTTAAACAAGTCAAACAATTATAGTCTCTTTATATTCCATAAAATATTACAGAAAAGTTTATTTGTGTTTCAATAAAAAGACTACTGTCTTAGAATAGGCAGCTGACAGTATTTGTGCAGTTAATTGTTTGTGAATAAATTTAAAAAGACTACCACCTGCCCTGAAATTCCTTTTATAAAAATGAACTATTAAAAATGATTGACAAATTTTGAGTTAAAAAACTTAAAACATTCTCTATATTTAATTTCAACTTTATAATAGATTACAGGAAGATGCTTATGAAACAAATACAAACATTTGTTTCAGTACATGTCTTTATATGATAGACTTATAAGTATGTAAACAACTATATAATAAAAAGTTTCCAAAGACTGCCTGTAAGAAATCAGGCAAATTTTACCATAAGCAATAAATCATTCCAAACCTTCAAGACATTTTATATAGCTGCACCAACTGGCAGTAAACATTTGCCAAAAACTTTGTAATTCGTATGTCCCAACATACAGTGAAAAGTATATAAACTTGATGGAATTATAATGTTAGATATAATTTAAGGGAAAATAAGTTCATAACAACATTCCTGGAATTTAACATGTAAAAAAGTAGGACGTATCTTTCTTGTTTGGTTCTTTGGACACTGCATGATTAACAAAAAACACTACTACATTAGCTCACTATCCCTCAAAAAGTGGCATAATCAAAATACACTCCAAATAAATTGCCATTCAGTGTATTCATTTTCCACAGAAGGATAGTATTTTATTTCTCAATGATGTGTCTACATTTTCTTTAGCAAACTTTGAAAGAACATTTGGGGCAAAATTCTTTTTCCTTCAAGTAAAAAAGAAATCCCAAACAAAAAACAACCAACAAACCAAAAACCCCTAAAACAAGAGTAAATAAAGGCTCTGCATTAACACACTGGTATCAAAAACACACATCCACACCACATTTAAAAATATCCTACATAAAACAATCCTTGTTTGCTTATCAGAGGTGCAATTTCTAAACTCAGAACTGCTTACCAATATTCTCCTTGGGGGATGGGGCAAAGTAATTTGAGACACTTCTCCCTAGAACAATTTATTCCTGAAGCCTGCTGAATTTTAACAAAAAATAGTCTACAAGCAAAGGGCATCAGTCGTCATCATCATTTTCATTAAAATCATCGTCATCATCATCGTCATCCCCAACATAAGAAACTGGTGTTTCAACTCTGGAGCCACTGTACTGAGATCCATTGGAACTTGTAGCCAACATCCCATCTCCACCATTGGAAAAGTCACTGAAAAAATAAAAAAAAGGCAGTTGGCATTGCTTAATGATGTCTCCTGTATCTAGTCCATTCCTTTAATGAATCTGCCACTACCACTTTATAAGCTGTCTTTAATGTATGTCCAAGTTGTCTCCAAAAAGGTGAAACACTCTCAAGTAATTTTGAAGTGGTTCTTATTAGGTTTCTTCCTTTAGGTTTAATATAAAGACTAAACCTTTTCACAGGCACTTTATAAATACGCTTTTCAGGTTTCTTCTGAAGTACATTTAGTGTTAAGGCCACGCAGCTAAGCTCTTTAGTATTTTTATGTAGCCCTGGACACTTGCAAGTGAATCATGTCTTTCAGAATCACTATCTTGATTCAAAGACCTGGAAAATTGAGGAATTAATAGCTTTTCCTTAACTCCTTGATATGACATAGCAAACTGTCATGTGCTGTATTTTTAATTTGAAACTGTTTTATTCTCATTGTGCAGTATTTTATTTTAATAGAGCAAGAAAATTCCTGCCTCCATTATAACTTGCTATTTTGCCAATCTATTTAATGGTTGACTTTACAAATAGTTTGATAAACTATTAAACTTGACCATAAATTCTTGACCAAACATTTTTAAAAAAAAAAATCACAAAAATACTATCTCCCTTGAAAGACATTCATCATTCAAAAATTGCTTTCAAAAGTATGTTTGCTAGTAATTTTTTAAATGCTAATCCAGCTAATGCACATATTCAATCATGCACACTTGTTGCTTGTACGGAGCCAATTCAATGGTCTATCATCACGCAGAATGAAATTGCAGGGGTACGCCCTAGAAGCTCACAGGAAAAACATATTGAGTAAGATACTTTCAAGAATTTCTGCTGTTCTACACACTTATTCAGCAGCAAGATACACAGATATCTGTCTAGCTGTAGTCAGACGACTTAGAACAGCTCTGCCATAATTACCTGCAAAAGCAGTTTCAAAAGCAAAGAAAAAACAACAAAAAAAGAGATTATTCTTGTGTTTCTGTAAACTTTGAAAATACAAACCCAAAATCTGTTCTCCTCTCTTTTTGATAAAAATAGAACTGGATTTCATAACCTGAGTATCCGAGTAAATAAGATAAAGAAACTGGGATGAAGGTACTGGTAGCAGCATCTTCAGTCTTCTGCAGACTTTCTTTAGAGACCTTGTTAAATAAACGTACAGCCTTTATTTGCCTTGGCAGCACAGCTTGTATTGCCATGAATGTTCATGGCTATTGCCATGAATATTCATATATGTCCTATAATTAAACACAATTTGTCACTCCCCTTTTCCAAACTCCTAAGAAATGGAAATGGTAGAAGTTCTTGTGCTCTCACCAAGATAATGAACCCCACTCAGCCTCTGGTTTTCTATTGGTCTCTGGCTAACAGTGGCCTATTCAAATTTCAAAGTCTTAAATACACATGAGGCTCTTTTTCACTACACCATGCTCATTACCACAGAAGGAAACTCGGTGAAAACACTAGATTTGAGGCACTGTTCAGCATCTCTAAAGATATTTTGGCAGAATTCTCACTCAAGCTTCAGTTCCCCTGCACAAAACATGCAGAACTTAATTCAAGCATTTGTTAAGAATATCAAACATTTCAAAGATCATAGAATCAATTGGGTTAGAAAAGACCTGAGAGATCACAGAATCCAACTGCTGAATATTTGACTCATTCTACAGCCTTGTGGAGCTCACAGAAGGACATCTTTTTGATTAATACAGCAATAAGAAACTAGTGAGTAACAAAGTTAAATACTACTTATGGTTTATCATACTACCAGCTTCTGATTGCTGTTTAAAACCCAAAGACCAAAACCTTTTTTTAAGTTAGACACTAATGACCAAGGAGTAATCTTTCCAATATAGTATCTTTAGAGAAGTATCTGTTTTCTTGTCACAAACGCTAAACTAGAAAAAAAACCCAAACAAAGAAAAAACACATTCAAGATTAACACCAGTCTAACACCTTTCCACTATACAGGAAAGGATTTCTTTAGTGACACTGCTAAGAACTACCACAGAAGTGATGTCTGGGAATAAACTTAAAACACGTATCCATAGCACACTTAATCAAAACAGAACTTGTTTCATGAAGCATTTATTATCCACGTTTCTTTGATGACCACAGATTTGAAAAACTAATTGAAAATTTCATCTCACCTGGCTGAAAATCTTGTGCCGTTTGATGCAGAACCTGATGAAGATGTGACATATACACTGCTGATTGATCCCTGAGCCATTTCTGTAAAACAAACAACATGCACTTCAGGAATACTTCCAAACACAACCATCTAATCCAGTGGAAATGCTTAACCCTTTTAAAGTCCAGAAAAGGAGTTTTGCAGCCCAAACAACAGAACATATTGATGTACTGTTTCGAAAATAGCATAATTTTAAAAAAGGCTAGTGCAACAACAAAATTTCAAAATACATTCAAAAACACATTTATTTTGAAGTGAGCAAGACAGATGACTTCAGTATTCATCATATGCTTGCACTTACTACCTTTTGCCTTTGCAAGTGAATCAAGCATAAATACTGTCCTCTTAAAGGAATTACACACTGCAAAGATCTACTTGTGTGGCATAATGCAAAATGTTTTGCCAAGAGCAACAGTTCGCTCTTTATCAGTCACTATGTCATTTGTTCCCTAAGGCACATTAAAAAGCAGATAAATCTCAGAACCTGACAGAAATCTTTATCACAAACCACTGGAAATTAACTGATCTAAGGTGTTTTCATGTTTTTTCTTAGAGTCCTATATTAAGGAGGAAAACAAAACAACTCTTTTTGGAGTAACTAACCTGTCACATATGGTTCCAGAGCTTTAGGAACCAAACTCCTTGCAATTTTTAGGTCCTCTGCTGAACAGCTTCCAGATTCTAGCCCACAAGCCATTCCCATTCGTTTTAGTACTTCTATATCATCATGAATTTCAAAAGTATTGTCAAAATTAAATAGATATTCAAACCTGGAGAGGAAAAAATGTCTCAGTTAGCTTCAACAACTTTATCTACCTTTCCATTTTCAGGAACTGCAGCATTTCAAATGCTCTACACACAGTGTTAAGTGTGTTAGTGACAAATCACATTAAGCAATCAAATTTTTCAAGAATTATGTATTTGCTCATGACTGCTTACATTCAGTTTTTATTTAGCTGATGAAAAATACAGCTTTTTGAACCAAAAGTAGAGAACAGCAGTCCTAAAAGTGAAATCAATTTTCAATTCTACTTGCTGCATTGCACAGTGTTAAAGGCAAAGGAAAACACTACTTAGTTAAGTATGACATAAAATGTCAAGAGAGATCCTTAATATCTCTAGACAGCAAGTCTAAAATAAGTTATCAAATGTGAATCAATTAGTCTATTTATTAAAAAACAGCTGTCTGAAGTGCGTGTTCTCAATTTACAAAAGGCACAAGTAAATAAGTTTGTATTTAATTTTTATTAAAATGAAAATCTAATTTTAATAAAATCTACATGAACATTTATTTATATGAACTCAGAGCTCCACCAAAAGCCAGATGGAAAACTTTGCTAGCTTACTTGTCATTTGAAATACTGCAGTCGATCACTGTCTTCTTGCTGGTGTTCACAATAATAAATGGCAAGTGGATGACAGAATTGGAAGGTGGAGGTCGGTTTGCCTGCTGTTCTGCTTGGCGGTTTCGCTGGACGAGGTTCTTAAAGGCAATTTGCTAGAAAAAGCAACAGCGATATCAAAGCATGAATGAAGCTTTTAGGATCACATTAACAAAATCCCTCAGATGAAGAATTCCAGCAATGGTTGCAACAAATAAATGCAGAAAAGGACAGAGAGTGTTTACCATATTCCTGCATGTTACGATGCAACAAGAGTCACTGATCATAGTATTAAAAAACACAATACATTAAAACTTTACTGAGAAAAAAAATGCACATTCTACTAACTACATCTGGACAGTTCCTTGAACAGATTCCTGATGGAATGGAGAGATAACAATGATTGGAAAAACAAATTTTCATATAGCATCCTATTTCCTCTCCATTTACTCTTCCCTACTAGCTACTGCACTTCAAAAAATACACAAATACACCTGAATGTTAATACAGAAATGAATTATAAGCTTAAAAAGTTAGTATTTGGGATTTGAATATCTGGCATTACGTTTCTGAATTACCCGTTTAAGATTAGTGATTTTAACATCTTGCCAAAATTTTTTTTTACAATGGAATGTTCTCATTTTAAAAATTAGCAATTTGAGTAATTAAAAACCATTGAAACTCAAGTTATAAATCTTACAGTAAGCTACTGAACAAAGAAAAAGTATTTTTCTGGTCATGAAATCAAATGAAATAAACAAGAATTAAGACCAAAATCCAAACCCAATACAGAAACTGATGAAAATTAGGCAGTTGTCCCACAACTGTCTGTACTTCCTGCATCCCTGAGAGTCTCATTTCTACTAGGTAGCTAACGCAGCTACCAAGGGATACATTTCAATGGACCAGCAGCACAGTGACTTGGGAAATAGACTATTGCTTCCCCCAGCATAGCAGGGGAAATCTGGGAAGGAGTTCAGCCAATGTTTCACAGCTGTCAAGCCACTTACACACCAGTGGCAGCGAGTCTCCAGAGAGGCACAATGCAGAGCATTATGACAGACAACCTCTACAGCCACATAATTCTATGTACAGATGCTACCACAGAAGAAAATTTTACATTCAGGAACCGAATTGGAAAATTTAGAGGGTACAGTATGAAATACTGCTCCTATCAGCATAAACCACGTTTAAACATATATGAAACTCCAAACAAATTCACCATAACTGATGGAAAGTTGATTCCTTCCCCAACAGCAATGGCCAACAGCATGGTCCCAGCTAAATTACAGCATTAAATAAAAACTGCATACACCTTATCCTGAAATTCACCTCTAGTTTTCCCAGAAGTTTCCCATCCCTCAGACTGGGATAAAAAAAGAGGAATACAGATATAAGTTACCTTGCCCTATAGACAAGAGTACCTTGACTGTACCTGTAGAATGAGTTCTTGTAGTTGAGACTGTTTTTGCTTTATTCTTTCAATTCTTCTCTGTTTCTCCACCTTAAGACAGAAAAAAAGGACTGGTCGGTTTTGTTGGTTTTAAGCAGCATTTTATGCCAACACTTTTTCCCTTTAAAATAATTTCCATACCAGAGAATGGGAAGTAGGAGATATCATATCAATCAATCGTTAATGTTCTACACATAATTTAGAGACTTAACTATCACACATCAGTACTACTTATGGAAACTAACAAAAAGCAGAGTTAGAACCCTGGGAAATAAAATACAACAGCCTGTGAAGAACATAAAAACATCTTTTGCAAACAGAAATTATGCCTTAAAGGCTTACTGTGATTCTCTCAAAGAGGCAAAGGTAGACAAGGAAGATCTACTTGATGTAGAGCCTACTGATTAGAGGTATTGGAGAAGAGTCATCAAAAATGCTTAAAGACATGAAGCTGTTATGGAGCCCAAGGTTAAGGGCTCACAGTAATTAACATGTACTAAATAATAAAAAAAAAAAAGGTAAGAGACAAAAAGCAAGGAAATACACAGCTATCTCAGTGGAAGAAGCTCCCCAGCAGATTCCCACAATGACTTAACTGACAGACTGTTTTACTCAAACTATAGACAATCAGATTAAGGTGACAAGGTGACAGGATCTACTGGCAATGACGGGTTACCTGCCATAGTAAAAAGAGAGTTTGTCATAAAGCAAACTCAAAGTGTCTTGTAGCACTTAGTGATTACATCATCTAAATTATTTCTGGTAAATATAGTGTGGTATGTGTGAGAAAACAATCTAATCCATGTATACTTTAGAAATAAAATGACATTCAGTAGAGATCTTAAACTGCAGTATCTGCAAAATCCATCAGCTCAGTATACCATAACAGCCAAAAATCTGAATTATTAGGCAAGAAACAGAGAACCAAACAGAAATTATCACTACATTACTCTATGAAGCAGAATGTTTACATCTTGAATTCTGTAGGTCTGATGGTCCTTTTTCAAGACAAGCATACAAAAGAGCAATCACGATCATCACTGATACAGAACAGACTCCATGCAAGAGAATAATGAATAAATTAGGACTCTTCTGAAAGGAGAATGAAGTAATGGGGGTGAACATGAGAGATCCGTATAAAACAATGAATAGGATGGAGAAAGTGAATAAGGAACGACTAGGTCACCATCACTTCCAATTAAAAAAAATATTCAGCAGATAGCAACTAAATTAAGTATGTTCAAAACCAAACACAAGGTATTTCATAAGAAGCTTCTCATGCACCTGAGACTCACTGCCACAAACAGCCCAATATTAAAAGCAAACACTGAAAAAAGAGTAAAACTTTGTGGAAGAAATACTGAGGGCTATTAAATAGAAAGATAATGTATCTGCCTCAGTTATGGCTGAACCACAAAGTTACAAAAGAAAACATCGCTAAATACCTTCTCTCATCACTCACAGAATAGATAGAGTTGGAAGGGACCGCTGGAGGTTATCTATCCCAACCTCCCTGCTCATGGAGTGTCCCCCCAAGCATATAACTCAGGAATGTGTCCAAACGGCTTTTGAGTATCTCCAGGGAAGGAATCTCTGGCATCTCTCTGGACAATGTACTCCAGTGCTCAGTTACCCACACTGTAAAAAAGTTCTTCCTCATGTTTAGGTGGAACTTCCTGTGCATCAGCTTCTGCCTGTTCCCTCTTGTCCTATTGCTTGGCACCACTGAAAAGTGCTTGGACCCATCCTCTGACACCTCCTGTCAGAGACTGATAAAGAAGGGTGAAGTCCCCTCTCGGCACTCCAGATGTGCCTCACCAGGGTTGAGCAGAGGGGCAGGATCACCCCCCTTGACCTTCTGGCAATGATCTTTCTGATGGACACCAGGACACCATTGGCCTTCTTGGCCACAAGGACACTGCTGGCTCATGGACAGCTTGTTGTCTACCAGGACCCCCAGGTCCTTCCCCACAGAGCTGCTTCCCAACAGGTTGCCCCCAACCTGTACATGGGGTTGTGCACGGGGTTGTTCTTCCCCAGATGCCGGACCCTGCATTTGCCTTTGCTGAATTTCATACATTTCTTCTCTGCCCTTCTCTCCAACCTGTCACGGTCCTTCTGAAGGGACGCTCAGCACTCCGGGGTATCAGCCACTCCTCCCAGCTTGGTGTTGTCACTGAACTTGCTGAGGAGGCATCACCGCCCTTCATCCAAGTCATTGATGCATAAGGTAAACAATTCTGGACCCAGCACTGACCCATGGGCGACACCAGTTACAGGTCTCCAACCAGAATCTTGCCACCAACCATAACCCTCTGACATTGTCATTCATCCAGTTCTCAATCTCCCTCACTATCCACTCGTCCAGACCATGCTCCCTGAGCTTGCCTGTCAGGATATAGTGGGAGACAGTGTCAAAAGCCTTGCTGAAGTCCAGGTAGAAAACATCCACTGTTCTCCCCTCCTTTACCCAGTCTGTTATCCCATCACAGAAGGCAATCGGGTTGGTTAAGCACCATTTGCCTTTGGTGACTCCACGCTGACTACTCCTGACCACTTTCTTGTCTTCCATATACTTACAGATAGCCTCCCAAGATGGACCATTCCATCAGATTCCCGGGGATTGTGAGGCTGACTGGCCTGTAGTTCCCCAGGTCCTACTCCTCCTCCTTCCTAGGTAACTGCTACTGTCAGCCAAGATCCTGAATAGACAGATTGCTGGCCCTGAAAACAACTTATTTTCTTAGATCCTTGAAATGTGCAACTAGCAAGGAAATGACTCAAGTTAAAAAGTCACATGAATACAGTTTTCTGTTTGGTTTTGATGAAAAACAAACACTCCCCTACCTCCCAAGTGTACACAGTTGAAAAAACAAAAGATGCAAAAGGGCATGATGCTATACTAAAAAAAAAAATTTAAAAGGATAGGCTCACGTCTTACAATTCAGCATTAGGAAATAAGCCAAAAAACTGCCTCCCTCCAAAAAACATAAAACCTACTGAGATTTTTTTTTTAATCATATACAAGTAAACTACACTGCCTTACAGACTACTTAAAGACACAAACCTTATTAATTGCCCCATACCCTCTGTTTTTACATTACCAGGACATATTTTACAACATCTAATATTCTAATTTACACACAAAGGACAAGTTTAAGAATATTTTAAAAAATAAACAGTAGATGAGGAAGCCCTCAAACTCTTATGTTCCTTATAAACTATTTGGCTTGATTTTCCACAGTATTAAGGGTGAAGCTAAACAGTATCAGACAGAATAGCAAAATAAACTTCATTAGGCATGACAATTTTACAAATTAATCATTAGCCTTCAGAAAGTCACTGTATTATACTCGTGGCTTAATTGTTCAATGGTTAACGGAACTCTTTCCTCCTCTTGTGACAGCCAATTAACAAGTTCTCAGTTTCTTTTAATTGCAAGATATCACTGTTCCCATCTTAAATGCACAAACCTTCACTGTGCACTATTACATTCTAAGTTGATTTTTTACTTCAGTACTAATATTATCCTACTCTTTTTTAGGACATTATCAGTCATGACATCAAATCCAGCTGGATGAGCCACACTTCCTTTTTTTTTTTTGCTCCAACATTGCTGGCAATGCCATACTTTGTGAGACAGATCCAAGGAGATCTACTTTTAAAATCCCTCCAGTTAGCTGGTTCCCTGTTAAGCACACAGCATTGTCCTCCTGGAACCACTTCACCTTCCATTATCACCCTATTAATTATGCCCCAATTATCACTCTCTTAACTAATAATTTTCACTTGGGATGATATTCAAATAAATCTCAACTCATGATTAGACATCCTGTATTTACTTTATCTAGATAGCAATTACAGTATTAAATGAAAAATCAACTATCAGTATCAAACAAAAATTAGAATTATCCCTTTGTAGATAAGGCTCCAAAACACTTTTGTTCCACTTTCCCTCTCACTTTGGCAGCTTCTACACCGATTTTTTTTAGTCCTGCTGAAGGAAATTCAGACTTACTAAGAATAAATACAAAGTCTCATTCTGTTCTGATGAAGTGAATTTACTTCAGTAAACCTTAGTAACTTTATTATTATGCAAATTTCAGGACAGTAAAAAAATCCTGTCAGAATTTCTGAATCTCTTTCAATTTAAAGCATTTCACTTCTTCCCCAAGACATGCAATAAGAAAGTCTGACATATTCACGTAAGAGAATTGTCACAAAAAGCTAAGACCTGCAGCAATTGAGATGCCTGTATGTACTGACCTACAGGCAGTATCTATCATCACAGATCTATTATCTGCTTGGCATCTGGAGAAAACAAATCCTCCTGACTCCTGAGCACCACTACAGCAATGTTGGAAATACACATTAATCTTTGAATACCTTCCACTCAGAACCATTTCACACGTAAAAGCTGTATTTGACATAGAAGAATTAAACAAAGACACATTTGAACAATCTGGATGTTGAAGAGTTTTTGTTCAGTACATACAAATTAAATAAAAACAGTCTAAGAGGACCATACTATTTTATGTTGCCATCTCAGAAGATTATAGGCACATATTGTATCAGAAGACATTAAAGCTGTAAACATTTACTTAAATATAAAGCCACTGTGAACTTCCAAATGCATATACCTCCAAATTCTGACATTCCTGAGCCGAGTTAGTAGGTAGACCAATCCATTTGATTTCCTTCTTCTCCTTAGAGATAATGTTCATGGCCATAAGGACATTTAAGGCATCATAGACACGTCGTCTAATATTCTTCTGGTCATAAGCCTGCTGTAGACATAGTGCATTAATCAAAAATATACCTGTGTCAAAAATATTTGAAAATAAATATATTACAGCAAATGGGTAAACTCAGGTATGTCTGAACTGTTTCATTTAGCAGTAGGAAAAAACAAAAAAATCTCAAAAGAAATTTCTCTTCCCCCATTCAGTTCACATGTAATTGACTTCCCATATACTTACTGATTCATTTGGTGAAATGTGATTATCAGTGGTAGTGAATTCTGCAACCAACTCGTCTGCCACCTCATTGTATGAGGTGGTTCCTTTTCTTTGTACCTTCTCACAAACCTTCATAGAGAAATGACGTAAACCCTTGCCATTCTTCTCGCCTTTTTTGTTCCGCTTCCTAAATATATGTATAATATATATTTTAAGAAGATTTGAACTTTGGAATATTTGATGTCTCTTTTTCAAATACAGGCACACTGCTGTAAAAAACCCAAGCCTTCCCTTTTCTTCTGCTTCTTATCCCTTCCCAGCATTCTCTCCTACATTTTTTCCCCTACAATTTACAATATTTATAAACAATTCTAGTATCTTGATGCTGAAACACAATAGAAATTTATTCTTTTGCCAACTTTGCTAGCTCCAGTAGAATCATAAACTCATAGAATAGTTTGGGTTGGAAGGGATCTTTCAAGGTCAGCTAGTCCAACCCCCCTGCACTGACCCAGGGTATCCTCAACTCAATGAGGTTGCCCAAAGCTCTATCCAACCTGGCCTGAAATGTTTCCAGCAGCAGATAATAAATTAACAACTGGGAAATTAATTGAAAAAGCCAATAAAGAAAAACTTCCAAACTTCAAGACAAGAAGAGATAAGGAGATAAATACTAAAACATGAAAACTGAATCAGAGGAGAGAACTTTTTTGTCCTTTTTAAAATTTTTTATTTTTAATTTAAAGTAGCACATAGATTGAGCATTTTCTATGCAATTTGATACTGATACTGACTGAACAGACAAAGTCTGGTATTGGTTGAACTCACTAAACATTACACTATTACTATAACACAGATTTGAAGTTATACAGTATATGAAATTGCTATTAGAACTTCGAAGTTACAAGATACAAGCAGTATAACAAAGTTTTCTGCTTTGCAAAGTTTTTTAAATAAAAAGTTCCTTGTAACTAGAGGAAAAATACAAATATCAACAAAATTAGTTTCAGCAAGGGGAAGTCTCAATTCTTACATCTCATTTCACTGTATAATTCCAAAGCAGAAATCTATTTATGTGGAACAGGCCACTGATAATAAATTTAGTCTTAAAGCAACTACATTTAACAAGATGCCCTTAAAACAAGCTTGCATGAAAAAACCACACCAAAAGAATGCATTCCTTGTATTTAATACTTTTTCTCAAAAAGGACTACATTCTTATTTCAAATGGTACTCTGGGATACCCTTGTTAAATCAGAAATACACTGTATTTTTCTGAAAATAAACCAGCATAAGAGAAATCAGAGAATGAAGTCAGCAAATTCCTGTGTCCTTTTAGGAGCTAAATTCTCTAAATGTTAGTAACGTCAGAATATCTACCAGAGTTTACAGAAAATATTCTGCATTCTTTTACAAGAAATGAAGAGGTACTCATTATTGTGTGACTACTCCCTATTTTAGTACAACAGACTTCAGTGGTGAAGTGCTCTTGATGAAAAGGTGAACAGACTTTCCCACACTGCTACCCTGAGGAGTACACACACTATCGCAACATTTAAAACAAAAGTTCCAACAATTTGTTAATCCTTTCTAGCTTTCATTTTGCTCACCCAGCAGACCACGGCGAAGAATCTCCAGTCTGGTTCTGTGATGCAAAATGTGTGTTAGGTGTATGCGGGCTTCCTACCAGGATAGTATTTTGCGTTGAAGGTCTCTGAGGTGTACCGATAACCTACAGTAACGATAAAATAATTTGGGAAATGGTAAGAATTCCAAGATATTCAAGCGACACAACTGAAATGATGCATTACCCAAACACTAGTACTTTACATACTTCTCTTAGATGCATCTAATTTATACACACTAGCATAAAGAACTTCAGACTACGGTTAATGTAGTTAGAGCACTCCCTAAGTCATGAGCATTTCTATTTTAACCTCTTTAAATGAGGTTTTCATGCTTGCTGGATTTCTTAACACTTTTCAACACTAACTTAGACAAGATCAAAACACACACACGCTCTCTCCCTCCAAGGAAAATGGGGGGAAAAAAGGAGGGGAAAAAACCCCCCAACCCTACCAAATTATGTATAAGGATGCTGCAGTAAATTACAGCTAAAATATGAACATAAGAAAACCTGAAAATCAGTAAAACCAGAGAGAAAACGCAGAGCTGTTGCAAGAAGCCTGTCTCCTGGTGTCAGCCTCTACCACTAGAGTCAAAAACTACTATATTAGAGGTGAGAAAGAGTAAGGGTGAACTTCCCTCATCACTGCAGTGAGTGACAACAAATAAGGCAAAACCATTCCACTGCAAACATGCAAACAAAACACACACTTGGCTAATCACAAGTCTTCCAGCCTCCGGGCGAATGGTCCTGAAGATGTGTTAACTTGATCATAAGTAATAATACATACACTAACACATAAAACTGTGCCCTCCTAACCTCCGAAGCTAGATAAAAAAAACAGCCACTTTTGCAGGTGATGTTTTTTATCTCTGAATTGTTTTAAGTGTAACCTTCTAGAAAATATGGATTTAGGGGGAAAAAATGATACCATACAGATTACTCTTTTGTAGAAAGATATGCCTACTTTTTTGAGGTACATTTGTCTCCCAGTGGAAATAGTTGATTGCATCCCTGACATCAGGTAAATGAAAAAAAGTCAAACAAACCTAAACCCATAACCATCCACAAGCTTGCCATATTTTCCTGTAGCTACATTCTGTCTGAGCATCAAAACTTAATTTTTCTTCCTTGGGCCAGCTTCAATAGTTTAGCCTCAACAAGAGTAAAATACAAAAACTGAAAATGAAACATTTCATGTGTGAAAGTTACATATATGCTGCCAAAAGGAGTCTAGTGACTGTTAGATGTCCGTGATTTCAGCTGCCTGGAAAGACAAGCAGCTGTATTTTTCCCAAATATTCTCTTTATATTATGCCACTTCTCTGAGCAGTTAACATATGAATTTGTTACATCTACTTCTGACAGCTAGAATATCTTAGGTACTCCAGCAGCTCTGTACCATACTTGAAAATTTTCTGTCTCCTATGAAAAGCCAAATAATCTCCTCTATTGCTTTTCATAAACAAAACTTCCGATTGTAGGAAATGGAATGAGGGTGGGGAATGCTGGCAGAGGACACGTGAACCCGCTCACTTTCCTCCCATGAAAAAAAATACTATCAGTACTGATACCAACTGGTCTGGCTCACCAAATGCCTCTGAAGAGTGTGAAAAACACCTGTGTGCTATTCAAGTAAGTAGACTATATGGAGAACTGAAGTTAGCTAGTTTCTCTTCCCTAGGACACAGTGACAGAAGACTGCAAGAGATGATTTAACACCTTGCTTGCAGAGAGTCCCGCTCTCTAATTCCCTAGCTTAAGAACTCCAGGAGCAGCCCCACCACGGTACCACATCTAGAATTTGTATCACTCTGCAATAAGATGAAAGCCAAACCAGTACAGGGGCAGGGGGGTGAGGAAGAGAGGAACTAAAGCTGGAAAAAAACCAAACTGACAGCAGCAAACCCTGGACCTCCACCACACCCAGGCACGTCCTAAATACGCAACACTATGAAGGAAGAAATGAAGTGTGCATTGTTATCCCCTGGTTTTGATACTTCTAAGAAAAGATTTGGTATGCCACCTGCAAGAACAATTTCAACATTTAACTCAGATATGTACACAGTCTCACAATAACGCCCAGAAAGGACCACCGTTGTGCCAGTATGGCCTATGATCTATAAATAGAACACTCTTCTACTGCTGATTACCGATTTTAAATGAAAAGAATGCCTAGCTACTCTGAGTTCATTTTTTATGGAATTTATTGATAAAACACCTCCTACTGAAAGAGCAATTTCGTTCATTTAAATTCACTTCCAAGTGGTTACAAGAAGTAGTTAAGTCACCACCACTGCTAGAAATACAGCACAGTGAATGATCTGCACTACACCTGTGCAGGTGAAGGGCTACAGTTTATAGATTCAGGCAGCCTCAATTATAAAACTCTCATTAGACCCAGCTTAAGAGATGGGAAAGGCAGATAGGAAACTGCTTTCCTATCATGAAGAAACCCAAATATAAGACATTCTAGTTGAGATGTTTACATGTTACAGTTGCTTTCCAGAAGATTGAGACCAATTCTACTCAGATCACCAAATTTTAATTTTGATTACTGCAAGAATTAGTATAACCTATGTATTATCCATTGCATTATAAGATTCTTTGAAACATCTAATTTCATATATCTCACACAAAGCTCAAAATAAGTATTTCAGCAAAAGAATATTTAAATTAAGCACTAAAATATAGTTCTGTTTTCCATTTTGTTCCACTTAACTCAAATCTCCATAAAATTGTGTTTATGGACTTCATTTACATTTCCCTATGCCAGATTTCAAAGCAGAATCTGAAAGAGACACTAACTTTAAATGGCAAAGATGAAGCCACCTGAATAGTGAGGTAACAATGTTGATTTGAGAGTAATTTTTGAATTTCTTTATGCAATGCACATTTTTTTTAACATAAGTGTATTAAAATTAGAAACAAACTTAGATTATCTGCCCATGACAAGTGATACAGTCTACCAGGCTACATCAGATTTGCAGTATGTGTAAACAATTGTACAAGCAATTAAAAAAAAAATTTTAAAAAACCTCAAACAACAACAAACAAACCAAACGATCAACCCACAAACAAAAAAACCGGAAAACAATCAAAAAAACCCCCAACAACACAAAAAAGCCCACACCCCACAAAGAAATTATTAAAAAAAAACCCACAAAGTATCCTTACCACTTGTTGTGCAATGTTGACATTAGACTGTCCAAATGTTTTTGGCAGGAGCTGTTTTCCAATCGTATTTACTGTAGAAGGATGGACAGCCAATAGAGAAACAACTCCTAGAACAAGTACAAGCAGAGAGCTTCAGGTCAGCACATTGTATTATTTTAGCAAATAGTCTCATCTATACTACCAATGCACATTAATGGCAACTAGCCCTGAAACACAGTCTCAACAGAAATGTAGCATTTACACATTTGAAGCAAAAAAAGAAACCAAGATTCACAGTACGTTCTCTCAAACTTTCATCTATATAACCTTAGAGGTCAGTGATGTAATAGGAATATGTTTTAATTCCTTGTATTCCAATTTTTCTCTTAAAGCACAGTAATAGAGGCAACCAGCATTTGACAAAAAGCATAAACCTCTCTTTTACCCTTATTCTTTGCGGCTATTGAAACCTTTTTCAGTACCACCCAACAAACATGCCCAATGCCACAGCAATAGCATAGCCTTCTGAGACATGTTGATCTACAGGAGATAAAATTTGGCTTGTACAGGCCTTTCCAAGAGAATATTCCCAACTTTCCTCTAAGTGTCCCCTCCCAGCTGAAGGCAGGGAATTAAAGAACAAACATCTTCAAAAATCCATTACTTCAAAAAAATACATGCAACTCAGCAGACCGACCCTGGAAGAAAGGTTGTGTCCTCCCTGTTCATAACCCACACACAATCAGCACTGGCAGGTAAAGCAAGTCTTAAGCCACGTAAAAGATAAATCAAAAATAATAACCCAGGTATCCACTAGCAGTTGATGCTCCATGATGCAGTTTAGAGGAAAGAACCCCAAACCCACCAATTCAAAACAAACAAAAAACCCCCCAACCAACAACAAAACAGAGCAAAGAAAAAAGAAGCAACAAAGACTGACTACAGTAAGAAAATAATGGACAAATCAGTCTTAAAATACTGGAGACTTTTCTTTTGCCAAATCAACTTTCAAGTAGTTGTCAGGTTTAGCAGTTGTTTCTCTGAGATCACTTTTAAAGGGGCCAATGGGGTCAGAAGGACTTGGTACAACTCTCATTCCTCTCTCTTTTTCCCACTGTCCAATACAGACGCAATAAACAAGCATTTTCACAAGGGTTGTATCAGGAGGGCCCTGACTGGTCCTTGATGCCTATCACCCCTCTTTACACATTCAGGAAGTCTACAGGAAGTTGAGGACAATTCATACCTTGTTTAAGCCCTTGCTTTCCAGAAGGCTTGTGTTTCCCAGCTGCTATTACTACACCATGTCAAAGGGACAGCTTCACATAAGAATCTACTCTCAGTGATCAATCTGTTCCCAAAGAGGATGCAGCAGCATGTCTTTCTTCCATTATTAACCAGCTTCCCAGTGCTCTTTCAGAAAGCCAGCAGCTATCCAGTTTGTAACATGTCTGTTATGCCTTCCTGTCCCATAAAAGTACACTCATCACTATCATGACCTGAATTGTGTTTGTTCTTCCTCTCTGCAGAAATACAATAAATCAATATAAACTACCCTGGCTAGCAGTGCTTATGTAGCTTCTTCTCAGCTTCCTGAAGGTCTTTTTTTTAAACTTCTCCTCATTGCTTTAAAAAAACCAGTGCAGTCTGAAGACTGTATTTCCAGTGTAAAACAGAAGTTGTAACTGCTTTCCAAGGTTAAGGTACCTCATCTATTTGATAATCTACTCAGAATCACAGAATATTCTGAGTGGGAAGGGACCCACAGGAATCATCAGTTCCAGCTCCTGAGCCCATACAGGGATCAAACCCCCAACCTTGGCATTATGAGCAGCATGCTTTAACCAACCTTCCCTTACCTTTGATGGTCCTTGCTGCCCATGCTTTCTAGTACTCCTACCCTTTCTTTTGCAGGTGACAGGCGCCCACACAGTATTCATGACCAAGGAATGCCACATGTTATTTATATCTCTATAGCTCATTTTCTATTTTATTCCCTGTTCCTTTCCAGGAAATCCTCAAAATTCAATGTGCTTGTTCCCCAGCAAACACTGATACCACATTTTCATTAATATAACCTACAACAACTTCAAGATCTTTCTTGGGTGCTAATAGCTCACTTGGGATACTCACTGTACCAAGTTCAGTTTTCACCAATTATTAGTCCATGGGAGGATCATCCCATTCTATCACATCTTAGTTTAACAGGCTGATTAAGGACCTTGATAATCCAATTTTTTTATTATTTTTAAGAAACCCAAGGACATCACTCTGATTAGATAATCCTTATCCACATGGTTGTTGACTCTTTCAAAGCATGACTCTGAAAAGACATAACTGCAGACCCTCCCTTTACCCGCCCCCAGAAAAGCCCTGTTGAAGGCCATTATCACATCTGTCCACACCGTACTGCTTCTCTGTTATGTGCTTAACCGAGCTACCTAACAGAAGTGTAACCCTCTACAGATGCACTCAAGAGACTTAATTATTCTCGTATGTTTAAAAATAAAGTAATTCTTTATGCTATCATGTTGTTTATTAAGAAATTTTATGCAGTCAACAAAGACAAAACTGTTGTGACAGTGTAAGTCGACACAAGTGCAGAGGTTGGGGTCAGTGGTTAGGAAGCAGATGCTCAGGAAAGCACCAGGGGGCCTGGGCAGACAATAACCTGGGTGCTACCCAGAGGTGCTCCCCTATGCTAACAAAGACTTAACCACATCCTGGGCTGCATTTGGAAGAGTACAGCAATAAGTGATTATTCCCTTTTCTTTCAGCACTCCCTACACTGTCCCTGGATGACTCTGTTCAGTTTTGGGGCCCACAGTGCAAGAGAGGCATTTAGCAAACAAGAGAGAGTGCAGCAGGAATACACCAGTGTGCCTCGGGTACTGGAGTATATCCTGCACAAGCAGAAGCTCAGGGAGCTTGGTGTGTGCAGCCTCTGGAAGAGAAGGTTAAGGTGGAGCAAGGGGTGTTATTTGCAGAAAACTAATCACTGCCTTCAACTATTAAATGGAAATTATAGAGATAACAGGACACAACAAAAGGAAAAGAGGGAACAGTCATAAGTTGTTGCACAGCAAATTCCAACCAGGGAAAAATGCCAAAGGCAGTGCACAGCAACAGGCTGCATAGGAGATTCCTTGGTAATACACAGCAAAATTCAAGAACTGAAGGCTCTGTGCGTCAAAGCTGACCCTGATTTGAAGGTAAGGTTTATTAGACTGCCTCCAGCCTCCTGTAATTATTAATTTAATTTTCTGAACAGAAATAGCTATCCTGCAACTAAAACATCCATGTGAAGGGAAGAGTACACACTATGTTTCTTTCAATTTTTTAGTTACATTAACATTTCCTGTGGTGCTGTGCCAGAGTTAATTCATGCAACTGAACCAACCTGGCTCTATACAGAAACTACAAAGTTCATCTTCCTGTACAGCACAAACTGATTGGCAAGCAAACATAAACGTACGTGAAAGCACAGTAACACGAGCTTCAGAGTTCAAAGCAAAGTCAACTTATAAAAGCTATCATACAAAACACGAAAGTGTGTAACTGCTCAATTCTACAGAAAAAATGAATTTTTTTTAAAAGGATATTTTCAAGGTCTCTGTCCAAGTGCATTCTATTTTCTCATTTGCGTCACATGCAAACATTTTTCTCATACTCATCTGCATTTTCAAAGGCTCATAATATGTGGGGGTTTTTGTTTGTTAAATACAAGCAGAAGTAATTGTATCAACTTAGATCTGCAAGTGACTGACAGCTCAGTATCTCAAACAAATCTTACTACTAATTTCTTAATTACTGTTACTCAGCAATCACTGCAATCCCGATAATCCTGTACTTTGCAGACAACAAACAGTGTACATAACAGCATGTAAAAATTAAAACCACAAGTTTGCAAATAGTTTTTCTGGCATCAACTCTGCTTCCTTTTCAAAACAAATTATTAATACTGCTAGTATTGACACATCTTTTTTTTTCCCCCTAAAGACTTTGAGAATCACAGGAAAATGCCATGTAAAGCAGAAAAAACAATGTATACAGAAAGATATTACTACTACTACTACTTACATTCTTAGTGTCCCAAATGTTTGGAAAACTACTTTTAGTAACTTATAAGCAATCATTAAACCTAAAGGGAAGCATAACTTCATCAATATGATGTTCCAGAATACCCCCAAATACAAGATAATGATGCAGGTGGAATCAAGGAGTAATGGCATAAAAAAACTTGCATACCAAAAGAAGCAGCACTCTTTAACAAAACCTGTTATTTATCAGTCTACAAACAAGTACGTACTCTCTTTGTTACTGGTTAACTGGACCTTTGCTTGCATATGAAAATAAACCAAAGAGTTTTACCGAAACAGAAAGAACCCACTGCAGAATTTTGGCAGTTTAAAGGACTGGTGATACATTTAATTAAGAAAATCTTAAATAACTTAAGATGACACAGAAAAAAGACACAGTACATCTAAAATTAAAGAAACGAGTGCCCTCTGCAGACAGTGAGGTAAATCTCCTGAAAAGCTGACTGCTCCAGTTCTTGAAACAGTAGTGACTTTGAGTTTGGTGTTCAGGTTAGAGAGATGGGCTGAGGTATTCCTTGCCTCAGGAGCAGAAATCCCATTCATTCTAGATGCTGTACCATTTTCTGAAGTAATGTGCCTTTATGTTTTCTTTACTTGTGAAAAAGAGGGCAGTCAACAGAAAAGCAGCTTAGTTCCCTCATAATGCAGTCTCTTAACAAATTTAAGTTTTGTCAGACGATAGAGGTGACAATTATATCCTGGGAGCTGATTCCTCAGATGTCACTCCTGCGACATTGCAGTTGTTAACGTCTCTGTCGCGAACATCACAGATATTTTATGTTATTTTATTAGTTAGTTATATGCTAACTTTCAGAAAATACTGAATTCTTTTTGAGGGTATCTGTGTGACAACACACAGATTGTCTCCAGTTGTGTGCCAAGTCAAGTAAAAACACCTGTACTTACTGAACAAGCCACACCACCGTGTTAAGACAACAAACGTGCCTATACAGCAATTTGGAGCTTTAGTACAGACATCCATCTCTCCCAGGGTATAGAACTCATTAATTGCTTACATCTACTCAGACTTCTATGTGATTCTTGCCATCCTTAGATATGACTAGAAATAGTTCCACTATTACAAGCCAGTTTTTCCAAGTCTGTGTTGAAATAAACTGGGGTTTACTTTTAGACTTTCTAAAATTCTACTTTCAAACCATTTCTACTTCCAGCAACAGTATTTCCTTAGCTTGACTTTAGACAGTAATAATTGGATTTACCTCAGCTGCAGTAATACATATGCATTTTATAACCAATTTCAAGAATGTATCTGTTTGCTGAAGCATAATTCATGGGTTCTGAAACTGATCTCTAGTTCTATTCCAGAGGAACAATTCCAGTCACTGTTAAAAATCAGGGAGTATGAATTTGCAAGTAAATGTAACAATAACATTACACTGCAAGTTTCTTGTCATACAAATAAAAAGAACAAAACAATCTTATAGTTAGGCAGTGTTGAAATATGAGTCTAAACACACCTTAAAATGTAACATATCTGACTTTGATTTTTTCAAATCTGAAATGTAACTATAATTAGCCTATAAAATGTGAAACCTTGTTTTAAAGTATAAGTGGTGAAAGGAGCTAGAGACAAACCTTACAAGCATTTTCTGGTTACATACCAATAATGCCACCTACTGGCATAAGAGAAGATCCAAATTTTCTTTCTGAGTCATTTTTAAACTAAGAGCTTTAATTTGAATACAATATTAATACCACTGGTTACCTTCTCTCTCGCACCCATCTGAAACAAAGCATTTCTTTCATCCAAATTTCTCCACAAGTGAGGGGCAGGACGAGAATTGAATAGTGTTCTACTGAATACTTAAATATCAACACTAATCTGAATATGGCAAGGACCAGAATGTGGCAGTTTTCTCCGATATGTAACCTCCAGGAACAGCAAAATTTCTTGGTTTCTAAAATTCATCGCCAAATATCAACAGAAAACACAAACTCATTAGGAAGTTTTACTAGTTAAGCCCCTATTAAAAATTCTTTCTATCCTTCCAAACCTTATGTATTTGCTAACTCTCAAAATGAATTAGCCAGCTGGAAACCACCTTCCTGATTACCAAGTAAAACAAACCTTTCACAGTCATACTGTTTTTTCAGGGCTATATGGAGTGTTACTCTCCAGTAATGGAAATACACAGGAGTATCAGAAAACATGGGCAAATTTACGGGCAACCTTTTCCAGAGGTTGCACAAGCACTGGAAAAAACACAAGTTGCCATCTCATTTCTACCACATATAGGTTGATAACTCTTATTTCACACTAAAGATGGTTTTAAAGAAATAAATTTTTAGAGCATTTTCTAGAACAGAATTTTATGTGCATGACTAATTTATTCAAAATTGCAGGCGTTATTCATTATACAGAAAACCTTGTGGGGTTGTTGTTTGGGTTTCTGGGGCTTGTTGTGTTTTTGTTTTGGGTTTTTTTACATACTATTTTCTCCTCTTAAAACAAATAAAGTCAGTCTCTGCTTTAAAACAAAAAACTTAATCTGAAGTTCATGGCCGAGACAAGTCTCTCCAAAATGAGCTACTGGAAGCATGTCCCCATTTGCTGAAGTAAAAAGGTTGTCTACATTGGTGACCTGTTTCTGACAGTGGACATTAATGAACAGTCAGGGAATGAATGTACGGATAGGACTTGCATAGAGATTATTCTCTAACATACCCTCTTTCTCTCAGATTCCAAAACTTTAGGACTTTTTGAGTGAGAGGTTGTTCTGCATAACTGTTCAGCAAGATGGTGATGTCCCTTCTTCATTATTCATCCAAGAAACAACAGCAACATACCCTACCACCAAAACTCAAGTCTGAAAAGAACTTATTCAGTTACCATATTTCTGCCTGTGCAGATTAAAAATTTACAGAAGTTCATTCACAGCCTATTCTGAAAGCATTGCAACAAAACTGTTCAGGCTGTGAGAAATTTTGCATCATAACCTGTTTTGGCCAGAAAAGTCAACCTTTGCTTATCGTTCATAGTTGACTCATACACCTACCACTTAGTCACATACCTTACAGACTGCTGACAACGATGTTACGGAACCATTTCAGTAACAATATTCTGCTCTTTCTCTTTGGCACTGTTTTTGCAAGCATGTCCTTATGACCCAGCACACAAGCAATTTTTTGTCCTGCACCATCCCCCTAAAACCTTTATTCCTCTGACAGCTCAACTCCTCCTCCTTTCACATCTGGCTAGCAACAAGTAGAAACTGAAGCAAGTAATAGATTTCTTGTCGAATTTTCATTCTTAATTCACTGAGTCTCAAAGTTGGACTTTTCCAAAACTATGATGGAATGCACCCCCCGGTATTACTAGTCCAATGACCTTGAGCGCTGTAGGAGCATAAGAAGAATGAGCTTCAAAAAGTCGCCAGGCTCCTGCATTCTCCCTCAAGAGCCTGCCCAATTACTGTTGTCAAGGGCAGCAGATTGGGCTAAACAAACCCCTCATGTGACACAGAAGGGAGATTCGATCCCATAACCAATATCAATCATGCAATGTAATCTCAATCTCTTCTTGTGATTGACTTGCAACTTCCAGAAAAGACTCCTTCCTTTTAAGAAATAAAAATTCAAAGGGGAAGGTGGAGAAAAAACTAAACAAAACAAAAAACCCAAACAAACAAACAAAACCACCAGAAAAAACCTTTTAATGATGACCACCAGAGAAGAACATGAAGATTTTTTCCCTAACCGCCTTCAACTGATCCTAAAAAGCATACCAGATACACTTCTGCTACCCTATGGAAAACTTACTCCATGATAGCTCTGGACTGAATCCTCTCAATTGTGAAATTAAGAGAAATTTTGCACAGATTTAAAAAAATAGCAGAGGACAGCATTTTGTTGATAAAATGGCATGCAATGCAGACAGCTACTTTTAGTGACAGTGTAGTACTTTTGTGCATAGTTGTCAATGTCAACATTTAAAGACTGCACAAAAACCCTTAAAAATTATAAAAAGTGGCAAAGGAAAAGAAGCACTACTTTAGTGAATATATTCTGATACCTATCTGAGCACTTTAGTGACAAAATACTTGCAACTTTAAGCTCTGATTAAGACTACAGAGCCTGCACATAAAACACAGACAAGCTAGAGATAAAACATAAACTGAGCAAGCCAAGAGAAAGAGTTGTATCTTCTCAATATTAAGAATTAGTTGCTGTCTATTAACTTCAGAGAACTCCCCTAAAAGCAATGAGATGCAGAAATTGACTGAGAATAGTTCAGTTTGCTGTGTTATACATTGAGAGTACAGCTTAACTCTCAAACTGGACAAGCTGCAGGCCTATAATAAACTATTAATTAACTTGAATTTATTTACAAAATTCTACAAGCAATACAATGCCTTCCAAATCGACCACTTCTACTTAAAGAGCTATGTAATAATGGAAGAGCCGTATTTCCAATTCTTGCTGTCTAGACTGCACTGTTTTGACTAGCTGTCCACTGACAGTAACAGAGTCTAGACACAGACGTCTATGTGGGTGCAAAATGTACTCTCCTAAAGTATCTGCCCCAAAAAACCACCAGCTTTACTGCCCACAGGGTTAGCACATACGGTACAGCTGTTAAGGATCAGGTACCTACTTGCACAATTCTTTAGCTCAGGGGTGTGTGACTGTGCTTACAGATATACACCTGCGCCAGTTAATACGTGTCTTTACTCAACCCTTAGTGCCCTCTCCACAAAATGCAGAACGGGACAGATTAGTTGGATACGCCCCGGTTTGTAAAGCAATGTATATCTTAGACAAGGAAATGTCCAAGACAGAGTCTAGGAGATGCCAAAAAAATACTTGCTGTACTGAGTGGTGCTGACAGAAACTAAATGGGTTTCCTGAAATGGTATATAAAATACTAGAGCAGTAACACTAAAGGAGTACACCTGAACTGGACTAAAAAGTTCATCTGAGAGTACTCGAGTATTCCCACAATGCTTAAAGCCACTAGATTAGTCAAAAGTAAGGTTTACAGACAGTAAGTAGATGACTGTCCTAATATAAATTTCACACTACTTCATACAGCCTATCAAAGGACACCATCTGTCACACACAAGAATAGAGCAAAGTGTCATTATTTGGAAGCAACAACAAAGGAAAATGGCCATTTTGCCAGAATATATTGTGAGATGCCTATAAACCAAACATGATGTTGCATAGAAAAATTACTGATCTCGCTACACAAAAATGACTGACACTTCACTTGGGAGTCACACATACTGTTCTAGTCTCTTGTATTCGAGAAAGTTGATGAAAGCAATCAAACAGGCTCAAAGAATGACAACAAGGAAAACACAGAGGACAAAGAGCTCATCTGATGAGCAATCTAGGAAACAGAGGCTAGTTGGCCTGTCAAACTGGTAGAGACTTTTAAGATACTCAATTGTTATTTATGAAGGGTACGGAAACATACTGGAGGAAATTATTAACCTGATAAAACAACTGTCACCAGCAGAATGCATAAACTGACAAGAATATACTTTACTGGAATCAGAGAGGAGTTCTACCATCTCACTATGGAAACAGCCCTCCCGTAAGAATATACAAAATGTAGTCTTCAAATATAGCATAATCAGTTTACAGAAGAGGTTACATGGCATAGCTGTCCAGAATTGCAGGCAACTGGAACTCAGTGTTGCTTCTGGTTTTTCCCCCAACTATGCTAATTGTGAAAGTGCAGCTCCTCACTCCCCAAATGTTTAGATACTCTCAGTTTTTGAGCTCACGTATCAAATTAAAGTTCAAATTTATATCCTGTGTTTTATTAAATTGTTTAATGACATTACATTATCATACATGTACAGGCATTATCTGCAAGTCCAAAACAGTTCTGTTCACAATATATTTTGAGATAAGCTTGCAGCAGAGTGGATGCACTATCATAAAAACTGCCATAAACCATTTTAAACCTCTACCCTCCTGCATTTTTTTTCCATTTGCTACAACAGAGTGCCCCAAAGATGTTTCAGAACATCCTGGTCTTTATACTTAAACACAAGCTACACTAAGGAGATCACATATGGGATGACAAACCACCACTGAACTACACCTGTAGTTTTAAGACAATTAAAAACCACAGCAAACCTACAGTTTGCTTACTGATCATATAACTTAAGAAAAACTTTACAAAAACTGTGCTAAGCAAGCAGTTTAAAGCCAGTAATATGCATAACAACTAAAAATCAAGAAATGGAGTCTTACTACGAATTGTGTTCTTACCTTTTCCAGGACTTAGGTTTTGGTCTATAAACACCTTAAGCTCCCCATTGGCTTCAATTAGTCCAGCCTGTTAAAAAAAGCAACTTTTATTAAATTTACAAACACAGATAGCCTTTTATTGTTAAAGATGAAAGGTATCTTACCAGAAGCCTCTACTGCTACTACTCTCATTTTGTTACAAATCTGCCACTATGTGCTGTTTGGAGTACAGTACTTATCAAATTTTAAGGTCTTGATTTTATAAACACCATATTCTTTAAAACCAAGCAAAAAACCCGTTTACACCTACTTTGCTATTTGTGTCCTAAGCTCTTAAAATGTGTATGCACTGTTTTAACAGACAGCTGAACACTCTTCTAATCTGAATCACCAACACCTGCAACTACACCTTTCTCTCTTTAGATACTACTCACCTAATACATAAGGTAAAAACATCATAGTAAAAACAATACAGAGGGTGGAAAATGCCTTGGGCCATTTAATCAGGAAAAATATCATTAATAAGAAATATCTTCAGCTTTTCAATTATTATTTTTTTGAAGATCAGAATACAAACCTCTTAAGTGAAAAAAGCTATTGGGTGACATATGGGTTTATAAAGTCATCACCATACTTCAAGAAAGCTCACAGTAGTGGTTACTTTTCAAAATACTATCAATTTTTGAATAGAGAACAGGATGCAGTGATTTTTTGTATCTGCAGACAAAACAGTTCTGAAAAAAAAATTAATAAACACAGGACACACTGTTTCCACTTAGAAATAACAGCAAGAAAGTCAACCCCTATACCTAAGTACAGTGCAGCCTGTGGTGTTCCAGAGGCTGAAAAGTCCTTAGGCTGCATTTTGCATATAGCAGGTACGTGCAGGCTACTGACAACCCTGAGCAAGAATCAAGTGCTTTGCTGTCAGTCAGGAGCAAAGCTTGTCCCTTAGAAGTCTACCTGAAGAGCCCTACTTGCCATCTGTCAGTAGTTTGGGAAAACAAGGAAGCCACTAGATGATGCTGTGGAGCCATTATTATCCAGGTGTATCAGACCAAGGATTTCTTATGAATGACAGGGAACTTTAAGAAACAGGAAACTTTCTCTCCTCAGTGAACGGGGGGAGAGAAGATGATAGAGCATTGGGGACAGGCTGGAATTCTGCAGAAGACAAATTTTGCTAAGGGAGGCATAAAGAGCAGTGGCCTGTAATGGCATGGCTGCAATGAGGACCTGGTCGCACAAAGAAAATGTGAGCAGACAGTAGAAGTGCTGGATAGAATGAACGGCTTGTGTCAGTTCTGGCCTCCAATCCCCCCCCCTAAAAAGTAACAGAATAGCATAGTTTTAGGGAGGCTGCAACAACTTTTCAGTTGTTTCAGAACACTGCCTGTCATCCTTTTTGCCCACAGTAAGAATTTTGAAGATCCACTCAATTAAACAACAGTTTTACCACCCTATTCCCAAGCACCAGAACTCTCAGTAAGCCCAACTCTTTATCACACTTAACTACATAATTCAGAAAGGCAACAGACTACATCAGGCACTTCCAAAGAAAAAGGTATACTCATCAATATGACACCAGTATTGTGTACGAAGATGTTATTAGAGCTACACTATGGCAACACGACATTCCAGAACACTGGAACCCCGTGGAAAAAATGAACAAGAATTTTTGGGTAAGTGTTACCTTATACTTCCACTCTACCTAAATTTCACAACAGAAGTGTTAAACCAGGCAGGAAGTGCAGTCTCATTGTCATCATTTCTTTAAATGCAGTACTTAAGTTTGTATTCCACAGCAGAAAGAGACTTGTACTCAGGACACCTGAAAATTCTCTTTTACATGAGAATAAAAAAAGATTATAAGTAAGACTGGAAAAGCATTTAATATATAGTGATTTTGATCAGAAAACCACCAAGAAAATGGCTATTTTAATCTGTAATGTCTTTCTTTTAAGCACATGAATTTAATAATTTCGAATTATTAAATCCATTCATTGGTTTAATATGCAAAAGCAAACCTGCACCAAGTGCATGTCAGTTACAGTGATATTCCAAACCCAAATATTTAAGCTGCGATATTCAGCAAATTCAAGTATTAATGCAAATCACTATTTCAGTAACTGGAAAACTAAGCAATTCAGTAATCAATTACTTATTAGACCCTTCCATTTTCTATTTTTTTTTCAATTAGAATGTCTCCAGTATAATCTTTTCTATTTATTTTAAGTACTTAGCCAACCAACATCATAGAATCAAATAATCTCATAAACTTCAAGTTTTCTTCTGTATAATTAAAGCATACGGTGAAAAAACATTACCCAAAACAATATGCAACTCCAAACCCCATAATTTAATCTAGCATTACAAAGGCTCAGGTTAATGCTATATGCCCTATACCATGCTTTTGTGTGACTGAAATTACACAAGTCACCGAAAAACTAGAGAACATTTGGGGAAAACACCTCATTTAATCAATAAAAGAAAACAATTTGCAAAAAATCAGAGAACAGCAATCACTGAACAAGAAAAATCCCCTCAGGGACCACAATACTAATGAACAGTGTAGAAGTTACAGTTCCACCACCCTTGTACCAGTGTCTTACTAAAGGTTCACCCCTAGCAGTTAAAATGGCACATTCAACTCATTTGTAAGCATGTGCCCAGAAAGACTCCAAGAAAGGTATTTGGAAAGAATACTGTGAATCCCACAGCAAAACAGCATCCCCAGCTGCTATTATTCATAGTGAAAACTGATTTCTAGTGAAAATTCTGTTATTCCAGCCTCAGTATGCTCTTCACACTTCCAGATGCACTTTTAATGCTAAGGTTAGCAAAACTTATCACTGGTTGAAGAGACAAGTTTTTCTTTTGGTGAAAGAAAACTGAAAAGCAAAACTTCCATCCCATACAGAATTCTGCTGTCTTTGTTCTGAAATGGAAACAATAGACAAAACATCTCTCAGTGTGCATTTCGAGGACATTCTCATTCTCATATTTTTCAAGCCAGGTTATTTTGGAGGAAGCTCCAGGATTACTCCTCTGGGACCTACGGAGGACAGCGCCCAAAAGAAAGACAGAAAATAGAGGAAAACCTGACTATAGCTCCCATTCGGTATATTATAGTCACAGATTCACAATGCACCAAAAAAAAAAAAAAGAAAAAAAAAACCCCAAAACACAACCAACCCCCTCCCCTCCCCCTGCCCCCAAAAAAATCCACCCAGGAAAAGGTGGAAAGCCCAATGGAAAGGTAACCTTCTGTCAGGAAGGGTTTAGATATCAAGGATGAGAAAATATACTCAGCTTTTAGGCCTTATCAAGCTACTTGTAACAAGGTATCTGGATTTTTACTATTCTCCTTTGTATTCTTTTTGTATTCCACATTTTCTTCTTATCTTCTCATGATTCTCAATCTCAAGATGCGTGACTTCCTTTGATGGTGATCTTGGGGCTGCTTGAAATAATAATGCTCTTAATATCTGATTTGGAAAACTTATTAAGTGTGTGCAACTTCACAATTCAGCGAAGTTTTCCTCTTTGAACACACATGTTGGCTATGTCTACTTCTCTATGCCTACACAAAGAAACCCCTGAAATCCTAAACAGGCAACAGATACAGCCTTTATCCTTGACACACGACAACAAAGCCAACGATTTTAAAAAATAGCTTTTGACATCCAACCCAGAATCTAAACTGTAATAACTTAATATCTTCCCACAGATCACCGGAAAGGAGGGTAAAGCCCACTGGACAGATTAGTAGATCTGGTAATTTGAACTACAGAAGCTGTGGTGGAGTGGAGATCCCAACCGTCACCAAGGTTTGGTCTCAGCTCACTGTTCAGAGCGCCTAAGGAAAAGAAATTAACTGAAGGGCTAAACACAAAAAATCAACTAAAGTTAGCTTTGGCCTGCTATGAGATCATTGGCAGTCCTAAGGACTGGGAAGTCTATTTTTGTTTTGTTTACAAGTGAAAACTGAAAAGCACTACAAGTGCCCTCAAGCCTGAAAAATCAGTAAACTGGGAAGTATCTTTTTGTTGGGACTGAAGTTAATCTGAAACAAAATTTTCTAAAGATGCAGAGAATTTCAGTTATTAAAAAATCTCTAGAGACTATGAGAGAATAATTTAATACCTTACTAACAAGCTACTACTTGCAGTCTCTGAAGTTATGCATAAGAAAATCAACATTCTTATAACAAAAACAGAATTTCTTCCACAGCTTTCCAGCCTTCCAATTCAATTTGTTAAAAAACCCTGGTATCAAATTATTCACTAAACCTTTAAACTAAACAGAAAAATATGCAAGGTGAATTTGGACTAAAGGACAAGGAACCTATAAAAGCAAGAAGTTTATCTGACAAGAACAAGACTGAACGAGTACATGCGCTATGTATATCAGATTTAACCCAAGAGGCACATTGCCCCATACTACTTTAAGTAAGTATGGGGAAGAGAAGGGTGCTTTTGTGCCACAGAAATACCTCTTCTACTCTGCTTCTAAGTAATGAGCCCATTTTAAGAACAGTAACTGAAAAAGGGCTGAAAGAAGAGCAAAAAGCGTAGAGATACATGGAAACAGAGGTACCTGCTACAAGGTGGTTGTTCCTCAGAACAGAAATTTTCAGTTGTTAACAGCAGATTAAGCCCATAGAGCACGGAGGCACAGGACTGGGTTTGACAAGAGATACAGGTGCCAAAGATACAAGAATGGTTAAAGAATGGGAGACAGAATGGGAAAAAGAGACAATTTTGGGACTGGCTGGGAAAGACACAAAAGATGAGCTAGAAAATCAGATGGAAGATGGCAGAATTAGGTAGAGAAACTGTGAGTCACTGAAAAAGTACAGGCAATACAACTGATGAGAACCTAAGACAGCTTTAACGGAACAATGAGATCAAATCCTGTGAGAAGAAGGGAAGAACATGGGAAGTGGGAAAACGAATACAATCTAAACTACAACTGAAAGGGGAAATAAGCTGGGACTCAGACAGAGAAGTTCAAAATAAATTAGGAAAGAAGTAGTGACAACAGAATCAGAAAATGGAGAAATTGGGAAAGAAAAGCATTTCCACCCAGAGCTTGTCAGAGACATTTGGTGGTGTTGGGTTGACGGCTGGACTTCATGATCTTGGAGGTCTTTTCCAACCATAACAATTCCACAGTTCTATGACCAGGACGATGCCTCTGCTGTCTACAGGCATTTGCAAAGTGTACCAGCAAACAACCACCCATCTTGTGCAAAAGTGCTCCTAACTCGATCCATGATGACCCCCACTCATTTTAAAGGCAACATGTCTAAAGGCACCATGCCATGCAATTTTACTATGGGCCACTTCACTGACAATGCAGGGTTCTTTTTTTTGTTTGCCTTATTTCAGTATCAGGAAGCAACAGAAAATTAGCACAGTTACAAAGTGGAACTGGAATAAAGCTTATAATCAGAAATAAACAACCTTATTTTAAGACTGCTTAAAAAAACCTTCATTCTTCTTTCACCCCTATCCATATGCAAATGTCATTTATAACAAGATGATAATGAATTACTTTTCCCATTGGTTTCTCATCTCATGCAGGGACCAGAGCAAACATGCTCTGGGAATGAATTATTATGCAACTGCAAAAGATCACTTTTATGCAACATCCATTTCGTTTTTTGCAAAAATTAAAGGGCAATCAAGGTATTAAGTAGAGGAATATTGTAGAAAAGGGCAAAAAGTTTTTAAATTTAAAACATTCGGATTTCATTTTGAAATTGAAGCCAGTGAGAACTATTCTCTACTGTACAAATAACAAAAACTTTTGAAGTTGGGCTACAAGAGTCTGATCGTTCAAAATTCTCAGATGTGTTATTTTACTGTGTTTCAGTAGCCTTTTTCTGAAACAGAGATAATCATACCACATCCTCAGTTCATGGCAGTATCTTCAAGACTAATGTGTCTGTCAACCCCTCAGCAATGAGCTACATCATAGAAATGAGCTTTCCAAAGAGTAGATTTGAATTTTTAGCACCTTAACTAACAAGGCATAGTCAAAGCACTATAATAAAGGTCTGGATACCACAGAATTGTGAAAGCAAAAAGCTAAATACAGGTGAGAAGTTCAGTTAAGCACTGTCAATCTTTGTCTGAATACAGGCTCTGCTGATACTGCAGGTAGGTTGGACACTGAGTAATACACAAAATGACACCCGAGGTCTCCTTTATAGCAGAATGTCAAGACCATTAGCTTCTTAGCTGTTCTTTCTGACAAGAGCAACACATCCAGAATTCAGCAAAAATTAAATTAAGAACTCACTTTGAAGACAAGTCAAATGGTGGTCCTGTCTAAGCAGTCAAGAGATCAAAAACACCTCGAGTTAAAAAAGTCATTCCATGGTGTTGCTTCTTGCAGTAATTCAATTGCTCAAGTGATACAGCCCTTGTAAAATTTATAGCCGACATCCCCAAAACTAACTGCGAAGCTGTAAGAATGAAGCAGAATGGAATACGAGACTCCTAGCGGCGAGTATGACATCAAAGCACTGGTTTTCCACTTTTACTGCATATTAATCAGAGAATAAAATCATCATTTGTGTCCTTCTGGACTAAATACCCATATGAAAATGTACCAGCAGGAGCCACTTCCACAACTACCTCCTGCAACCATTCTAGGTTTGACCATAACAGACTGTTGTTTTTCCAGCCAAACCAAGACTCTAGAGCAGCTTGTTCACCAGCATCTGAACCACAGCCGAAATCCACAAGTAACGTTACACAGGACTCCTTCTAAAACTATTTGCCTCACCAACCTCCTTATCAGTGTATTACAAGGCTAGAGTGGCCCACAGCGACATTTTCAAGCAAGTCTGTATAACCAATAATGCAATACTGGAACCCTCAGCAAATGTAATGTAACACAAGACAAGTGGCCAGAAGCATTTTTGGGGAATATGGACCACTGTCCATCTTTAAAATCAAGTGGTCTGCTACCTGAGAACCATTTCAATACAGACAACATTTAGCAAAGATTGATCCATTATTCTTCCCACTCCTAATTAGCCATAATAAATCTCCATTAATAGATACCCAGGCAATCAAATACAAACATTAAAACAATTGATCCCTTGCGTAATTTAACTTCTAAAATCTGCATTTTTGTTGAGCCTGTTGTCATGACAGTGCAGTTATTCGGTAAAATACTACAATATACCCATATAAAGCCATTACCATTAACTGGCACAAACAATTAATAAAGTTTAACACCGAAAGGCTACAAGAACATGCTTTATTTATACAAATAAATTGGCAAGGTGACAGGCAACTTCTGAGTTGCTATTTCCTGACTTTATAATGCAGACCAACATAGGAAAAATACAGAGCTCTGACTGCGCACTTGAAACGTATAAAAGAGAGCTTTCCTTCTGCCTTCTTTGAAAAAGCATATTAGAAAAATTAGCAACATTCAAAATCCCAAACAGAGATGCCTTTTTAGATGACCTAATTTCATAATATTATTTGATCATTAGCTTGCAAACTTCTGGACATGTCAGAACTCACTAAAGGCAAACAGAAGTAGATCAAGCTACTGAGAAGCCACTGAACTAAAACGATATCAAAAAAGGTGCATGACCACTTGAGATTCCTCAAAGACTTAACTTCTCTAGTCCACCTCACTGAAATCCCCAGTACATAACCAAAAATAAACATGAAAGGAGAAATGCATGCTGATATTTTAAGAAAAGTTTGAAAAATGTTTTGAATACTTTTCAATACTTTCTAGGGATTGAAAGGGCATCATGTAAAAAAGGTCCAAAATAAGTATTTTTCCTAATTCCATTGGGTTCTTGTTTTTAATCCATCCCAAACTTAAGTTTTTTAGACTTGCTCAAGATTGATGTAGAAGTATCATGTGAAAGTTATTAAAAAGTACAACTGTTGTGGTGTTCTGGCAAAAATTAGTAATACAAAAGCACAGATTTTGACCTTCCACAAAACCAGCAGCCCTATTAACCTACCCAAGAAAGCTGTGTGAAGAAACCAGTTTGTGTGAGTTTTTAAAATATTCTTTGAGCAAAATATTTACTAATACTGTGAAGTAAATCCACTGGATCAAGCTACATACCTGAATGTATTCTGAATACTCAACTAAAATAAACCATCAGCGTTAATTCCTGCATCTGTACATCTCTTAAATATTAATGTTAGATCAGGTGATGAACTTTTTACAGGCACAATTTCTCATATGGTGTGTCCTCATATTTTCACATGTTCATGGGGCTTCCTTTGCAAAGTTGAATATATGTGCCATATCTACTACTCAGTATGATTCATGAAAGTACCACAAAAAACTAAAGAGATAAAATAATTTTAATGCAAACTAGGGCTCAAGAGAAAAATCCCTTACAAAATAATTCAAGCAAAAGATGACAGTAGGACATAATTTTTAAAAATAAATTTAAAAATCTAATTTTAGAACAAGCAGTTCTAAAGCCAACACCAGTGTCAGTTACCTATGAAACAGTAACTCAAGAACAACTCTCATGAAAGGTAATTCAATCTGTGAGAAATTCTGAAGGCTATCAGTGGTATGTCATTTTAAAAAGTTTCTGGAGTTATTTTTCAACTTCAAGTTCTCTATGCACCATCTATTTATTAAATGACTTGAAGGAGTCCATCCACTAATGCTGAACAACAGAAACAACCATAAACAACAGGACTAGACAAAAGTATTTCATTTACTTGACTCATCTATTCTGATGGGTGTAATTTTGGAGATCAGAAGGAACCATACTCACTCCTTTTGACTAGCCCTTTTCTCTTCAATATCCACTGTAACACCATGCATTAGGTACTATCCTCAGTAATAGACCCAGTTCCTGCAAGTGGTTGCTCCTAGAGTACAGAAATTCAGCAGAAAATAGACCCCATTGCTCCTGCTTCTTCTCTCCTATGCAACACTGAGTCTTGGAGAAAAGATCCACAAGCTTCTCTTTCCTTATGGCTGCTTGAGAGGCCTCAACAGTTCACCAGTGACAGAAGTAACTGAGGGGGGAAACATGGTCACCACAAGTTGGATCTTCAGCCATGCTACAGAAGCTGATAATTTAATAGTGGAAGGTACATTAAACAATGCTACTAAAAAAAGTATTTATCATCCTAATTTACAGATAATTCTCAACATAAAACTGAATATAAAAGTGGCCAGCAAGCAGTGCTCAGTCTTACAAGCTGGAAAAAAAATTAGTCTATCAAATTTGCTTTCTTGCTACAGTAATTCCTGCTACTTCGTTTGATGCTGCATCCTGCCTAGTTTTAGGCATGCCAAGGGTGCACGGGTGACCACTGTACATAGGGAACTGCTTTCCCCCCACACTATTACTCCCATGAATCCAATAAGCAGCACAAGCAGACTGAGGACTGTACATTTGGCTCCTTCAGCTCCTGCCTGGAAGGTGCCACATTTGTAAGCAGTGGAAGAGTTCACGGTAGACGAAGCAAATTCAGAGCGACACTGATTAACCAGAAAGAGGAATTCTGGCTAAGATGAAGTTTCTGGAGACTGCCCATATGCAATGACCAAGAAATTTCCCACAGAGTGCAAAAGTAGGTGTAAAACTGTACCAAAAACTACTGACCTCAACTTGTCATCCACTCTGAGAAGCAATGCAATGATCCCACTCCCAAGGTACACAAGTACTTGAGATACAGCAATTGGTGTTCTGTTCACACGTGTTTTTTCATTGTTTCTTTAAATTGCACAAAAAGTAAAGTATTTCTAGGAACTAAGATGTCCTGAATTGAATGTGATATACCACATCTGCCTGATTCTGTTAGAATTGCTTCTCAGCTTCACATGGTGCTCATAAACTCAAAAATGGCTGTGCTTTTGCTATTACTAGATCACACTGGAAAATGAGTGCTCCTTTTTTTCACCCTTTATCTTTACTGCATTTCAGATCCCCTACCCAAAACATAAATTGGTATACCCACAGATACTAGCTTGTGAAGGTTAAAGTATTTCTTTCTACATTATTGTTTTTCAAGTTATCCAGCTATAACATTGCACTTAAACTCCACCTGCAGGCTCTTAATTAAGGTAATACATATGAATGTATCTTTTTCCCCCCATCTCATAGCTTCCCGACTACTGCCAAGGAAATCAAAGTATTTTGCTTAAAACCTCAAAATATAAATTAAAATAAATTTTAAAATCAATGCTTTACTGCTTATTTTCTCTTGATTGTACACCCTGAAAAGCATTAGAGGGATACTTTAAAAAGTAACACTTCATAGAATTTAGACTTGGGTCAAATAGGTCATAAACATTATTTTGCTAGCTTACCTGATCAGTACTTCTGTAATTCTTTAATACTTTATAAAAACATCTCACTGGGTTTGCCAGTACTCTCCATCACACTCCCCTATTTTTCAATTATCCAGTAAAGTCTCAGTCTGCAAACTGTTATAAGTATTTGACTTTTCTAGCAGGTCTCATCAAATTACAGTTTTTATAAAGAGGCATCAGAAGAACTGGAAGAGAGCAATAAAAGGAAAAGTGCTCTCCTGCAGCAGGCAGGAAGAAGCATAAAGTAGGAGCACGTTCTGTTGTGGTGCACTGTCTCCACACCTTCCCCTTATGCAGGGCTCCCTGCTCCACTGTCACCGCGGCACGCCGGCCCCGGCAGCACAGGACAGCAGCGCGATGCACATCACACCTGCACTCCCAGGCTGCAGCACTCTGATCATGCCCGGCCATGGAAATGCCACCTGAAGCCCAGACTTAGGACTGTAGTGGTGTGGCCCTTCCCATAGTTTGGCCATCTCAGCTCTGCTGAGAAAAAGGGAAGGAAGGGGCAGGAGCAATCATCAACTATGCCATCTTCTTCACCACTACATCTCACAGACAGTTATAGCACTTGATAGGTGACATGGCAGAACCGCAAGCCACTGATCACAGCAATATTTTCACATCAGAATGTTTAAATTTACAGCAACACAGGTTTTCAGAGACTCAGTACCCAGAAATTTAGTGATACTGTCTGTATCATGCTTAATTCCATTATTCTGCTTGAAAAACAACTTGGACTTTGAACTAAAAGATGAAAATAAATGTCTTCCCTTCTGTAAATTAAAAGAAGTGTTACACCAATTAGCATCTCTATGTTATAGCACTAAACCACAACTCATAGGGCCCATATTCAGACCTGGAAATTTAAAATTTCCCAGCATTCACTACACATTTTAGATCTCATGTAATGGTGGGTATAGTCTGCAGAAAGGTAAGCAGTTCACATTTCTCCCCTGAGGCAGGTTTGAAGTATATGTAGATGTTTTTAAGAACAGGTTAGACAATATTCAGTTAAGATTTCATACCCTTTCTAGCTACCCTGTTCCAGTGCTCAAGTACACTTAAAATTTTACCTAAAACCTGACCTAGATTTTCATTTTTCCAAATTCAGTTTATTACTTCTTTAATAAAGATACTGAAAGCAATTTCTTTTCCTATCTGTAGCACCTTCTTCCATTTCTTAAGCTTACCATGAGGTAGGTTATTCCTTCCTTTCTTCCTTAACTACTCTCTTTCCTAGAATAAACTAATCTTTTAAAAATAAGGTTTGTTCTTAAATGTCTTATTCTCACTTAGATCTAGTAAGACATTCATCTGTATTCAGGTGCTAGCAACTCTTCACTTAGTTGATCTCTCTCCCAAAAGCTAGTATTAAACAAATGTACTTTGGTATCTCAATTACTTTGAACTGTTTAAATTTCATGTCCTAGTCTAACACTCCACTTTCGTTTTCTTCCCGCTTATATGGCCTATCATTCCCTGAACTCTGTTATCTGTAATGTACTTGGCCACCCTTATCTCTTCCAGGCAAGTTTTGAGTGACTACGTATGTCTGGCTGCTTCTCCGCACATTAAGATGTTTTTCAGTTGAACTACTAAAATTCCCTACAAGATTAGGTTTTTAAACCAATCACTCTTTCATGGAAATTCTCGCTATTTGAAAGCTGCAACAGTCCACATTAGATTGCAACCTGCTGTTTAACCAGTGAGTTGTATCACTTTTCCTTAGCTTGCATGCTGTTGTTTTTTTGGGGTTTTTGGTTTTTTTTGAAAGGGAGATATATTCTAATTTGAATACAGACGAGTATATTGTCTTATTTTCAATAAGAAAACATGAAAGCCCAATTATATTGGGTATTAAGAATGACTGACGTCTTAAAGGCAGAATAAATTGAATTTTTTTTTATAAGTACTGGATGGGGTAAAGAGCAAATGTGCTCCATGAGGCAGGTCACAGAACCAAAGCCGCAAACCTTAACGCCAGCAGTAATGGAAATCTATGAAGAAAGTTCCCAAAGCCTGTTTTTACAGACACTACTGAGCATCTTTTGGTAGACAAAGATAAACAATGTACACATATGGAGAATGAACCATCTTCCCTCAAATGTCTGATGCCTTCTTGAACTCAAGAAAGGCAACGTTAGTTGACAACAGTAGTCAACAACAACCCCGCCATCTGAACAACACTTGCTGGGTTTTTTCAATCCAATCCAAACCCAAGCTGTTTTAGAGTTCAATATGAATGTACACAATGACAACGGCCCAAGTGCTGTTATTAGCATAGGGAATTCTCAAGATTAATCACTCTGAAAAAATGGCGGCAGATCTGAAGCTGGTTTATGCTGTCTACAGGAAAACAGCCTAGGCTTGATGCACGGTATAGATAAAAGTTCCCCATATTCATTAATGCCAGCTATTAGAAAGCATGACCCCATTTGCTTTTGTTAATAAAAACATTCTGTGCTTCCACATTTTATGTGCTACAAATATACTTACATCTTTTGCCATGTTATCAAAGACTAAAAACCAGTCGTCTTAAAATCTTGATGGCTGCAGGACACAGGGACAATGCTATTTTCTAGAAAGCAAGCAAAGACAGCACCAGCTATAAAAAATGAAAGGAGGGAAAGTTTTTACAATTGAAATTATTGACTACTACCAAGTACAATTTAGGTTTCTTTTTGAAAAAAACCACGTTTTTAAAAAGGGAAAAGTTTCCCATCACCACCTTTTCGTCCCTTGAGCTCCACGCTCACGTGTGGGGGGCACTCCTTTCCCGATGGCGGGGGTGAGCTGTGCCCTGGCAGAGCCCTTCCCCCAGCCCGCGCCCGATCCCACGCGAGGCCGGTCCCTGTCCAGCTGCGCCCCTTCCAACACCGAGCGCCGGGCGCGGGCAGCGATCACGGCCTCCTCCTCCCCACCCCCATTTCCAGCAGCAGGCACAAGTAGGCCCCAGGGGCAGCTCCCCCCGGGGCCTTCCAGCCCCGCTTTTCTCCTCCTCCTCGCAGGCGGACGGGCCGCGGCCGCACCGGGCGGCACAGACCGGCGGCCGCCCCCGCGCCTCGGGCACCCCGCCCCCCCCGACCGGGGCCTCACCGCCCGGGCAGAGCCCTGAGCCCCGCGCCGCCTCCCCCCGGCAGCGAGGGGCCGCG
>VWZW01005252.1:213933-249937 GCA_013397115.1 Edolisoma coerulescens | reverse complement strand
CCCCCAACAAATCTCAACCCCAAAATAGGTGAGCTGAATAAGTTGCAAGTCAAGCACAGAGCAGACCTTCCTTTTCACTCCCCTTAAGCTCAGCTTGACCACAGGAATGTCCTCTCATCACTTAATGAGGTTTCTGCTTTTCTGTATTCAAATGATGCTGATCATTAGTTAATGAATTAGATAGAACCACTGTCCAACAAGCTGGAACAAGAATTTCCAGAAAAGACCTTTTGTTCTTCAAGAAACCTTCAACAAATCAGTAGATTTTCCTTTCAGGACTTCTGGAACTCTGCTTTAATTTTATCTGCTTGACACAGAAAGAGAATATTCCACAGTACAAGCATAAGGTTTCCGAAAAGCTGCAATTATATCTAAGTGGGCTGGTTATGCAATATTCTCCCCATTTTCCATACAGGAATGAGTGATCATTCAGGAATAAAGTCTGTTGTTTCTATCCTAAGATCGTATCATGAGACTACCTCATTTGGACATGGAATTATGTATGGAGCCATTATTTGCATTTCAGGAAACAGTTACAGTGTCTCAATATACTTCCAGATTTCTATGCGGCAATCTCAAATATCTGATTGTAAACAAACCTACCATATGTCCATTAAGATTACTAATTTACACTTACATCTAATATTGAACCAGGCAATCCAAGTCTATGTCAACAGAGAAGCACAGAACACTGGTACTCACATGAGGCTATTTCTCTTTCCCAAGTTCCCCTAAAGCCTACTAGCCAAGTTGTCCTGTTTTGGCCAGGACAGAGCTTTTTTCACAGTAGCCGTGAGGGGGTGGAACCTGGAGTGGTGTGGGCATGTCTACTTTGTTATTCTATACCATCTTATGTCATTGCCAGAGGCAGGAAAAAGGGGCTCCCTCTCTCACTTCCAGGAAGAAAGGTGGCCCCTTCCTGTGTGGCACGGTGGGGAACTGTTATTGTCTTGGGGTCATCTTTGTACACTTTTGTTATTAATATTCTTGCTGTAACTGTTTGTTTTCTTATCTCATTGCTGTTTCCAGTAAATGGTGCTTATCTCAACCCACAATCTTTGCCTTTTGTGCTTCCAACTGGGGGGAGAGGGGGAACAACTGACAGCATGGTTCTGGTGAGAGCACTGAATTGGGAAATACCATTCCTAAACCATGACAGGAGTTTATTTGGGAGAGAACTGAGAAAGATGAGGCAATCAGTAAGGTATCTAGATGCTCGCTTTCCTTTTTTTGAACATGGTACCAAAAGAGCTTTTCACCCCAATCTTTTAAAAGATAATCAGGAAAATATTTTCTTTCTTTTAAAGAGACACAAGCCATCAGTATTTCCTAGTCTCCTTCCTAACTGGAGTTTTCTAGAGAACTACATCTACCCACAGCAGTTTAGTTAGATAAAAGGTTTACTCATCACAGGTGTAATACGTCATATAATTGCTTCAAGGGCTAACTAAGTGACATAATGGAAACCATACAGAGGTCTCTACCATGACCTGTCATACCTTTTTTACCCCCTGAAACAGGTGGCAAACTACATGTGAAATAAGTATCTTTCAAAGTCAAAATGAAGCATTCAGGAGAGATGTCTGTATTTCATGCAGAAACTATGAGCTAGGTCAGTGCATAGAGTAAGATTTCTCTCCTTAAAACACTTAAGAAACGAATTATTTCAGTGAGGCACCTGGAAAAGAGTAAAAGGTCTGAGCTAGTAGATTGTTAAATGGAACCATAAAACTTGAACTGCTCCTCTATTTTGAATATAAATATTGAAATTCACCAACAAATTTTTGGGTTTTTTTGAAAACAACTTTTGAGTTTCTTTTCTGTTATGGAATCATTTTATATAAAAAAAATATTTTATTTATAGGGCAGCTTTTTGCTCTGCATTTGTCTGTTTTGCAACAACTTTTGAAACCATTTGAGGGGAGGTGGAACTGCCATACATTCCTCCAATCTTTATGAAGCATTAGTGCCTAGAGGGAAAGCCCCAAATCCAGGGAGCAAGAACTCAAATATGATGATCTCTACCCTGTTCCACCAGTACATACACGCTCCAGACTAATCAAAGCTTCATTTGGACAAGCCCAGCAGATGTCAGAGAAAACACAGAATAAACTGAGGCTGCTATGGGGGAAAAAGGTATAGAGCACAAAAACCCATCCAAAGCTTTGTTTTGCTACTTGGAGGACAATTTTCGTTTTAATTGGCAATTTAAACTTCGTAACATGCATTTTTCTAACCATTTTGTGGGTATCAACGTTATTTCAGATAACACTGCAATATTGACCTGAAGTGTCAATGTATCTTAAATAGTATTGGTTTTAGCAGACAAACCTCAAGATGATTCTTAAATGCTTTGTCACAGAGTAGACAATAGCCTATGAGTAAGCTTCCTCTATGACACTTAAAGAATGGGCTTTTACAAGACCTATCTCACTACATACAAGGTTTTAAAGAAAAAACACATTTAGGATCACATTCAAAACACTGTTTTCTAAAATATCATGGTATTTTAAAAAGACTAACAATTTATTCAATGTAAATGTAACTTAAAAGGTCATGGAGTTGCAAATACATATCCAGTCTGCCATTTCTAGTTTTCTGCAAGTTAATTTACTTAAAATAATTTCAAATCTATAATAGTGTCAACTAAGATTCAACCTCCAAGGTTACTGAAGTGCTATTTTTCACATCTAATTGAAATTACACTTCCCAGTTTTATAACATTTCTTTTTGATTTAAAAGAAAACACCCCTGTAAACCATTACTGTAGCAGCAGTTAGCAACACGAATGGGTAACAACTGTCAGCCTGCAAACATAAGTTATGCCCTTTCTTACTGTCAATTTTTAGTCAAATATGTAAATAAATACAAGAGCTAACACAAAATATACCACTATAAGAAAATACATTATATGCTGCAATTTGGAATAAAGTATCATGCAGTACTGGCTGCATGATTTGGAATATGTAATTAACTGCTTGGAACTGATGTTTAATAGTTAAACATTTTCTTTGTGTAGAAGACCACTCTTTTATTCACCATTAGAAATTTGGTTTGTAATTAATTTTATACTGCTATATTAAAACCCTAAATGTGAAAATGACTCAAGTCATTTAGTGAAAGAAGATACCATAGGCACCATAATATATATATCTTTTTCTTGTTTTTGAACAAAATCTGGTGATGAACCAGCATTAACAGGATGAAAATTAAAAGGCACATTCAGGCAAAAAAATAATCAACATAGTTTGCATGACGCTATATTTTAAAAAAATAATTTATGCTCTGAATAACAGATTGGATCAGAAACAAATATTCTAGCAGATTCCAATCTGTCAGTGTTAAAGTAAATTTTGTAAAAGGTGTGCAATTCAAATGACACAACTACTTTTTAGTATTGAATTTTGTTTTGTTTTAAGGTCAGTATAAGGCTTATAACCAAGTGCTTGTTAAGAGGACTGACTATTCAACAGGTCTTGTTTTCTGAGTGCATAGAAATACAATGAGCAATGAAGATGTTTTCCTTGCAAGAGGACATATTCTTCTATTTGTGCAAATCTTGATCAAGTACTTGAACGTCTTTCAGGTCTCGGAACACATTTCATAATTGCAGCTCTCCACAGGGCAGGGGCAAGTAAAAGGCTTAGAGTAGTCACACTCAGAATAAGAAGATAGACCTGCAAAAGGCAAATAAAAGCCATTACTTCTCTTGGTTACATGGTTGTACAAAGAAGTGACTAGAAGTTTGGGGAAGTTAGACTCTTCTAGACAGTATTTTCAAGAGACTTCACCTGTCTTCCTAAGCAACTTTGCATATTGCTACAAAAGCAAACAAGTGCATGCTCAAATCATCTAATTACCTGTTTACCTGGCGTGAAGATACAATTGCAAAAACACCATTATGAACTTACAGAAAAACAATTTTTTATATGTAAAGTGATCAATTTTGAAAATTCAGTATTTGTTAAAAAGTCAAAGGCCAATTATCACTTTATTTAAAAAACAAAACAAAAAACCACAAACAAACCAACCAAACCAAAAAGACCCCCAACCAATCAAACAAATAAAAAAAACCCCACCACCACTCTAAACTATTCTGGTTTAATGATATAGTAGCAAAGTTCACTGCTAGTTCACTTATCAACAGAAAAAAGCAAACAAAAATCCCTTTAAGTCATACTGTACATCTTCTGAAAAAAAGATCCTAACTACATAGTCTGAGTAAGACTGAGAAAACAGTGGCAGGAAGTAGTTTTGAGGTCTCAAGCAAAAGAATGAGTTATTAGGAAATTTCAGAGCTATACAAACCTATACAGTAGATAATCATGTGAGAGCAGAAAAAAACAAAAGCCTAAAAGCCTCCAAACTCAGTGGGTGGGCCCCTAAACTGGTTCTGTGATCACATACAGATATCTTGAAACTCTATGCAAACATGCAATATTTGTAACTCTTAATTGTATGAAGGAATGAACATGAAAGTGAATCACCTTTACCTACAAATGAACAGCATTGTCTAAGTTTTTCACATGTGCTTTATTTGGAATTGGTTCCAACACTATGCAAGTCTACTTGCTCATATAATGAAAACCTCGGAGCACCAAGAGAGCATTTTTTGTGAGCAGAAGCATAGAGGACAAAGCAGCTAGTACTAGAAAGTGAGATCAGTTATTGTATCTCTATAGCCATAATTTACCTAATTTCATAAATCAGACATCATCTTCAAAAAAAAGTAACATTCTCACAGCTTCAGTATAAAACTAAGTTTAAGGCTTCTTTCCTGGGGGACTTCCTTCATGACTACCGAAAACATTGGTTGTTTCTTCTGTGGAGGATTTAGAACAAGCTTTACAGTTCATTTCATAATTTACAGCTTAAAGTGATTACAAGTTTACTTGCTTGTTTAAATGTTATGGCAATTTTCACAATATCTGCTCTCTAGTTCTTATTTACTGGTATTTCCTTCTTCAATTCCTATATTCTCTCTGTATACTCCTATACCTCTTTCAATAGCTGTATCAAGATTTTAAAAGCAAAGGCTTCTCAGTCTTTGTTACTTGGGCGCTATCTGCAACTCACTGTTCACATAATTAAGTTGTAAATGAGAGAAATTAAGGTACAGCATTTATAACTAAGCTATTTAAAATATTAAAGTACAATATGAAACAAGTAAAAACCAGCACTAAGAAACATGTCAAGGACAGACAAGTATGCATTTGTATGGGTTGATTCTACTTCTTTACAGTTGAGAGGTGCAACAAAATTGGAGTGTTTTGGTACTTCAAATACTGGGATTTTGCATTACAGTGTAAGTTATTCAGGTGCAAAAAGTGAAGTTAATAACCACAGAACAGCTTACCTCCCGAGATATGATCCCTGCTCTGCGTGCTCTACTTCCCAGAACAAAAGAGAATTCACTGACTTGGGCCAGTCCTGCTGAGACAATCCACTTGATATATTGGCTGGTCTTTGGAAGAATCAAAGAAAGGACAAGCACTGCCAAGACAAACTTTAAAAACAGGGGTTTTTGAGTTACTGTGGGCTTGTTTTATTTGTTTGTTTATATAAAAGAAGTGCAACAAATAAAATGGTACTGTCTATGTAAGATATATAGCATCAAATACAATAATTTTGGACATAACAAAAAATAATGGACTTCCGAGTGGGTCTTCTGTATTAATGTCAAAAGAGACAAATGTACATTGCACAGTAAAAAGTAGCATCTTCTTTACTATAATAAAAACACTTGATAACTGTCACAAATCCCAAGCTAGAGAAATAGATGCTTTGCCATGTGTAACTTACTTTGAACATTAAATAATTTTCTTTTTAAATACCTGAAGAATATTGTATCAACTGTATTCTAATCAGTAAGATTCCTCCAAACAGAGATTTACAGTAGTAGTCTCTGTTATATCAGATGTTTACTTCTTGCATAGAATTTTCTTTAGGCCATGCAGCACAAAGATTACTTAGATCATTGAAGATTAAAATATTATTAAAAAGCATAAAAGAAAATACCTTCATTATGACGACAGACAATGTAAGGAATAGCAAGACTGTGAGTTCATATATTACAAATGTGGGAAAAACATGAAGTCCTAGAAGGAAAGAAAAGAATATTGCACAGTTTGAGGTCAGTATCTTACTATGGTAATTTTCTGGGTTAATAATACATTTAATTGCAAGACTGTAGTCTCAAAACCAATCAAACAAAAAGCCTTAACTTACCTACCAACCACTTGATCACTAAAGCCCTAACTACCTACTTGATCACAAAAGCATTTCCTGCAATATCCAGCCCTTTTTTCCTTTGGGAAGTTTAGCACAAGCAATATTCCCAACTGAATTAAGTTGCATATGACTGATGCACAAACACTTTAATTTCTAAAGCTTTCTGCCCTCCACACCAGTCAACAATACAAAATCTGAACTGAAACACACATCTAATCAAAGCTATAAAAATCCTGCAGGAAAATAATTCCGTTCTTCTGCACAGTCATTGTAATATTTTGCTAGTTATTTAACTTTTTTGTATGATATGGTTATGGACTATCACAGTGGGAGGAACATGATACTCAGTATTTGCATAGACTATAGCTACAACAGAAATCCAAACTGTTTTCATTCTATGACCCTCACTTCCAAACACTGAAAGTCACCTGAACTTGAAAAGTCACTTAGACTGGAGTCAGGTAAGACCATAAACCCCTGAGCATGCTCTAACAATTAAGGAATTACGGAAAAACCCATTGTTATGACATTGGTGGGATTTCTTTTGTTTAAGTGGGTTGTCTTTTTTGGGTTTCTTGCAATATTTGGTCATTCTAACTTGGTAATTATATGAAGAAAGGTAACAAGAACCACAAGGAATGCAGAAACCTAAAACTAAATCCTGCTAGTATTAAACATAAGAAAAAGAAGTATTTGTTGGAGAAGTCCTAGAGTCACCGAGGTATAATCTTACAACTAAGTCCATTTTTATCTCCTGAAGTATGAGAAACTTGTGCAGGCAAACGTAACTGTGTATCTTTGGAAGCTCGTTCCTTTCTCATAAAAGCTTCTAAAAAGTGAAATCAAAATAGTGGTGGTGTTCCCGACAAATTCATAATAGTTGGCATTTCTCCAACCCAGTTATTTCTGATGAAGGACAGGAATTTAGCTTTCTAAAGCATAAGGCATGTAAATCAATGCTGTAAATAACTTCTTATTTTATTGTGGTTTCATTAATTTTCCCTCCCTATAGCACAGAGCCAGACAATGTAGAAGACCAAGAGTTGTCATCTCTTCCAGACCTACAGTAATTTCACAATGTTTTGTCTGTATGCACATTCAATTGCCGATGGAAACGTTCTTCAAATACATCAGAGATCTTTACACAAGTACCACCCAGTCAGCACGCATATGCCCTGTTTTATTTCTTAATTTCCTTCCAACTACTGAAGCACAAATGCACAAGACTATCAAAGTAGGAGGAGAGATGGCAGAATAAGAGATGAACACCACACTAAAAAAAAGAAATCCATATATACGCACAGATGCACGTGGAAGGGCAAGTAACATCTCTGTATTTTCACTGTGTATCACGTGCACAGTGCTCCTTCACCTTTAGGCCGACCTCAGAAAATACATGAAAAGCAATTAGAGAAATACAGCCCATAGCAATGGCACGTTTGATAAGAGGGCCAACTCTGCCACATCTAGAACTGAAGATTTCCAGGGGAGGCTATAAATGAAGCCTTGTGCTCTCATCGCTACTGGTGGCACTACATGTTCAGTTCTGGAGCACACAGGCAGTCTGAAGTCCATTTGAACCACTGCCCAATGTGGAGATTATTGCCATATTCCAAAGAGCTGAAGCACAAACTACAGCTGATTTCTATACCAATCCTTTGGAGGCGAGTGTCTGCAAGGTGAAAACAAGCCTAAACCTGTCACATACACTATTCTGAGCAGACAAATCAAAATCCCAGAAACCAGACATTTTTTTTTAAGGAAATAAATCCCATCATAAGGGATTTTTATGGTCAGTACAGACCTTTGAGCCAGTCCTAGATGAAAACCCAGGATAAGGCCAGAAGTCATATTAGACTCCTATACAAGCACACAAAGCCTTCCTGACAACACAAACACTATCAGAAAGATTAAATTCGTAGGCAGAAGGTGCACGAATATGGCCAGTTATTGCAATGGCTTTGATCAGATTTCAACTAAGTTCAGAAGTAATTTTGAAATCATTCTCTAACATGGAAGAAACACTTCAAATAACTCAAAAACTTCAGCAGTGTCATAAGCACATGTCGCATTGGCCAGCAGGCAATAGCTAGGATAGCACTTAGGTACACTTTTACAGAGCTGACCATAAGCTACCAGACTTCAGCTCTAAGCAGTGTTCACTAAGAGCTGGAAGAGAGGCCCTCAATGTCAAGCCAAAAAGCACAGTTCACTCATAGAAGTTGGTATGTATTCTGTGGACAATTACAGGCAAGACTTTGCACATTCTTTTTATAAGTACTTTTTTCTTAACAAGTAAACTCCCTCTTTCCTCAATTAGACAGATTCTACCAATCTGCAGGATGGCTTCTTAAGAGCACGTGAAGATCCAAACATCTTGACCACATCCTGGTTAGATCCAACATCAAAAAAAAGCAATCTTGGAGATCCTTGACGGCAAACAAGAATACAAAAATCAGAACTCTGTGGGTTAAACTGTAGAATTAATTCTGATACATCCTCAAGACAGGACATCACTCAGAAAAATCATGTTAGCTATGCATTGAGATGCTGTGTCTACTAAGAGTCTTAATGAACCTAAGAACATAGCTAGCAAATGCAATATATGCTACAACCCTGGCCAGATCATTAAGGAGCAGAGGGGAAAGCAAATCTTCTTCGTATTTCTGCAAAGGGTAAAGTCCTTTTGATTCTGTTGTAAGTTCTGAGAGCATGAAACCTTCAAGTTTCATTGTGTTCCATGCAGGAAAAAAAAGTAGTAGAGCTGGATGGATAAGGAGAAGGTGATGCATGCCACCTAATGAATTCCAGTTGGGATCTTCCTTTGATTTTTCTCAGATTCAATAGAAATGTTAAGAGGCTCATTGGACAATCCTTGCATGCATGTTTGTTCCAGACAACAGTAGTGCTGTCAGTGTCAGCATCACCCATCTTCTGTAGAAAAAGACTGAGCTGTTAAAGGGTTTTCAGCATCTCGTATTCAAGGTCCAACACAGACCAAAGGAGTTTCCCAGAAGGGAAACATGGAACCTGGCAGGTGGGTACATCTGTACAGGCAATTGAGAACACACAACTTGTCAGTGGAAGTAATCTGTCACCTCATCAGTGGCAGAGAGGGTCCTGATGCCCAATTTCAAATGCCATACTCCATATGCAGACTAAAAAAAATTGGAGCTTTTTTAAAACAGTCAAACAGTCTACTCAAAGATCCTTTCCATCTTTCTAAAAAGTTAACAAAACAAAATCAAATGATGTATGGGTAAAGATCTGTGTACTAGGTACCAAAACGGAAATGAGAAAGAAAGTGCCCAATATGTGGCTCTAAGGGACTGGTCAAGATGTTCTCTCAAAACTACTAGTGAGGACAAAGACTAACAGGAAGTTTCCAATCTCAGCAGGTGGCATAAAGAGCACCAGGAACCTTGAAGAACACCCAGAGGCCTAAATGAATGTACAGATTGAGAGTAACTCAAAGTGCAGCTGTTAATGCCTAACTGCAAAGGTGCATTATTCCCACAAATGCACCCAAGCGCAAATTTGAAAGCAGGACCATTGCACAGGTCAAGCTAAGGGCAGGTCCACTGCTATGGATATTACATGAACAAGTACTATTCAGCTCAGCTTTTAGGCACCAGAAGGATTTCTGTAGTGAGAAGAGAAAAGCAGGCATTTAAGACAAGCAAAATAGGAATTAACTTTTCCAAATTACATACTTACAGTCACTTTTCAATTAAGATAATTTTTTCCATTTGTGCCTTTATTCTAAAGGGACCAGAAATGATACTGCTGCAGTGGTGTTCCTCAGGATCTCAAGCGTTTCTCTATATAACTGCTCTCTATAATATGCTTGCTGCATATAGTAACAAATAAACCTTCTCTTTAGGCAGGGGGGAAGAATCTTTCCCTGGGGCTTTTACATAATTTCACATAGTAAATCTCTATACACTTATAGATACATATAATTTGCATGTGTACACATGTAAGTAGAGAGCAAGCAAGAAGTCTTTAAAAAGAAATCCAGTAAGAAGAAAAATTAAGGAATACTTCTTATTCTACTCAGGTATTTCCCATTCACTCCTTTTAAAACCTGCCTCCTTGCCACTCCACAGAATTTCCTGTTAAGCACAAAATTTAAAAGTAACTGAAAGTAAAGGGGGGAGGAGGAGGGACTAGTTTTTATTTGGGGAAGAAGGGGATTTTGATTGAGGGTGGAGGTTTTTTAGGGTTTTGGGTCTTCTTTTTTGTTGGTTTTGGAGGGGTTTTTGTTGGTTTGTTTTTTTGGTTTTTTTTAACAAGCAAGCATTGTCACATTTTGTCAGAGTTCTGTAACATAGCTCTTCTGATTTTTTAGTTAATTTTCTTCTGAGGCAGGAATAATACCCATTTTCTGTAAAATCACACACTTGTTAGGCAATTTTCTTCCCTTCTTGCAATTATAATGGCAACAACTGTTAAAAAGATTTTTTTTTTAAATTCTGTTACAGAACGACTAAAATAATTTCCTTAGAGTACAATGTAGGCTGCATGGAGTGCTGCTAGCATGCCAACTGAGGTCTTGCTATTTTCTTGTACTCTAGCAAAGTCTTATCTCTAGTCTTAATTTATGTAGCCACCAGAGTGTAGGACAGTATTTTTATTCAGTCCCTTGTAAAATTAACTTTGGGCTTATAATCACTTGTCATGCTTTGCATCCCTGATAACACTATCCACTCCATCATCATCTTTACTGAAACACATAAACAACTTACATCTGTGAACATTTAGCAATTACTCATCCACGCTTGTCAGTAATATAGGCCCAAGTTTCACCAGAGCTCACCACTTTCCTCCAATTATTAAAAAATAAGTTATTCAAATAAACATATCTATTACTAACTAATCTGACTCATCACCAGAAGCTATTAGCATGGGCTGGATTAAAAAAAATTAAAATTAAGACTGGCAAGCATACCTATTTCCTTTTTGTTTTGACAGCCACCAGTTTTAGTTTCTGTTATGAAACAATGAGTATCACACAGGTATATAAGGAAAAACATTAAAATTATGCTGATGATGGGACTTTGCTGTTATCTGAATAAATATATGGAGATAAAAAGAACAATAAAAATTTAAAATCCTACCAGAAGAAAAACCAAGGGTGGTGTTGAAAAAACCCAAGCCCAAACCCTAAGAGTTTCTGAGGAAATATGGGTTGAAGGAAGTCGGACTTGTGCGCCGGGCCGCATCCAAACCCCCTCTTAGACACTGCGACGTCCCCAACATAGGGACGTGCATCTCCTATACAATCCACAGGGAGAGGCAAGTGCTTTCACAGGGCCTGTCTCCCAACCCACTGTTGCTGAGCACGCCAGTAACATGTTCCAGTTTCCTTTAGATGAAGAGTATTGGGGCATGCACAGACAGCTAGAGAATGTAGCAGTTCAAAAGGAAGTTACTGATTTACTCTAAGTATTCTGAGTTAACTCCTTTTGGATATCAAGCATAATGAGTTACTCTCTCATACACCAATACTACATTTCAGTTGGCATTCAAGTAGTGTCTCAGATACATCCTCTTCCAATTTTTTTTTCCCTGCATTGAGACCATACAGATCACACCCTCCCAACTAACTTTCTAAAGAAACAAGCTATAAAAATTATGATATTATGACATTCTGCTTCTATAGAAAACCAAGTCACAAAAATCTGAAATCTGCTCTACCAGTTGACTCAAAATAGTAATACAATTTTAGTATAAATTACAAATACAGCTGCTGGGAAGACAGAAGAACATTCAAAAAAACCCCACCAAATCAACACCCAAACCAAGGCCTTTCTGTCTTAAAAACTTTAGTTACATGTTTTAAATAGGATGATTTCAGAATTAACATTGAAAAACTGACACTAAAACAAGACTTGAGAGTACAACATCAAAATGACTTCTGAAACTGAATGTTATATTTAAAAGTAGTAGCAAAGGCAAACCAATATTGTGGTCAGTTAACAGTATAGATTGAATTTTGTTAAAATACTATCTCCTCCCCTCACATTATAGACAACATTTTTTTCTCCTCACCCACATTGTAAGCCATGTTTTTATATATTATATATATTTTATATAGTATAGACATAACACTGTTTAATATTATATATAAATATAAAATATTTTAAAGTAAGTTTTCTTGGAAGTTACCTATAGATGCAAAGAAAATGATGGCAAGGAAGTCACGTATTGGTTCAATACAGCACATAATCTCCTCAGTAACCATGTGACCCTGAGAAGAGATCAGAGCTCCGGCTAAGAAGCATCCCAGCTCCATTGAAACATCCAACAGCTCTGTGATCTGTTAAGGAGTAACAGAGAATCTGTTGCTGAGTGACTTTATATACAATTTCACAGTGAAACTATAGAACTTTACATTATAAGAAATGCAGGAAATTACTATGTCTTTATGCAAGTTCAACAACAAACAGAATTCAGTGTATGTATTTCAGTGTTCTGCAGTATTGTATTTATAGAGAAGACTCACAAAACTAGTTTATCCCTTTCTGTTATCTCCTTTCCCACAAAAACAAAAATTAATTTCCTAATCTACACTGTAACCCTTTGTGTCGCTCTTAAGGACAGCATCTGATTTTACATATCCGAGAGAGACTATAACATCTTTGGAGTCGGGATTACATAATACATTGAGGCTGTGAAATAAAGCAGTAAGAACAGGATATTTTCCAGCTGTCAAAGAAGAGGGAAAAAATGAAAATCTAAGCTTCTATTTGGGAGAAGAGTCTCAATCTAGCAGAAGTCCTCAGCATAAATTACATTTTATTACTGTAAAATTGGTTCAAATGTGCCTGTGTGCTTTACTGAACAGGAATGCATTTAAGTATGTGAAGTAAACTGCTGAAATGAAGCACAATGTCTGCTTGAAAGAATTCAGACTGCTTTATTCTTTTTTAATATTTTAATGCAGTACTAGAAGAAGAGATGAAACACATGTATAGAGACTAAACAAAACACAAAGCCAACTGCTTAAGGCAATGCCTGGAACATTAAAAAAAAGCAAGCAGCACTTTTAATGTATGGTATGGTATAAAGTATGTTTTAAAATAACTACTTCAAAATCATGCAGCTGCAGATGGTCATCTTGCTGAGAAAGGATGATGCTATTAATATTAATAGAACATTTAAAACCGATGACTTATTTTCATTCTAATTTAGATTAAGCAACAATACACTATAGTACATTTATGGACATCATTCATCATATCTTGAACGGTGTTTTACTGTAAGATATGAAACAAAAACTCAGGTGACATGAAACTAATGGAGGAGTGCAAAAGACAGAAGAAACAAGTCTCCATGCTATGCATGAAATGCCACCTAAAAATAATCCCAAGACTTTTGTGTATTGAAGTATTAATGTCTGAATGCTCATCACATACCTGCATTTGTGATAACACTCTGTAATGTATTGCAAGATATTTAAGGTAATAAATTGGTTCTGTCAACTAATACAATTAGTTGCTGATCACACAAAGCAAACAAAACAATGTTATTCTCATTTTAAAACAAAAAGAATTTCACTGCTTTTCAGAACAATTTGAAATTGTAAGAGGGAAGAAGGCAATACATGAAGGACTTAAAAATCACCAAGAGATGAATAAAATAACGGAAACAGATACGAATAGGAAACGTATAAGTTCTTCTCAATCATACATTAGTAGTTTTAGAAGTTACAGCCTCTTGTGGATGATTAAGATCCAATATAGCCTATTCAAATAAAGTTGGAATTATTTTTACTACTCAGCTATAATCTTCCCAGGCTGAAGTGTTATCAGCTGCAACAGAGCTCCACATTAAAACTTTTATAGCTAATATTTTAAACATTCCCTTGGACAGGATTAGGTTACCATTTAAGATGAGATGCAGCATATTTTGTACCAGAATTGCATGATACTGCACTGTTGTGAGAATCAATCTTCAAGCAAGGAGCAATTTGAGCATGGAAGAAACATGTTTGTTCAGAAAGCATTAGACATAACTGGAGCAAACTACATGTCTAACTGGGAATTTGGTCCCACAGCATAAAAGCTGAATTACATTCCTTCAGTCTATGGCAAGCCAAGTATGAGCTCAAGGGCCTGGTAAAAAAATAGGCAAATTTTGCTATTTCTTGTCTAGTCTCTGGGTACTACACAACTGCAGGTCTACAAAATCTATAGGCCACTCTACATACAGAAAGTATAAAGTGTATCAAGAGAGCAAGAAAAAAACCAAAAATTACATAATTTTCTTAACACTCTTGCCCCTCCTCCAGTTTGTTCTTCAGATTTACAGAATCAACTAGGTTAGAAAAGACCTTTGAGATCATCAAGTCCAACTTTTATATGCAGCGTTATACAGAGATTCCTTTTACAATTCCCATGTTTGTCTCTGGCTGTCCCATAGTATTACCTACAAGTGGACACATTTCCTCAGCTAAAAAAAATTGTAGCATCAGGGTTTATTATACATAATGTAGGGTACATGTGAACACGCATACTAGAGAGGACTTGTTTTACTGGCAAAAAGGCATTCGCAGCAGAATTTCTTACATAAGCAAAGCCTGGAAAGCACTGAGTGTTTAGTACTCCCTCTCTGCTTGCATCACTTCCAATGTTCTGCCTTTACCAAACAGGGCTTTAGCGATTACTAATACCTGGGCTTTGCACTGTCCTCTTCTCAACTCTTACATTACAGAAAGCTTTTTCAGTCAAAATTACGTGAAAAATTTTGTCAGTTTACATGTTTTTCTCAGTACAACTTAGTTTTCAGAGGTCCCGTTTTATGCTAATTCAGAAAGGATTGCTTTGCTTTCACTAGAATATTGGATTTTTGTGTTCAAATGTTCTACCACATCAATAAATAAAGAAATAAACATTACTGCTTTAACATGTTCCGTGCAAATCTCAACCATCTGTTCAGCAGTTGTTTTGCTAATGGTGTCTATCTTCTTGCTACTCTTTAATCATCATAGAAGCTTAATGAATATGGTAAGCCAGTAAAATGAAATAAAATTTTGGTGGAAATAAAGGTATTAGAATTTGAGGCTTTAGTAATTTAAATCTGCTCAAGAGTAAAGAGGTGAATTTTAAGCCTGCATTTCAAGAAAGTAAAGCTGTAATGGAAATGGAAACAATTTTTAGTGAACCTTGTAAAAACTCTATCTCAACTGTATTTTATGAAATAATGAACTAGAATATTTGAAATTACAGTTCTTCCTTAATCTTCTTTTAATTGATAGAAAAGAGTTCATAAGCAGGTTATAAGCCACTGAGAAGTACTTGAGGCAAGCAAAGAATGATATTCCAATACTAGTAATGATATTCATAAGAAACTGCAGAAAAACCCCTGTACATTTTCATATGCAAAGTACTGAAATAACATCACTGTATTTTCTTTTCGGTATGTAAAGCAAACTGGCAATTTCCTTCCATTTGCTGTCACCATCCCAGGTCAACCATCAGGCAGTGAAACTAGAAGCCACTTTTCCCGCATGTGTATGCACAGTCCTACAAACATGTAAATGTAACTGCTGTCCTTCTTGTCAGATCAGGTTTTATATTTTTCCATTTCCCTAATAACATTCAGCCACTTCAGTTTTAAAACACAATAAAACTGACTACTGTTGTCCTGCAGGTATCCAATACAGCACTTCATTATCAGGACAGCGTTTAAAACAGTTTTCCTTGTAATGTTTCTGTACATACAGAACATAAAAAAGCAACACTACACCAGTGAATGCTCAGGCTGACATATTCTTCAGCTCATCCTGGTAAATATCTTGACTTACAACTACCAGTTTGGCCATTGATCCTGAGTGGTCATGTTTAAAACCATTAGTTAGATTTGTTCCTTACGTTGCAATTCAGGAGAACAGTTCACCAATTAAAACAAACAAACCAACAAACCAACAAATCATGATCTGCATAACTCAAAGCTTGAAAAGGAGTTGCTGAAAGTGCAATAATGATCTACTGAACCTTTGTTACTGAAGACAAGGTACATGATTCAAAGATGCACAACTGTCTCAGTGTCATCTACACCATTACAGGATTGGTACTTGACACAATCCCCACCTCCCACCCCCGATCTGCCTAAGCAGTTGAAGGATAAAAGGGAGGGGAATTTCAATTATTTCTGAGAATACTGGGAACAGAAAGGGTATCTTAAGCTCCAACTCTTACTAAAATATCTGTTTCAGGTGTAACGAATTGCAATGTTATCCAAGTGAGCCAAGCTCAGAAATGCTCAAAAGTCATGACCATACACAAAAGCTCCTCAACTGACAGGATAGTCCTTACATGAAAATTGGCTACTCGCACTGCAGTACAGGAACCTCTTTTGTCTCATCTTCCCTCTTGTTCTCCCATACAGAATTTGCCCTTATTGGCAAGGAAATGGCAATTCTTGTTTAATTAATCATCTGAGATTTTTCAAACACAGGAACCAAGTAAAATATTTAAGTTTATATATAATGAGCAGTACATGTGCTGGTGTTACACATTAATCCAAATACAGAATAAGCTTAGCTGGACCCCAGAAACCCAGCCAACACTGAAGCACGTAATAAGTAACAACATGCATGAGGCAGGAACACCGTATTATTCCTACTCTCTTTTTCATGTATTGGAAAGGATGTGTCCTGCAGAGTAACTCACAATGCTAGACAGTGAGTTAAAATATTTTATTTAAAAACGTATCTCAAATTTTCTAAATGGAGCCAGAGTTGTCTTTGGTTAAGGACACTAAAACAGGCACTCTCTTATTGCTCCTCTACAAATTCAAAAGCTTTTTTAGAATTACACCAGTACAGAAAATTCTGTGTTTGCAGATTAATCATACAACCTCCTTCAATACTTAGGCTTGGCTTTCCAAAGAGAAAGATCTTTGCAGAATCCATGACAGTTTAATTATTTTCCTACCTGGCACCTAAACCCCTTAATTTCACCTTTCCAAAGATATGCAACACTTTTTTCAGCTTAAATTGCAATCACCCATCCTATGTTGGTTTTTCTGACATAGTACAGCATCTATACCAATTAAGATTGGTTTTCCAGAAGATTTGGTTGTTCACCTATTCAACTCGACAAGCAAATACATTTTTACTTTTTTTTTTTAAGTTTGTGTGTTCAAACTATAACTTGTACCATTACTATAATGAATCTATCAGTGCCAGTGAATATCAAGCATCTCAACAGGCTCACTGAAGTTACCTGCAGTATCCTCTGTACCATCCCCTTTCATAAATTATTTATCAACTTTAAAAGGAAAGAATTTTGAAAATGCTGAAGAAGCCTTCTGGTTCTGCAGTATAAATCCAACAAGCTCAAACATATTCTCCCCCCACCATGTTTGTGTACACACATGTATTGTGTAAATTCACATAGACAAAATCCTTGTATATTTGAAATGCACTTTAGGTACAATAAGCCAAATTATATGTAGCCCATGGTTTTAATTAAAGTAAAAGTGCTTCTAGATACCATAATATTTTACACAACTTCAGTGGTTTGTTTGCTGTTTTTTATTAAAGTTGTTCTACAAGTGTAATGTTTGCTTGTTAGAAAGTAAAAAAGGGAAACTAGTTTTGTTTCTTCTCTTATTAGAGGATACATTTGAAACATAAATAGCTGTTTAGAGCAATGGCATTTTTAATTTACACAACAGAAGTCAATAACTGTAAAGCTATGGTCTCACTAACTTCTTTTTAACCTTCTTCCTGAAGATGGTCAGCTTTCCCTGTTGGACTGTAGTAACTAAGCAAACACCCCTAGAAAACAGGCACAGGAACTTCTGGGCTTAATTATTCTCAGGGGATGTAACAATCTGCACATTCAGGATAATGGAGTGTCAAAGCCACAACATTATCAAGCAACTGTCACATTCTGCTCTCCAGCAGTATAGTTTTTCAGAAGGCTGAAAAGTGAGATAGAAACAAATAAGGAAAATTCAGGGGAAAATGAACCACACCCAATATGGTTAATCAAAATCTACGAACCTTAAGGCATTTCTCTACTCTCCTAACTTCAACCCAAGATGTGTCTCCCACACAAAAATAAAATTATTTTATAATAAAAACCATGTTGAGGATTTGCAATTGAGAAGAAACTTGTGTTTCTTCAATGTTTCTTCAACAAATGTCACAATCAGACATTATCAGTATCTCAAAACCCATCCTAAATTATTTTCAAATGCATGAAGTAGTCCACAATTAAAACTCAGATCATGATTCCTAAACCGGCTGCATTAAAAGCTAACAGCAGAATTTCAGCTGATTCACATTCAAATTGTATCTCTTCTTGCTCATCTGTGCTATAATGCAAGAATCTGCATATTTGAGGGCTGCTCTAAAATATTTTAAAACCAAATAATTACAGAGGCACACGTATATGCAATAACAGTAAGTGTGATGGCTTTTGTGATACTGATGAAGTAAACTACCACATGCATAAAAACGTTTTATTAATTTAAAAGATTACCGTTAACATAAGGAAAGTGAATGCAGTTATTCCTAGAATGAGGATTTCTTTGTTCCCTTTGCTTTCCGTGTGCAACTTGCGGTAATACGGTCCTATGAGATAAGTCTTTATAACAAGACATAGAAGAAAAACAGCAGCCAGAGAAAACAGAATTTGGCCAATCAGTATCAATATTCTCAGAATTTCCTTGAAAATGCTGGAAGAGAAGAACAAACAAAAAGTTTCTTTCAAGTGCTCTCATACTTCCCAACCAGTTCCCCTTAAAACGAAAAGATCTAATTCCATAAATGTTCAAAACTGAGTAGCTACAGGAAGGTATTTAGATACATTAGCAAACAAGATTAAGACTAAATCTGCAGAGTGCCCAGAAACCTCTTTTACAGCCTAGAATTTACTTCCATGTTGACTCAAAAAGATTTTTGTTGACTGATCTCCAAGGTAAGCCATCAGGCACAATAATACTATCGCTTAGTCTTTGACAAAAACATGCCCAGACGGAATAAAATAAATGAAGAAATTCACTTATTTTTTTAAACTAACTTTCCACGACTAATTTTAATTATGACACAGGACTAAAGCAGCTATAGCAAAGAGATTATTTTCATACGACTCCTTTTTATGACTACTACAGGTTTCTACTTCACAACAAGCAGAATAGTTAAGGAAATCCACCACAGTGCCTATTTTCCATGGAACTGACATTAACTGTAGTGCTTGCACATTCATATTGGTAATCTACATACTAATTTCAAGGGATAGAGGAAAGATCCATACAATAACTTTTTTTTACCTGGAATATGTGCTCACTCCTGCTTGAATAAGTGTAGGCATGACAGCTATAAATAAACCAAGCTGCACATCCTGCATCACCAACATGCCAAGCAGTACGCTGCTGTAGTCAATATCCCCTGTACACCAGCAAAGTAGTCATGGAAACAGTCATCAGAAACTATGAATGCTTGCAAATGCTCAGAAATCTAGGAAAGGCTTAATTCAGTGGAAGCCCAGTATAGCTCTTAATGGGCTGAAGGTCATTCAAAGCAGTCTAGGGATTCTTTTTTCCCCACTAGTAAGTAAATTAAAATGTATCTATAAAGACATCTTAAAACACAAAAAAAAAATTCACATGAAACTTCTGTTACACAGTAAAACCATAGACTTTGCTTAGCAGTTAAGCAATAATTACGCATTTAGTGAAACTCCTCTACTGAGAGTATACAGGCTTTACTCTGAAGACACATGTACGAGCCAGCACATGTAAAATATACACCTTGAATTTTGGCATTAGAATGAATATTGTAGAGGTTGAGGAGTACTTTAACACAATTTGTATGAGGGAGATTTAAGTGGAAGAAAGCAGGATGTCAAAACTTTCAAAAGGAAACATTTAGAAGTATTTGAGAAGCTAGAAATACGGCCCTTGGAGGTACTTATTTGAAGAGCTGTTAGCTATGAAAGACCATCTGAACTGGTTTCTGTTTCCTGAAGAAGGATGTGAATTATTTAAATTAGCCTTTTTGCCCTGATGACAGGTAGCAGTGGGCTAATCTGGTAACCTCTTAAAAAGTTCAAGGATTCCAGACCCTCAGTAAAGTCAATTCTTAATGGAGAGCACTGGTTGTACTACACTATCTTTGCCCAAAGAGGACTGGCTATGTACAAATCAAGTACACTTCCTAGCAAGAATATACACAACACTGGCCAGTGTTAAACAAGGATGATTGCTTGTAAACCAGGCTTAACAGTGGGTTTTGTTTTGGTTTTTTAACTAGCTTCTCTTATAATATTACAAAGTCAACTTCTTTCAAATTTTATTAGATAATACAGTAGTCCATATTTAAAGTCATATTTACCTTCTTTATCGCCTCGAACACTACCTGCAAGAAATCTGGACACCAGTGGTGTGCTTGACAAAGACAAACAAGTGGAAATGAAGACGCTCTGTGTTGGTCTAATTTGGAGCAAGTGCCCCCACAGTAAACCAAAGGCAATCATCAGAACTGTCATGTAGCAAGGTCCTTGCAAAGATATTTTCCATACCTTGGGAAGAAAACAAGTTCTTATGACACTTTTCTCACTGCTAAGCTACAATATTTTTCATTGCAAATAAGCAGTTAAAGATGTGTGATTTGGGGCTGTAGTACTGGGGCACAGAGCAGTGGACTGTCACACTATATCACCTAAAACTCCCAAGTTACTACACCGAGTAGATACTCTAATGCCAAAAGACTTCCTACCAGAAACCAGGTGAACTTGCCAAAGCTCACAGACAAATTAAGGGCCAAAGGTCCACTATGGGTTGAAATACATTAAAATCATCAAATGGAAGACCAGATGTGATTCTAAGATGAGGAAAAAATGGGCGTGGCAAAGGCAGTCATCAATACCAGTAACCTGCTCCAAACCAGTGCACAATCAATTCTGAAGCAGCAAGTTACCTACCACAGTTTAGGAACACTTGAATTACTGATTTTTGTCTTGGACTTCAGATGGACTAGAAATAGCAGATTAAGCTAAATGGTCATAAATTGTAACATATTTCAATTAAAGCTTTTATACTATCACGAACACACAACCATCAGTTTAGGAACAGATCACACAGTGAAGTTCTTTACATATATACAGTCTTCACATATTTTGTAGCCATACTTTCCACTATTAAAATTCTAGCTGGTTTATAACTTTTTCTTTTTAAATTAAGACCAAAAGAAACTTGTGGTTTTTGCTGAATTCTGATGGCCACATCATTTCATATTCCAGACTGTGTTAACATACTTGCTTAATCAGTTTATTAGCCAGTGGAGTATGTATTATCAATTCAGTATGCAGTACTTAAACTTTCTGATTTGTTTTATAATAGGAATGGCAAACATCACTCACACCCCATAATGGCAACTGCACATTACTGCATGTTAAAATAAAGCAGAGATGGATTGTCAAACTGTGGAGATTTTTCTAGTAATCAAACTGTTTTACTAAAATAAGGAGTAAATGTAGGTTTTTTGAGACACTGAATAAATAATGCATTCTGTTCTTTCCAAAGTGCAGAAGCAAATGTCACATTTGTCTTTTCAAAAATGTACAAAGTTACACCAGTGTATTATAGGGAGTGTGTAAAAATCTAAAATATAATTGAAACCTGCAGTTTCAGTAATTAGCAATTAAATCCTTTAACACAAGAGATATTATAAAAAACTACCTTTCTTAATCTTTCAGGAGAAAATTCCAGACCAACTAGAAAGAGAGTGAAGAATACACCAAACTCTCCTAATGTCTCCACCTGTACAATAGACTTAAAAAAAAAAAGAAAAACATCAGTGCACAACAGTCTACTTATGATACAAAATTATAAGTACACTACAAAACAAATTGATTCTCAATATATTTCCATAGGTAGCTCACTTGCTGCTCATATGACATCAGAAGTTCCCATAGCACCTTTAAGGCACAATTACTTTTCCAATCACCTGGCTGATACTAGGTGATAATTTGGTTGGAGAGTGCTGGTCACCCAACGTGCACATGTGCATTGATCTTGGTAAGTGTTGAGGAATACATCTGGTCCAGGTAGCTTGGCTGGCAAGATGCAGACTGAGATGGAGATTGAACTCTCAGTGGGAGCCTGCAACAAGTGTCAGTGAACTGCCAACCTTTGGGATAACCAAGGGCACGAAGGTGAATGGACACTGAGAGGCCAGAGAGTCTTGTCAATGGTCAGACTGGGAAGTTTCTTTAACAGTAAGCTTGCTTGCTGGTTGAAAAAAAACAGGTTATGTTTTATGCATGTACTATTAAATCCTCAAGGCCTGCATTCCAGAAGCTACTTCTTGCTAGTTATTTTATTGGTCTATTGGTATAATCTTTCTGCTAGACTGTGGTTGTTGTCCTGCTCTCCATCCTACAGGCTCCATACATCCATCTCTCAGATCAGCACAATTACCAGCCTTTGTATTTCAGAGAGAAGGGTCCAACAGCAAGAAAAGTGGCTGTCTTCCTCATCACAACAGAAAAATGAGGATACTTCTGGCTGGCAACCGGTGTACCCTCAGGGTTCAGTTCTAGGGCCAGTTCTGTTCAATATATATATACATATATCAACGATCAGGATGCAGGAGTTGAATGCACCACTAGCAAGCTTGCTGATGATACCAGACTGGGAGGTGCTGTTGACTCTTTTGAGGGACAAGATGCCTTGCAGAGGGATGTAGATACACTGGAGCATTAGGCAATGATTAATGGGGGGAAATTATTTAACAATTCAAAATGCTGGATTCTGATCCAACTAGGATGGGGTAATGCCAGGCACAAGTATGGATTAGGAGAGGAGTGGCTGAAGAGCAGCCCTGCAGGAAGGGATCTGGGGGTGCTGGTGGGGAGCAGGCTCAGTGCGAGTCAGCAGAGAGCTCTGGCAGCCCAGAGGGCAAACCCCGCCCTGGGGTGCATCAAACAGAGCATCACCATGCACTCAAAATTATCCCGCTGTATTCAGTGTTGGTGTGGCCTCACCTGGAGCACTGTGTGCAGGTCTGGGCCCCACCAGGGAAGGAGGATGTGAAGGTCCTTGAACGCATCCAGAAGAGGACAAAGCTGGTGGAAGGGCTGGAAGGAATGATCTGTGAGGAACAGCTAAGGACTCTGGGTTTGCCTAGCTTGGAGAAAAGCAGGATGAGGGGCAACCTCATCATTCTCTACAGCTTCCTGAGGCAGGGAAGTGGAGAGGGAGGTGCGGAGCTCTTCTCACCGGTATGCACTCACAGGATGAGTGGGAATGGTCCTAAGCTGCCCCAGGAAAGGCTCAGACTGAACATTAGGAAGCACTTCTTTACTGAGAGGGTGGTCAAATCCGGGAACAGGCTTCCTAAAGAGCTGACTGATGCCCCAAGCCCGTCAGTGTTTAAGAGGCATTTGGACAAAACCCTTAACAATATGCTTTACCTTTTGGTCAGCCCAGAAGCATTCAGGCAGTTGACTGGAATATTCTATTCTATTTTAAAAACCTAGTATTTCTTTTCTATGTATTTATAGGCCAGAGTAGAAGAAAACAAGGTTTATCATCAATTACAGAAGTTATTATTATTATTATAGAAGAACTATCTTTTCTGCCAGATTAGAATCTGCCTGCCTTCTGAGTTCCTTAGACATTCAACTTTTTTAGGAAATGCAGAAGAGATGAAATACAGGAGACCCCATCAACGTGAGTGTTATCCAGATGAATAATGTTTAATCACAGCTCCACAAGAAAAAGGCAACTCACTTAAACCGTCCTAAAGAAACTTCTCTATCTGGTCTGACCACATCATCTTCCTCAAAGTAGGTCTCTGAAAATTCATTGTTGGTCTCTTTCTAAAGCCAAGCTTACAAACTTGTTTCTCAGTCTAAGTGGTCCAACTTTCCAGACATTCTCAACCCAGAAATTATGTACAACACAGAGGTTATTTAATCTTTTCCAATACAAGATTGACAAAATCCTACTATTTCTACTAATCCCTACTTACTTTTGAGCCCAACAGTCATTTTCAACAGAAGCCCCCATAAGAGCAGATGTTGCAAAGACAGTAAGTTCCAAGTGGTTCCATGGATATCAATGCAATAGACACATGGAATTTAAGCAGACATTACCGTGCAGCCCTAACATGTGTTCTGTTTTGCCTGCTGGCTAAACAATCCGTTAATGCACACCAGAGCACTAATCAAAACACATCCAGCCAACCACAGCTCACGGTTTCACAGGAGCCAGTAATCAGGGTACACGTGATGCAGCTAAAAAGGTTCAAAAGACTTCAGGAATGTGGGCAGGGTACTGGGAAAGGAATAGGGAGACCACAGTGGATGAAAGCGTTACAGAGGTGCAAAACAACTCTCTAGAAAGCCAAGTTATGTTACTTGGAGAATTATTTGTTTTAAATGCTTCCTCCCCTGTCAACACTGACTTTTTGCAAGTTTCTGTATATTTTATATCATTTAAATTATCTGGCTCTCAATTGTGAGGCTTTATGATTAAAATCAAAAAGAAAGAAAGAAAAGAAAACCTAACATAAAACTTCCACAACACACAACCTTCAGTTTTCACTTTCAACAGTTGTCATAATTTTATTGGAGAAAAAAAAGATTGAAAACAAAATGATTCAATGACATAAATTTTGAAGGCCTCCCATTTCAAAGGCTCAGGTTTGGGGATACGTATTTTAAAATACATGAGGTTGGCAATACCATATTCTTTTAAAACTACTTTTAAAGACTTCAACAAATTAAATCAGTCAAGAAGTAACTTGCATGCTTACCTTGATACTATTTAGTCCTGAGGGTCCTAAGAGTACTCCGCAGATGATATATCCAAACATGGTTGGCAATCCTATTGTTGTGCACAGCCAGCCACATGGCAAAGACAACATTCCTATTGTCACAATATCCTAAATACGTAAGATTTACAAAGGCATTAATTTAAAGGACACACAAATTTGGGATGAAATTGAAAACTACTATCTTTCAAACGATAAATAGCACTGTAAAATTAAATGTAGACTATCTCCTGCGAAAAGAAAACAAAACTTCTGTAAATTAACCTCAGTGCTGTTGCAGGTGTAAGCACAGCAGTTTTTCAGATGAAGCAGATGAGGTACTGACCTTAAGTAACTGGGGGACTTTTAATCAATTCATAAATACTTTTAAATATATTATAGAAAGTAGGCAATTTCCTGAGTGGAATGACATCTTGCATTAAAACAAGATGGTGAAACAGAACTGTTTTGGGGTTTTATAATTAAAACAAAACTCCCAATCCAAGTATTCTATATGAAACACAAGTACAATCAAAACTCTACCAAGTCTATGTATTTTCCAGTATCCTTTTTTTCATCACAAGGCACAACTAGATAAATTCTCTCTACTGACAACATGTAAGTGGCTTATTAAGCAGTAGCTTTAAAACTTTGCAGTCTGAGAGAAGGGACAGTGCCCCAAAGGTGCAACAAGATAAGCCGAATAAAACCAGAGAGATTCATGTGGCATCATGATCAGTCTTGCGAAGACAATCCTAAGAGCAGGGAACACATGGGCAAATCACCATAGATAGGGGAGTCATGAATGCTGGGATAACTTCAGAGAGACAAATGCTGAAACTATACTCACTCCAACCAAGTAGTACTGACATGCAAACTACTGGGACTAAATCCAAAAGTGAATTACGAGAATGTCTCTAAAATTATTACCTTTATGAAATGATGATCAGCACGAGGAATGGTTGAATCTCTGGGTTTAGTAAGGATATACTGATTGTTCTGGGAATCAATAAGCATACTAAGACCTAAGTCATCTTCTACTTCTCTTTTTGAAGCATTTCTTTTGGAGTTGGCTTCATCTTCTTCCACTCTTAAAACTGCTTCAAAGTTTACACCTCTTACCTTCAAGGAAAAGAAAACAAATAATCAAACAAACAAAAAAAGGACAGCCAATTAAGCCTATCATAAAAAGGGAAAGACTATTAGCTGTGCTTGAAGTTCCTACAGAGCGTGTTGACACCAACTAAAAATACTGCAGGTTTCTCCTCTAAAACCCTTTCAATCCCTTTATCAAAACTTGATGTCTTTAAAAGTAACATTTTATTACTTTGAACAAAAGCAATTGGAGATTACAAAGTGATATTCAGTTCACAAAAATCAGAACTAAAGACTGCATTCCAAGTCAAGAAAAGGTCACTATCCTGTAAATTTGAAGGACAGATTATAAGAACTGTTTCTACCTAGTTATTTTCAGGATTTTATTTCTCAAAACAGCAATTCTTGAATGCTGGTTGTAGCACTGGTTTTTTTTTTTTCATTTTTACCGGCTACACTTCACTGTTTGGCTATATTTAGAAGCTGGTGCATCTGTATCAGAATATTGATTACTGTCTTAAAGCTCCTCTATTCTAAAATTCCACTGTTTTAGTTAAAAAGAATGTTCCTTGCAATGATGGAGAAGTACGTAGTCCTCCAGGTTGCACTTCATGATTCCTTTTCCTCCATGGATGGAGCTACAAGCAGAAAAGCAAGGAGATGCCGGGGAGAACAAGGCGGCGCTGGCGTTCTGCCCGTTCCCAGGTGCCGCGGGAGAACGCCCGCCCCGGCTCCCGAGAGGGCCGTTCTCCGCCGGCGGGACAGGAGAGGGCGCTCCCGCCGGCCCGGCCCGGCCCGGCCCTGCCCGCCGCGGGCGCTGCCAGGCGCCACTCCCGCGGGGCACAACCGCCCTCATCCGCTGTACACCAAAAAAAAAGCTCCTTTCGCTTTCTCTCGACTAGAGCACTACTACTACAACAAAAAAACCCAACCAAAAACCAAAAAACAACCAAAAAACCCCCCAAAACAAACAAACAAACAAACCAAACAAAAAAACCACACCACCAAAACCAAAACAACACACGGCTTGGCTCTCTGCCACAGAGAAACTGGTTTTGCCTCCTCAGCAGAACTCAAGAGCTATGCTCACCTCAGGAGTCAACCTGGAAATCAACAAAAACCTCCTAAGAGCAGAAGCCAAATAAACTGTAATCCATGTTTATGCAAACAGGGCCAATTTAGGCAGTCAGTTTGAGGATGGCAAAACGGGACACTAGAATAAACTGACATATTGCTGGCTCCAGAAACACACAGCCTTACCTGAAGGTTACTGTCCCATCATGCAACATAAAAACAAGGATCAGCACAGATAGGCCAAGGCACAAAAAGCAGAGGAAGTCAGACGTGAAGAAAGAAACACCACAAACACATTTCAGGTCTTCCCTTTGAACAATACATCTTTTCCCAGACCGTGAAAACCACCTGCAAGGATTCTTGTTCTCCCCTAACTTTCCCAAGAAAATGAAAAAGTGGAGACAATGTTTAACATGGTAACTCCATATCCTGCCAAGTCCAACCATCACAGTCCCCCCCACCACAGAGATGCCATATCTCTCATGGGCTGTACCAGTGAGATGGACTACACTTGTCTCTTGTCAAAGTGGCAGCTGCAGGGAGGACATTCAAATGAAAACCACAGAAATCACTAGCAAAAAGGAACAATTACTCCTGTTTGCTCGCTCTTTACCAGTCACTAAAATCCTAACAACTACATAAGACAAGAGAAACACATAGTGCAAACACCAACTTTAAATAAATGCACTCAAATGAAATGAGTGAGTCTAAAGCATCACTTACAGATTTGTTGTCATCAAAGGCATGCTCTTCTATTTCCTCTTCCAATCTATCAGCTGCCTTCCTGACATCTTCCAGAATTTCATCAAGCATTGACAGGCTTTTGTTTTGGTGCTGCATGTTCTTAAGGGCTTCAACCTGGTGTTTTTCTGCTGCTAAGAGTTCAACATATTCCATTTCTTCCTGTTGAATTTTACAACACACAGATAAAGTGTTGGCCAGGCCTTTGAGCAGAAAAAACATTTGACATAAGTGTATGCTTCTTTTAACACAAAACATTTCATCAATGGAATTGCAAAAGCAGTATAGACTTTATGAAGACATTTGAAGATTGCTTTCTCTTGTGCCAATTTTCATTGGCTAAGAGGGCAAGAAAAACAACAACAAAACAAAATATCCACCAATTGCCTTTTCTAATCCATTAAACAGTAGACTTGCTCCAAGGTTATGATCCAGAAAATACAAGAAAGGATTTACTTCGAGAAACTCTAGGAAACATTTCAGAGCCAAATAAAGTTTAGAACTTCATGCTTTAGAAAGGAAGCATAATACCTTGAAAGCATAGCTATACTAACTAAAAAACCAAACAAATTAGATGTAAAGCACAATGAATCTTAACTTTATAAGCCCTTTTATAAACATAGGAAGAGGTCTGTTTATGGTTTTCAAAAATTACAGTAACTGTGGAAACGGGAAAAAAAAAGAGCTGGGAGAGAGATGAGCAGCCAATCACTAGCCAAGATTCCTGTTTGTGTTTCCCAAAAAGCACTTTTCCTATCAGAAATAAAACATATTACTTTTCCCCCTATTTCAGTTTGGGCCTCTTATCAACTTGCACTGACAACTTCTGAAATTATTAGGTTTCAGATGTAAAAAGAGAAAATATGCTAATATGGTTTGACATGGTGTGAAAATATTTCAGTAAGTTCCCTGATAAAGTTATGATGTTTCATTTTTCTTTGGATGTTTCAGGTTCAAAAAGAGAACTAAAAAGCTTAATTTATTGAGCACAACTGGGCCTAACACTGTACCTTTTACATAGTTACCATGACAGTAACCAAACAGAATACTTTGTGTATTGACAGAGAACGACTTGAAGCTTTTGGGGAAAAGATTCTTTCCTCTACATGCCTCCATTCTTTTTAAGATTGTTGAGAGAACAGCTACGAGTAAGGAAAAATACACAAGGGCAGCACTCCTTCCTTTCAGTTAGATTCAGGATGCTGAGAATACTTGCATGAGAGAGACCCTTTTTCTGCTCTTTTAGAGAGCCAATATTATTAAAAAGGAAAAAAAAAAAAGCAAAAAAATGCAAGCAATCTATAGGTCTGACTCAATTCCCGGAAAACACAAGTTTCTGTCTCCAGATGCCCTGCCCCTGCCACACCCAGTTAGAAATCAGAGAACATAGGTCTCCCGTAGGTTATGTTTTATCTGCCTGCCCTTCACAGATATCTTCAATAACCTGAGCTTATAAAATGGTGCTAAACACCTATGCTTAAATAACTGGAGTGTCTCCTCCTCCACACATTTGCAGATGGACATTTTTCCCCTTGTAACCTGCAGGAACATGCATGTAAATTAAATAAATTCCTTGATGCCAAGACAAGAATATGTTCAGTACAACCAGTAACTGTAGCCGAACCCTTTTAAAATCCTGACAGTCGGATGAATGCCTCTGATTGTGATGAAACCACAGTATTGGTGTCTGTTGGTATTTAGAATTATCATAGTTACACCATCATGGTGAAAGTCACCCAGATCCCAAAATAACTGGAGCTGGGAAGAATGTAACTATTAATGTGTTTGGCCCAATGTCAACTATTAGTTCTTATGCAACACCTAAGTAGGAGACACAGTCACTCTCATACAGCCTCAAGGAAAAACATTTCCTATCTGCTGCTCTCTGCTAGCAGACATTGCTGGAAAGATGTACAAAACAGCCCCCGTATGAGCTGCAAATTCTCTGCTAATTCAGCAACAACTTAGAACACAAGATGAAATTGATAATGGTTAGATTCTTTCCCCTCAAAAACGGAAGAGGTTTTGGGTGCAAAGAGCCCATCTCAGTCCTTTCTGTTGGCCAAGACGAACAAGCTGAACAGAGCTAGAGGCAAACTACATAAAAAAATAATTCTCTAATTTCAAAGAAGTTAACTTTCCCTGAACAGCAAGGTAGAAAAGCTTTGAAAAAAATAAGAGTTTAGCTGCAAGTTTCTTCAATTAATGGAGACAAAGGTTTTTGTAGTCTATTTAAGTGGCATCTGTTTCCGCTGACAGACTACTGTGACAGCAGTAGACTGGGACAATTACAGGGAATGGTGTCCATAAAAAGCACAAGCTAATTCAAACAACCTGCTACGTGCTAAGCAGAAGTGCATCTCAGTACAAACACTGTTCTGCAATTCAGGCTGGGATTGGAGACACCTGATCACGAGGTACATCCCAAGCAACCTCTTAAGCAAACTAATGCAGATAAGGATTGTGCACTAAACAGGTACACCTAGAAACATATGAGCAAAATGAAGTAAGATTAAGTAAGACTTTGGGGCAATGCTGATTTGGAATGCAGTGTTGCTGTTGCTCTCTACTATTTAATCAGAGATGACAAAAGCACATTCAGAAGAGGTTGCATCTTTGCACTACTCGCAAGTTATTTTTTTCCATCCATGTCTGATTAGAAGGCATCCAAGAAATCAGAAGCTAATTAAAAAGTAGGTAAGATTTCATTGCTTTTTCCTGAACTTCCAAATAGAATTCTGGAGCAAAAGAAGGCAGAAACCATCTTCAGTGCTTCTTTCTTACTTCCTCCTGCTCTGCACTGTGAATGATTCCACTACATCTTTTCACAGCAGCAGAACCAGCAAGAAATGCATCACACATACATACATACCCCATCATACATGACTTCCAAGCACTTCAGCTCAACAGAAATAAAATAAAGGGAAGAGTCCAGCACTCTCTACAGTTATTTGTATTTTCTCTTCACTCACTGTTTAAAAAACAGATGATCTATGAGTATACCAACAAAATAATCACTACAGTAAAATGAAACTGGGACAAAATTGGACCTAATATGTGTCTTATGAAGTAAGAACAACTCCAAAACAAATGTATCCCATGCAATTTTCATCTTTTTGACGTGCATTTTCCCATATCCTTTGCTTCCTTTTATACAACAATTACAAGGTTAGAACCACAAATATTCTTTTCAATTAACCATCTGCACGGCATAAGAAGGAAGGTGCAAAAGATTGCTCACTCAAGTAAGTATTTTGATAATACAAAAAAAGCCTGCACAATCCACTTCTGCAAAAGTCAAGTTTTGACAGGACACGCCTCTAAAACACATCACTGTACACATAGGCATCCTTCTGGGAGAAGTACCATTCTCAAGTTCAAGGATAAATTACTTCATTATTTTACAGTAACATTACCAAGAATTAGGCAAATGCAAAAGAAGGTTCTGGACAGCCTCACTGCTGCTATTTTACAAACTCTGAGAAAGAAAAAAGGTGGAAAATCAAGTAAAGCTCATGACAATTTCTATGACATTTCTCTGCAGCAGAGGCTGCCACAACCATAAAGTATCAATATGCAAGTCATATAAAGCAGTTCATTGGAATACACCTAGATCCAAATTACTCTCTATTCAAATTTGTTGTAATTCAGTCTTCATTTCCACTGCACAGAACCACTCCAGTCTGCCAAGTCTGCATCCTATCTTGGCACAATTCACTGGACACCTTTCCTGTACACAATTTCTTTCCATCTTCACCCGTCAAGATCTGCACATCTCTTAGCACAAATGCCCTTCAGAGACTCTTGCAACTCGAGTGCTAAATGCCAATTACATTTTTGTTCCTTCTCTCGGTCCCTTGTGCAGGGGCAGCCTCTTCTTTTGGAAGACAGAAAACAAAGAAAATTCTTAATATATTCCTCCAGTGGTTGAGGGACAGAGCAAGGAAAAAAACAATTAAAATACCAAATAAATTAAATTACATTTTCTCTCAATGGGAGACTTTCAGTACACAGTCTGAATACTACCAAGTACAGAAGACAGTGACAGATTGCTCAGCCTAATGGGACATGGGAACTCAAATGTTCCATGAAGTACTTGTGTTCAACTGTTACTCATCTGTGTTTTTTCTTGGCAAAGTTATCTCAGCTGGCTCTTTCTTGGAAGCACTGCTTTTCAAACCTGCACTTCTTAGGTTTGGAGTGCAATACTGAGTTTAAAAATCTAGTCACCTACTGTTTTGCATGTCCATTTCACCCATATCTATACAAACATGGAAATGAAAGGCACCAAGTCATTCTGTTTTAGCCGTGGACTTTGGTTGAGCAATTCTCATTTAAAATGGAAAAACCAGTTAGTATTTCACCATTTGATGGCATTATTTCCACTCAGCTAGTCCCGCTAGCTTGGCTAGTGCAACTGTGCTATGTGCACTGATACACTGTTCATATTTCTCTCCCTTTAACATAATATTTGCCATAGGTCTTATGATTATGCTTAGTTTTGAGATAAGAAGTATTGACTGCTAGTAAGTTTTAAGCTCTACACCAGAATTAATTGTAAATTTACTAATGAGAACAAATACTTCACACAAAATCCATTTTAAACAGTAAATATTAGAAGTTCTATGTAGATACCCTTTTTTATTAAAACAGACTGAAACTATGCCATAATAAAATTAAGATCACAAGTAGAATATGAATACTCTAGTAAACAAACATGGGGAAACCAACCTTAATTGCAGCTTCTCTCAAGGCCTCCAGTCTCTGTCTACTGCTCTCTTTCATATTTACAACATCTTTGTAATCACCCTGTAGAGCTCTCTGGAGGCCATGGATTGCCTGAAAGACTGAGTTTTCACTTTCATTTAGCTCCTTTTGGAAAATTTCGAAGGTATGCACCTGAAAAAGTTTCTCTTCATCAGACAGTCCTGCATCCTTCTCAACTGCTCTTATGGCATTTTTTAGTTTGTTGAGAACAACGTTCTTTTGGCGAAGGAGACCAGAGAGTTTTCTGCAGCTCTCCAACACCCACTGCTTCCTCTGAGTGATAACAGCTCCTTTCCCACGGTGCAGCTTTATTGCATGCTTCACTACATCTTCACGTTCTGCAGGGTTTGCTAACAGGCCACAAGGCAGCGAAACCAACGTCCACAGGGAAATCAATCCAGTCGCCTTCATTCTCCACTTTATATAGCTCTTGGGAGAAACTGATAACCCACAGCTGCTCAAAGCTTTCTGCTACATGGTTTCTGCATCTCCAGCATACACACCAGGCTGCAAGATAGAACCAATCAGTTATCAAACATGGTAATGTTGGGCCATTAGATCAAACAAACGTAGAAAAATCCAAGACTGCCTCCTGCACAACTATCTTTAACAGAACACATACGGTCTTCATCACTCAACATTTACGAAAACCAAGAAACAGCCCAAGGTTATTGATAGATTGTTGTTTTTCCCTTGACTACTTCCTAGATAACATCTGGTTTCAAAGCAGTGATTGGAAAGCTTAGTCACTTCACACGGTACTCATCTGCACTTCTTACGTGACAGAAAAGCCTTTAAAAATATCAGGCCATGATGTCATAGGCTGCATTTCAACCTAGCACTAGAACTCATTATTCTTAGCTATCAGTAAACCTCCTGTCTCTTCTCAAACCTATCCTAAAACATTGTATCATAATCATTTGTTATTAATAGAGTCTGAGAAGCACTAACAAACTCAACTACATACATTCAAGAAAACATAATGAAAAAAAAAGCTTAACTGAATCAGATTACATTATAAATCATAATTGTGGAAGAAAGAACAGCAAAACTTCTTGGACTTCTGAGTCCTACTAGTTTGGATCAAAGACCTCCTTCACCTGAAAGGCTGCGGGGCCTTGAGGTACTTTACTTCAAGACTTATTAGGGATCTTCAAGATTTTGAAGTAAATTATAAAAATGCCAAATCAATTCATTCATAAGTTCATTTCCCAGCAACTACTTGAAGATCTATATTTAAACTGCTATTTAATTTTAACACCAAGCAGGATAGAATTTAAAAATTAATTTCCTTCCCTCAGAACCTAGAGCAAAATACTGACATTATCGTAAAATAACACAGTTACATTTTCTTTTTAAAAAATCCAAACAAACATAAAACCCCTCAAAAAACCCCTCACACCACAAAGCTACACATAACAATACATAAAACTCTGTACATGGCATTCTAAAAACACACATCACACACAACATGTTAATAGATCATCAATACAGCAGGTATTTCCCTAAAAATTTAGTTATAGTCTTGATCATTGGGCCAGCAGCCTTAATCAGGAACCAATGCATGGACACAGTCATCTGGAAGCAGTCTGCTTAAGAGAGAATCTTCTTTTCCTACAATGCAGTAGCAGTCACAATCCCAGGTATCCAAGCCAGCCATCATCAATACACAGAACGAGCTCTGAGCATTGGTCTAGTGGAAGATGTCCCTGCCCATGGCAGAGAGGTTGGAGCCAGAGGGTCTTTAAGGCTCCTTCCAACCCAGGCCATTCTATGATTCCATGGGAGGAGAACATGGCAAGCAAAGTCACACACCACCTTCATTTTTTAAATGCCCTCCTATCTCTGTTTCAGAGAGAAATGAGAAAATCTGTCTGTGGGTTGGTTTATTTATTTTTTCAATGCATGAAATGCAAGCCAAAGTATTTAGTTACTAATAGTTGACTGTGGGCTAGAGTTTAACAACATAAAGAGCTAAAACATTTAAAATTAAGAACTAAAAGTGCAATCAAAGTAGCAAAAGCATATCACATCAGTCTAACGCCAATAAAATAATAAAGTACAAACATTTCAGAACTTTGATAAAGCTGTGGGGCTTACTGTTTTTAAGAAATCAGGAAAATAACAATCCCCACCACCTGGCAAAGTTCTAGAGTGAAATTTAAGGAAATATTTCTTCATATATTACAACTAATACTCTTCCTGTTTAGTATGCCTGGGGCAGAGATTTTGCTAAATACGTATTACAACCTACTTCTACAAGAAAGAGGAAGAAGAAAACACCCAGTGTATATCCAAGGTGAGTAAAAGACTCTACTGCATGTCTTATGTGGTACATCAAACCACATAACTAAATTCTGAGCAGAGATTTACACCAGCGAAGTTCACACACTGTTGCACTGTACAAACTTAGCACTGTGGTTCAGACACGGCACAGTTTTGTTTCAGTGCTTTTTATTTGGCTAGCAAAAACTGTTTAGAGGAGCGACACCTGGGGCAGTGCTCAAAAGCTCTTAAGGGAATAAAGATCTCACATACCAAAATAAATTATGTGATGCTGAGCACAAAAAAAAAAAAAAAAAAAAAAAAGGCGAAAAACCTAATACTCCTCTCCACTCATCACCAGTAAGTATCAAATCAGAGGGAACTACTGTCGTTTGGAGTCCTTATTTAAGCAGCGTTTGCTTCCTGCTAGATTACAGCTCATCTTCCCCCTTTTTGCTTCCTGAACGCGACGCTGTAGCACCAGATTTCATCAAGCTGATAATACTGGACCCTGCCGCCAGACCCCTCTTGCGGGTCCTTCCACATCTGCCGGTTCGCCTCCACTCGCCCCCTTTCCCAATCCCAGCTCCGCCCCAGGAGCCGCAGAGCAGCCGGGGCCGTGCCCGCCCGGCACCTCCGCCCCGGCGCAGTCCCACCTGAGTGCGATGGCAGCCCCCGGCGCCGCTCCCTGAGAAAGGCCGGGCGGACGGCGGGGCACAAGGGGAGAAGAGGAGAGAAGCGGAGCGCGGGGCCGACCGGCCCGGCTCCCTCTCCCTCATGGCGGCGGAGGAACGGGGGAAAAGAGACGGCCGCCCCGCCCGGCGCTCTCGGCAGCGACGCTCACCTGAGGGACGGAGGAAGGCCCGAAGCAGCGGGGCGGGAAAGGCGGGATCGCAGGGCGGCGAGCACGGGTGTAAGGGGGCGGCGGCCGCTGGCGGAGGGCACCGAGGAGCCCCGTCCTTGCGGCCGCCCCTCGCCCCGCGCCGGTGCCCGAGCGCCGGGGCGGCGCCTTGGAGCGCAGCCGGGCGGGACCCGCGCTCCGAGCGCCGCCTC
>VWZW01005252.1:102870-213793 GCA_013397115.1 Edolisoma coerulescens | reverse complement strand
AGGGGGCCGGGCCCCGCCGCGGCTATTTCGAGCGCAGGCAGCCGGCGCAGCGCGTACCTTTTCCTTTTTTGGGATGAGGGCTGGCGGGGCAGGTCACCGGAGCTGCGAGTCCNGGAAGGTGCGGTACAAATTCCCTTGCGGGGTCGGGGTGGCGGGGTGGGCCGGGGTTGTTCTGGGAAGGAAGCTCTCTCCCGGTGCCTCTGCAGCAGCTTCAGCGCTTCCTTGGGGTGTGCGGTACGGTGTCATTAGCGCTGGGAGAGGGCTCCGCAAACGTGACTGAGCTGTGCCTGCATGCGAGGTGCGCATCCTTGTTCGGGTGCCATCGGCGAGGAGTCATGCTGGAGACGGGAGTTCAGACTCGTCCCGGCCCCCAGGGAAGGTGCGCGGGTGCCGCTGCCCGCTGCAGGGCACCGGCCGCAGATGAGCGGGAGGAACCGTGCTACGTGGCAGGGTAGTGGGCTGGAGAGTCGAGCGTGTTTCTTATCGCTTCAAATAATTCAGTGTTTCATTTCGGTAGGCACGAAGCGAGAAAATATCCGTAAATGCCTGGCGTTAACTAGGCTTGAAAGAGGACATGGGGTTTGCTTTAGTGTTGTTGGCACAGTGCTCTGTTTTGAAGTGCTTATCGCTAAGTTTGCTGCCCAAAAGAAGTTTATGTAACTGAGGAAGATCTAGGTGCAGAGACTCCCTTAGCTAAACCTTCATGAAAATTCGGAGGCAGGCTGGAGCTTGCAGCCAAAGAATTACTGGTTATTTACTTGCCAAAGTATGTTGTAGTTATTTTTTGCACGTTTTCCCTCCCACTGTACACGTTTCTTGTATAAAAAGAAACCCGACGTTTTCTTCTTATATTAAATTGAAAAATCTTGTAGGAAAAACCGAAATCCGTATCTTGTTTACGTGATGTGTTTCTTGTGTCAGGACCATCTGTAGTCGAGATGTCACTGCCCATATGGGTACAAGAGATAAAAAGTAAACTGAAAGATGGTCCCGTGTTTACTGCTGGTTGGATCAGGATTCGGTTCTCCTTTAAGAGACTAGTAAATTTTCCGTATACGTGCTTAAATCTGTAAGCTGTAGTGGGGAATTTAGACGAATTTCTCAGCTTAATTGTTGGCCCAGAATATGGGTTAGGTATGGTTTAACAAAATTGAAAAGTACAGAATATCATAAAAAATGGAGTTTGATTTAAGCAATCTCCTTCTACTTCCGACTTCATGAAAAGAATAATGTTGAAATATCTTACTAGCAAATTTTCTCCCTATAAAATACCCATTCCTACCTCTTGGGTGTTCCAGACGTTTTGGGGTACTGTGTCAATATGGTTGCTGCAATTGAGAGAAAAATCATATTCGTTCCTGTAGACCATTGTAACAGACTTTTTTGTTGTTTAATGTATTAGTAGTATAAACATATTTTTCAGAGTTTAATTAAAGTTTTCGATCACATTTACAGCAATCTTATAGTCTCACTGTAGCATTCAGCAGTCTCCACTATGTCCGCTTCATCTATTTTATTTTTGTCATATGTCTTCTGTTGGCAGTGTTTTATAACATAATTGTGTGAGAAATGCTTCTGCCTTTTTCAGCTGATCACTTAAAATGATTAAACTTTGCATTGTTAATTGTTGCTAAGAAAATATTAGGAAAATTCTTGGGTATTTCTTTTCCATGTATGAAGGACTTATGCAGAATTTGAGAATCTATAAGTTGCACCTTTTTTATTTCTTTTTTTTATAACCACTAGGCATATCTTTCAGAAGATAACCATATTGTAATATGATGAAACTTGTGTTTACTGCTGTTACAGAACAGAAAAAGCATCAGCATATGTGAGCAATAAAGCAGAAATACAAGTTTGTTACTGACAGAATATGTGCTGCTAAATATGTATATATAGATGCTGTCATTTCAATTTTCAGAAGAAAATGCTGTCTATTTAACTGCTGAAGAACAAGGCTTTGTCTTCCTGTAATTCTGAAGTGAAAGTTGTCATCAACAAGAAAACTAAAACCTTTAAAAGATAGGCATTAGTTGTAGAATGCTGAAACAAACTTCTGGATTAGCTTCATTGGCTTTCCTGCTTCTTTTGCATCCCAAAGCATAAACTTAAATCATCCCAGAAGGACAAGGTCCGCCAGTTTATGGCATTTACCCAGGCTGGTGAAAGGACTGCAATATACTGCTTAACACAGAATGAATGGAAACTAGAAGTGGCAACAGACAACTACTTCCAGAATCCAGACTTGTACTACAAAGAATCCATGAAAAATTCAGTAGACAAGAAGAAATTAGAACAATTGTATAATCGATACAAAGGTAAGGTTTAGGTTTTTGGGTTTTTTTTTTAATTGGTGGGCTTGGGTTTTTTGTTGTTGGGGATTTTGTTTTGTTTTTTTCTAAATTACGTTGTGTGAGGAGTTTTTCTGCTCTTCCCTCTATCATTTTTAAGGAATTTTAAGAAAAGCTCACTGGCTTTTGCATCTCCCTATGTGTTTGCAGTAATAGGGATGAAAAAAGGTTTTAAATGATGTTAATGGTCTGTACACAACTTCTGTAGAGATTTCTGTAGGCTTTAAAAGTAGGAAATTAAACCTACAGTGAGGAAAAAGTGTCAGCTGTCAAATATGGTAGCAAAGTTTATTATTCACCTTCCATGATTTATTCCCAGTGGCTGCTTTTAAATATGTGTATGATGTTCTTTCCATGGCAAAATAATACATATTGGGCTTATGCTAACAATTGGGGAAGTTAATTGTCTTCACAGACAGTAATATTTCTATACATTAAAATCAAAAATTTTTCAGATAACATTGCAGCTAGGAGTGTGACAAAACAGTTGAATAAGGAAACTCAAAAACTGGAAACTACATCCTTATTTAATTTGTTCATTCTGGCATATTACAGCAAAAGCGATGTGCCTTTTCAGAGAGGCTTGGAGGGAAAACCACAGGAAAGCAGATTAAAGGCAGAGTTGCTTCTTTTCCAAGTTTTATTTTACATCATTGTTAAAAAGATCAACAACAAAGAAGAAAAGATAGGCGTTTAAATATAAGAATGTACATGATCCAGGTGACAGTGCTTGCTGAACTGTGGCCATCTGACGTGAGTGTTTGTATTGTTCATGTTGGAGCAATGCAGGCTGGAATCATTGTTAGCTCCTGTTGAAATCCATACATCTTGTGTTTTAAAACATGAACTTTTAGCCGCTACTCGGCTATGATTTTATGTACTTTCCTACTTGAAATATATGGCATGCTTTGTATACATTTTATCCTGTTTTTATTATATTGTTTCCACCATTTTTGTTCCTCTTAAAATAGAACAGATTATGTAAAGTATAGGGGTTCTTTAATACTTCATTATTATGTGGTAATGAATTGTGTAGGGACAAAGAGGCAGCAATGCTATAGCATTTCTTTGTGAAAACAAAAACCCAGAGACAAAACTCAGAGAACCATGTTTTGGTTTCTATAGATGCGTATGTTTATATTTACATAGGTACATATATATATGTAGCATATATATATCTGAATCTTTTGTTTGCTCCTCGAATGTCAGTCTTGGAGATTGCTGGGTCAAAAATATGTATTCAGATTCATAAATGCTTTTAAGAATATCTAAAATGAAAAAAGAGTATCACAAATGTTATTTGTTATTTATAAATTCCTAGGACTGGCAAACTGCACTATCTGACTTTTGTGAAAGCAAGTCTAGCCAGTTTGTGTCAGTGTTTTAGTTAGCAGCACACCTTTGCAGTTCTGGCACTTGAACACTGCACTTGAAAACATTAAAAACTTTCACAAGGATTGACAGAAGACTATAAAAGTTTTGGTTAAGCACCTTTCCTTTATTCATACCTGGCTTAAACCTGAGTCACTGGCCCCTCAACAGTAAGGGATTCCTTTGTTCTACAAGGCCTATACAGTACTGCACTGTCCTTGAAATCTGAGATAAAATGTCTTTTTCTGTGCTGTTTTTTCTTAGTTTTCCTACCTGTTTATCTAGCAACTCTGTCAAAACAACAGTTGCATTTTTGTTACTAGTTGCCTGGATGATGTGAAATATGGTAGGGATGAAAAGTCCTTGTTGAAATCCACCAGAATTTTTCCACTGATTTCGAGACAGTGCACATCTCGCCTTCAGTTCTTCAATTACTCCCCAAATACACAAGAAATATGTTTTCCATGTCTTAGAACTAGTTGAATAGATATATTTACTTGCTATTTGGGATCAAAGGTCCCTGAATTATACCATTATATATGGATATGTCTGTTTGCCAAATTAACTTTCTCTCTGGAATTTACCGTTTTTTTCACTGTAGTATTGGCTGGAAAAGTGGAAGAGATCTTAGCTTAAGAATTGAAATAAAATTCAAAAAGTTTTATCTAGGCTTGATTTTTGGCTTTTTTTAATCAACTTGTTGGATCAGGACTTAAAAATAGCATGGTTGAAAATCATAGCAGTTTAAGAAGTTAGTATTAAATCTGCTCAAGGGATGCTTTTCTACACAGCCCAACTTATGATATTGAAATGTCTTTCTCTTAAAAGCTGGGAAAGACAGTTTTGTGCTTTGTTAAGTCTCAAGCTTTGAAAACTACAGGTGTGGTTTTTATTTTCTTTTGTTTTCATTTGGTTTTTTCTTCTCCATTTATTTAAGTTTACATGTAGGGGGTTGTTTGTTTGGGGTTGTTTTTGAGAGAGAATTTTGTTACAGAATTATTATAAGGCATCTACTGTGACGTCGGTAGTTAGGAAGCGTGCTTCTGACATTCAGAAAGGTACTGCTGTGGAAATACTATGTTTCACTTGTACTAAGTTGTATTAATTAGCTTAAGACTCTGTCGTGCTAAGGCATTGTTTGCACAATGTTTTGGTGATTTCTCTGACTTATAATTAAACCCTCAAAATGTTTAAATGTGGTCTTTAAATAGATACAGTGGATACCCATATGGCACTATCAGGAAAAAAAAAAAGCGTGGTCTTATGTGGTAGGTATGGTTTTGTTGGGCTTGATTTTGGGTTGCTTTTTTTTTTCCCCCCAAGCTTAATACACTCTGACCAATATAAATATATTGTACATTTTGTTTATCACCCTTACTGTTTCTAAATGTAGGCAGTATCTCCTGAGCTAATGCAAATCTTTTATAGAGGATTGGGAGGGAAAACAAAACTATGTTGTTGACATTAGCAGATAAGTTCAGGAAAAGTTGCGAACCAGTTTCTCTATAAGTTTACAGAATACTTAATCTGTTTACTGATTCTCTTTTAAAATTATGTAGACTTCAAGTCAAAACATTTATGAAGGTTATGAAAAAATGAATACCTGTATTATGCAGCACATCAGAGCTGTCAGATGATTATTTGTTAATATGTTTTGTAAATAATTATCATTCTCCTCTTTGTATTTCGAACTGCAGACCCACAAGATGAAAATAAAATTGGCATTGATGGGATTCAGCAGTTCTGTGATGATTTAAGCCTGGACCCAGCCAGTATCAGTGTTCTGGTTGTGGCGTGGAAATTCAGGGCAGCTACTCAGTGTGAATTCAGTAAAAAGGAATTTGTTGATGGCATGACAGAGTTGGGGTAAGTATCCACTTCTGCACAGTTTATGGTGTAAGGCCTGAACCGTGTTTCTGTTCAAAACATTTTCAGTCAAATTGCGTGAAGCTTTAAAAAGCTGTTGAGGCTAGTGCCAAGCTTAACGGGTGCAAAATGCCTGTAGTGTCTTGTCTTCCTTGCCTTGGTGCTTTACTGCAAAGCCTTAATGACCACAGTAGGGGGGAAGCAAAACAATTTCTACCTGTACAGCAAGGGAGTCAGATGGATTTGCGTATCTTTTTATGTAGTTCATAGTAAGCATATGCATATTAGTGTTAAGGATTTGAGTTGGACCTCCTGCTGTTAAAAACTGAAAGTCACTGGACATGTGTGAAGGGAAAAAAAATTCAGTGTTGAAGCAGAAAAGAAATAGGAAAACAAAAAAGAACTTTCAATTCTTTATCTTGCCACCAGCAAATGGACCCATCTTTCTTTTTGTCCATTTTACCACCCATACTTTTGTCTCTTTTATCCTAAATGCTTCATTTGTACAAAATATTTATGAGGAATTGAAATAAAAATTAGGATCTTGGTAGTAGAAAAGATTAGTCCAACTGTTATGTAACTGATAAACATTTCCTTCCTGGGTTATGGAGCTGTTCTGGATTATAAATTTTGAACATTGCCTCTGTTTACCAATAAAGTCAAGCATTTATCATCATAAAATAATATTTAGTGTATAACTTTTCCTTGCACGAGGAGCAGCATTTCTAATATTTAGAGATGTCAAAATTACTTGTTTTTTAACAGATTGCATTAAACGGGTGGATAAGTACAGTTTATTACTTGTTCATGTTTTTTGTAGCTAAACAATTTCATTTGATGTTAGAATGGCACCTTATCAATACATTTCTGTGACAGACCAACTTCTAGGAAATGTGGTGGTTGTTTCTTGAGTAGAGATCTTAGCAGTCTGATGTTACCGACCTCATCAGTTACTGATTTCTTTTTAAGCTTTCCTTTTTAGGAAATTGTGATGAAATAACTTTTGATACCTTCTGAAGTTCACTGCTTTATTTTGTCCCCTTGGGTAGCTTTGGGTAGAAATTACAAGAATAATTACGATTTTCTAACCATGAACAGAAAATAAGTGCTCATGCTATTATATTAAAGGTTGCCAGCATTTTTTTTTTCATATAAGTGATTAAAAAGGTTTTGCTAAACCACTTGTGACTTTTGGCTTGGATTTTGTTTTTGAATTTGATTGTCACATTTCTGCTGTGTTCTTTTGACTGTCTCTGACAATTCCATAGAGGTCTGTGATTTTTATCTCTTCCTGCTCAACACGTTTGACTGTTCTTGGGAGCATAATATGGTTGTGCCCACTTGCCATAGCACTTACTGAGAATTTGGAATGATTTTGTTACATACTTGGAGGCACAGTGTCTGTGGTTTTTAGCAATGAACACAAGTGTACATTCAAATGGAAAGAAATTCCATGAGGCTTAGATCCCATAGCATCTTTAGGATGCTTATGGGAAGGTATATTTGTTGACTAGATCAAGTCCCAATGAAACTGAACTTCTCATTTGAAGACTGTTGGCAGAATTCTTTCTTTTCTCTGCCAGGTACTGCTGGAGGCCAGAAAGGTACTTATTTTTATCTGTACCATGCAAGACAGTTAAAACTGCACTTGCATTTTATGGATGTTGTTGTAGTTACCCATCCTTTAGTAGAATTTTTCTTGAATCTTCAGAATAAATACAAACATTTAATTACAGAGAACTTTCAGATACACAGTGTTAGGTATGATAGCTGCATCTTTTGAAACCTGTTTGCTTCACTTTGAGTTTCTAGGTACAATTCAAGATATTGGTAATGTCCTGTAAACCTTGCATATTCATTTGATGCCTTGTTGTAGCAGAAACGCTTTCCCTTTTGAAAGCATGTCTTGTTAGCTCAGGTGTTTTTACTGAAAATGCTTCGGTGGTGTTACTCAGGGATGTGTTTCTGTTAGAATTCAGTGACTTGATTCTGTCTTAGCTTACCTGTGCCAGGCTGTTAAGTAGTTTGGCAGCCTTCAGGCTATCATTTAAGGCTCATTTTGTTCCTCCATTTTATTCTCAAGTGTTCTCTGATGGGGAGAGAATGACTGCAAATAATGGTTCATTTAGTTGGAAAGACCTCTAATGTTAAGATGGACTGTAAAAGCGTAGTGTGAAGCTCTTTATTTAGGAGAGCAGGGAATAAGCAATGTCTATCTAGATTAAAGCAAAATGTCACACACTTGTGTTACAACATCTGTCTCAGGGGAAGGAATAACAGAGTTCAGTGAGGTCTGGGTGTTCTTTCAGAACAGAATAGCATCTGTTCAGAAATTCATAAAGAGACAGAAAAGAAGTTAAACCACTGAATCCTGTTTGCATTGTGTATCTAATAGATGGCTGTATACAATGTTCCACTTGAAATTCTTTAGTAAAGGCACGTGAGCATTTATATTTTTCAGAATGCTGTCCACAAAGACAATCTGTTTTTATCTTACACACTGCTTTGCTTTGCTCTGAAACTAAACCATAAAAAAGGTGGGGGGAAAGTAGAAAGAAATTTTAAATATATGCAAATATTGTAATCTCTTTTGAACAGGTGTGACACCACAGAAAAACTAAAAGCTCTATTGCCAAGGCTGGAACAAGAGCTAAAGGATCCAACAAAGTTCAAAGATTTTTATCAGTTTACTTTTAACTTTGCTAAAAACCCTGGACAAAAAGGTCTAGGTAAGTAGAACAAAAGGGAGAAAATGTCTGCAGTCGGTGAAGTCTTCCAAATGGTTCCAGTACTACAATATTCTCATTGGCGATTGTATAGTAAATTAATTATTGATTTCGTTCACTGACTTTTCCATCTTCTTTCATTTAATCTCTTCTTAATGTCCCCTTGGTACAGATAATTTGATGGGGTTTTCTGCCAGTATTGACATTCTCTCATCTCTTGTCAAAAGAAGTTCCTGCAGTTCTTCGAGACCTGTCAAATTTTATTTTTTTTTAATGCTGGGCTAGTGAGCTCTGTGTGTTAAGAACTACTGAAACAAGATGTCTGTATCAGTTCAGGAAGAGGGAGAAAACTGAGCAAAAGTTACTGTTCCTTTAAGAATTTTTAGTTTTAGCTCAGTTTTTATGTAAAGTTTAGAAAAAGGGTATTATGGACTTGGTTTAAAACTAGTGACTAAAAATAGGCATAGTTTATAAAGCATTAAACTACTATTCTTCATGAAGTTTGATATTTATCCCAATCCATTCCTTTTATTGCTAGAATAAGACTGATACATTATTTAAATTCCTTTTTTTCCTTCAAATCAAAATTCTCTAGTTCGTGAATAGATGAAAAAAATAGTAAGATGAAAACCACTCTTCTCAAATTTATGTCCACTTTCAGAAGATACTGTGTAGAAAGGAATTAAGTGTTTTGCATATAGAATAGCACTTTACCATCATCACTGTTCTTTGTGTTGTGGGTGAGAGGAAGTGGTTTGTTGGTTTTTTTTAAGGTTTTGGGGTTTTTTTGTTTTTTAGCATAGCCACTTTAAGTCTGTGTCTAAGTTACTTGGAAAGTTGATAAATGTTTTTCTCAAGAACTGTTGGGAGAGCAGAATATCGATTTAGACCTCAACCAGGGGTGTCTGTTCCACATTCTTCACTTTGAATAATCTCTCTTGTCTTCCCTGGTGGTGGTTTTTTGTTTGTTGTTTTTTTTTTTTTTAAACTATGGACAACTTTTAGCTAGTTTATATTTGTCTTCATTTTTTTCAGCAGTTTCATTTTTCATTTTATTTGTCACTCTCTCATGGCTCACATGCCACTTCTGCTGACACAAAAATGAAGAAGTCTTGTAGTGCCTCTGTGAGGTTGGTTGGAATTCTAGTCCCTTAGCTTGTCCTCATTAACAAAGCTTACTGCTTTCAAGTTGCAGGAAAGGTAAGTTAGTTACAGCCGAGGTTGGAATTTATAGGTTACCTAAAGAAATATTACAAATAGCTTCCTGTTTTAATTGGATCAGTTCCAACATGAAACTCATGAACTTGGGCAGTACATTTCAAAAGCTTTTCACCTAAGCCTGTAGGAGGAGTGGAGGAGGGAAGGCAGCCCACCCAGATTTGGAACTGAATGTGCTGTTAATTTGACATGAAGAGGAAACTTACTTGTTTTCCATTACTTCTTTTTATTCAGTATTGGAGGTCCTTTCATTGGTAAGTCTGTCTTCTCTGTTGTGTAAGAAAGGTGTTTTATTGCCAAAAGCACCTAAGTTCCCTCTTGGACTAAAAGTTGAACTATCAGCAGGAGAAAGTAAGAAGTGCAAAAACTGAAGTAAAACTTAAACTGTAGAATGAATTGATGGGAACTGTTGCTGATTTCAGTTTTCAGGAATTTTAGTAATTTCAATTATATGTACAGTCTCTTAATTTCTAGTACTTAGTTCTTACATGGCAGTATCTTGGTAGCATTTTTCATCAGACTTTTTCTGGTTTTGCTAAGATGATTCTAGATAGTAAAGAAATATAAGCAGATGCCACTGTTCTTACTTCAGCGGAGACACATCATATTTCTTGGATCACCACAGGTTGAAGAAAAAGAGACTATTGAGCAAACATATCGACTAATGTGACATTTTTGAGTGACTGAGGCCAGTGATAGCTTACCCAAATAAAAATTAACACTGTATGGGTTTGGAGTTGGAATCTTTACAGGGAATACCATCATAGTGGAGCAAAGAGGTGAAGGAAAAAAGTAAGTTTACAGGTAGGTTTTTGTAATAACCACAGAAGGAAGCAGTATGTTGTAAGCAAGGAAAAAAATCGAACCAGTTATTTTACTGGAGTGTCTGTATGAGCTGAGAATTTTAGTTGCTTCAGCTACATTTAATACAGGTTTAGGTAGTTTGGGTTTTTTTAATTTTACATCCTCTTCTCTGCATACATTTACGTATTTTCTCCTGAAGTGAGAAGCTGTCCATCTTTGCTCCCTGTCTCCAAGGATATTTGGTATTTGTGTCCAATGACTGTGTGCCCTATTGTCAAGGAGATGTGGGAATTGGTATCAGCCGTGAACAAAGTCTGTGTCTGTCTTACTCAGTTTGGAGTAAGACACTCTCACTTTCATTAAGCCCAGACAGTTAAACAGAATGAATAATTAGATTTTTTTACCAACTGAGCTGGTACAAATCTGTGCCTAGCTCTGTCTAGGTCATCTTACAGTGATGACCTCTCCTTCTTCCCCACATGCACATTAGATGACATTCAGTCAGTACAGGATGCTGCTTAGCTCCTGCCCAAGCTGCTTGCCTTAAAGTCTTTCTGGTGAATTGTAACTTGGAGACTGAGAGGTCAGTAAGTTTATGTCAAGCAAAGGATAAAAGTGAATGGTTTTAATTAATGAAGTGGAAATAATCTAGGAATTCTTTCCTAAGTTTCAATTGCAGAGTATTTTAATGTGATTTTTCTAGAGTCTGAAGTATTCAGTGCTTTTTCTTACTAGGCTGGGAGCTTATATCACCAAGTCTGGTAATTGTACTTACTGTTTAGGGGACTGATCTGTAGGCTAAAAGAAGGTTGTTTGATTCTTGGATATACACATGACCTATAAATGCACCTACTTGAAAACTAAGCAAGTTTGATACGGTGCCAGTGACAAATGAGGAATTCGTATTCTTAGCAGATTGTTAATAGAAGCCTTTTATAAAAGAAGACATAATTAAACCCCTTCTGTTCGGTCCTTCAGGCTAAGTGCTAGGGCATCTTTTTTTTTAAGAGAAACGACTCTTGAACATAGAGCTTACTAGAAATGTGTCTGTGATAGGCAGACTGACTTACACAATTATTTTTCTTTTTTTTTTCTGGTTTGTTATCTTAGCATATTGAAACCATAAGAAATGAGTGAAATATCTCTAAAATGTTCAAGCAGCAATGCTTTGGTTATGAGTCATGTTGATTGCTCCATCACTACATTAATACATTTCAGATTAGTTTTTTAAAATCTGTACTTGCTGTTTTACGAAGTGATATGCAACAGTTATTACTTTGTTTATTGTCCCCTCTCCTCTGAAAAACGTGAGGAAATAGTGATTTATAGGTTCCTTTTTAATATTCCAGGTGGTCTTTAAATTTAAGAGATAGAGAAATACTTACGTAGTGTATTCCCTTGTGCTAGACAGGATCAACATCTACCAAAACCATTCCTTGCACACACTTTTCTAACCAGATGCTCCGTGGTATGCTACAATATATACTAACTTGCCTTTTCAGTTTCAGTAGGTACCAATAAGATTTGAGGTCTGATTTGTACTGGTCCTCTGGCTGAAGACATTTGAGAGCCATTGCCTTCACAAAATAGAATCTTAAATTTTTGATGGCAGGTTTCATACATCTTTGTCCATGTTTGCTTAAACCTGTTGTTAGATTATTTTTTTTTCTAGCATATAACTTAAATCCCTGTTTCTGAATTTTCCAGTTTAATACTTTAACCAGCCAAAGTAAATATGCAGAATACATTTCCTTAGAGTGAGTAACAACTTTTTACATATTTGGTGATTATGTATGTGTCTTCCCTTAGTCTCTGGACTGAGTAAAACCAACTACCCTGATAAGTTTTATCTTCTAGCTCTCTGATACTGGAACTTTGTCTTCCAACTCTCTCTTCCTTTGCAATCAAATTGATCTAATTTTCTCTTGTCTTGTAGTACCCAAACAAGCCGGATACCTTCCATGTGTCTTAGATATTTTGCTTCTTGTTTTGCATCCTTTTGAGTTTCCTTAAGTTTGATACTGTCTGCAGTTTGCAATCTGTTTTACTACTGGATTTCTGTAGCACTGCAATGTACCCAGGTTAAGTCTGATGTATTTCTGCAGCTGATTACTCCCACTAGCAGTATGACTTTGCACTTCTCTTTAATGAAATCTTTATTTACTTCCAAGTGGTTTTCCAATTTGTCCAAATAATTTTGAATCCTAATCCTGTCTTCTATCATGTTAGATTTTTTCCAAGTTTTGTTTAAGTTGCAAATTTAATAGAATTTGTTGTATCGTCTGAGTTACTTAAGTATTGGGCAGTGTTAGATACAGGACTGACCCACTTGGATGAGTTACTTTCTCCCAGTTTGGCAGGGAATGACTGAGGTTCTTCCAGAACTTCTTTGACCTTTATAAAGTTTCAAACATGGTAGGAAGCAGTTTGAGGTTGCTTCAGCATACTGAGGTGAATTTCACCATATTCGGCTTCACTTTGGGCAGCAGTGCTTGAAGACTGAATTTCTAAAAGTTTTTTCTGAAATAACTGTCAGTTTTCATTGAATCTTTTCGCTTGGAGCATATCTTGAGAAAAAATCTCCCTGTGTCCCAGACTTTTTTTCTTTCCAGAGTTATTATCAGCAGGACACAGTATCTTTTATCACACCAGCTGCCATTTGTAAGATGGGAAGTGGGAAGGCACAGAAGCTTCTTAGAAGTTTTTTTGGTGATAAAAGAATTTTGATGATACCTGACACAGCTATCTTCATAATTTGGTGGGGATTTTGCTCCAGGAAAGTGGTCTTGGAGGGTAGGAGTGTGTGTGTACTTTTATTTATTTTTGGAAAAGCCTGTCCTCCCTTGTTTTTTAATTTCTTTTTAATCTTCTTCTCCAGTTCCCCTCAAAACCAATGCAAGAAATTCTGCCTTAATGTAATTAGATGGGAAGAATCCTCTCCAATAAACTAAGTTACATCTGTTCTGTCATTCCCTAAAATAGTCACAGAATTCAGTACACCAATACTCATTCCTAGAAATAGGACTGCCTTTTATAGGAGTCTCTTCTCCACAGTTCATGTGGTGACAGTAGGGAATTTTTATTTCTCTTTGTATCTGCAGGACTTCTGTCGCTATAGTCTCATCCAACTCGAATGTTTGCATTTACTTTTATTAGCTCAGTATTATCAAGTAGAATGCTTTAAACACGTGCTGTTTAAAGAAGTGAAAGTAGTAGCAGTCCCCCAAGGTGATATCTTATGTAAGGAGTGAGATGCAGGAGGCAAAAGCTCAGTGCATGACATCTGCCATGATGATCTTTAATCAGAACATCATTTTCTGGTTGATGTTGCTCAGCACCCAACTGCCAAGTGTCTTTCAAATACATCTGAATAGATTTGTTCATTATCAAAGAAGACAATGTATGCTTATAACTGTTAAGACTGTGACTCTCTAAGTGGTGGACAGAATTCAGGAAAAAACACATAGCGAGGTTTCAACACAGCAGTGCCATCATAATGGCTACGTGTTGGGCCTGGCGTACATAATATTTAGATATATGAAACTTGATCTGCATTTTTGTCTTTAGAATTTGAAGGTGCAGTTTATGAAGTTACCTGGTTTGCCAGCAGACTTTAAAAAGAATTATTATGGATAACTGTGATTCTGTCTTTAATCTGCTTTCTCATGTTCTTACTACTGTGTATAGTACAATAAATCTTTAATTTTTGCATGGTGCAGATTTGGAGAGGTTTATCTTGCCTTCTCTTCCCAAGGTTTAGCTTTTCTACTGCAGTCTGAGTGAAATTTTGTATCCTAGCTCTTGTTGGTAAGTGTACTAAAGAATAGGATTATAGGTCTTTTGTCATGTTGTCTGCAGAGCAGTTCGGATTTCTCAGGGCACTTTGAAGCTCAAAACAAGGCCTTAGCTCTATCTTTTTTTGTTGTTGTTGTTTGGTTTTGTTTTTTTGAACGTGATACTCGCTGTGATTCTCTTACTGGGTCTCCCTTTGAGCCCAAAAAGACATGCTCAGGAGTTTGTTTCAGTGTGTTTCAGCCCCATGGAGGAGCTTAATGCATTCTTCCATGGTCTTCACCTTCCAACATGGAAACAAAAAGCCAGTTTGGTCCTTCATCACTTCTTTGTGATCCCTTCGTCTGCTTGCTGGCTCAAAAGGTTGTGCTTCCTTCTCTCTGCCAGTTGCCTGGGATCAAGCAAGAGATGAAAGATGAGGAGGGCATTCAGACTTGAATCAAATATTACCTCAAGACCAGAAGAATGACTATCTTTGCATCCGGTATGTGGACTTCAAGGAGGTTTCCTCTCCTATAAGCAGATGAGTATAATGTACTCTTTTTTAATTGAAGCAACATCAGCATTGGCTTTTATCATAGCAGTATCTCAAGATTCTTTGAAGAGATCTTTAGACATTAGGGAAGGATATATTTTCTTTCTATTTTGTTTTCTTTTTTTACTCCCCCCTCCCCCCAACCTAGTTGTCAAGATGTCCTCCCCTTTCAATGAAGAATTAGATTCATAGGCTACTGGTAGGAGTGAGTGCGTGGAAGAAGTTGAGGGAGGTCTATAAATGAATTTTACATTTATTTTGAAAGAGGTCTGTGAATGCTGTATTTTAGGTGTTCCAGTGACCTTGGCCTGTGTGTATGGTTCTTGCTTTATTTTTGTTAACATTTTCCACGTTGAAAATGCCAGCAGTTTGAGAGAAATGTCGTATAGAAGAGGTGCTCTGATCAGTAAAAGTGTGGCATAACTGCCCATTCTAGTAATCCCTCGTTGATTCTTTTACTTGTGTTTGGACCTTGTTTGGGAAATGTATATCCAGTCAGCTTTACATCATCTGTTGCAGTTTATCTGAATTGTATGTGGAGAGATTTGCAGAGGTGAAAGGATTTTTGAACTGGCTACAATCAGGTTCATCCGGCTGCACTCAAACTGGTGTTCAGACAGCCATCTCCTCAATCTAACTTCCATTCCAAAGCAGTTCATCTGTTTTTGTGCAGTTAATGCTTAAGGTGAGAAACATGAAAGGTTCTGCATGGAATCAGCCTGCTTCAGTGTGGCAGATGCTGAGAGAGAGCTAATGAGCACAGCCAGACCCTGCTCAATTCCTGCAGTGATTCCTGCAGTGCTCCTCTGAAATCCGTGTGCTGTGCTTTACCATTCCTCCTGTCCACCACAGGCACTTAAGTCTGACACTGTGCGTTATCTGCCCCCTAACACAGGGCGTTGGGAAGCTCTTTGCTTACGTCTTTGCAGGGATGAGTGGATCCAGCTCAGCTGGATCCCGAGTTTAGCCATGATCTGTATCTGTATCATCCCCCTTACTTGTTTTTTTCCCTTCTGTCTGTCTTCTGTGGGAGAGCTTCCAGTTTCAGCTACAGGCTATTTTGCTCTAAGCTTTTGGCAATTCAATTAAGTGTTTTTAGGTTTAATCCTGATGGCATTTTCTTGTTAATTTGCTGATTAGGAAAGAAGAAACTAATTCTTGTGTCTGTGTTCTTAGCAATGTGGAGGCCAAAGAAGACACTTAAAAAATCATTCAGAAATGAAGAAACAAGGAATTTATTAACTCACTAAATCTTGCAAGTATTCACTTGATGCTTATTGGTTAGGCAGTGTGATAGTCCTGTTGTTGAGACAAATTGACAGCAATTTCCATTGTTCTTACCTCTGCATCAGTTTCAACACAGTGCTGAAAAGTTATATCAGTAATTCAGCTGAATTAGTGATAACATTCTGTCAGTTTCAAACATGACTGCATGAACAGATCTTGTTGGTAGGGCAGACTGAGAGCTAGAAAGCTCTGTTTGGCAGAGGATAACAAGTGAGTACTGCAGTCCCAGAGGGTGGTTTTGGCACAGCAGGTCTAAATGAACTGCATTTCATGTTCCTCAGAAATCCTGCTCCCTAGCCAATTCCTTGCTATCTATTGATTTCTCTTTTTCTTTTCACACTTCCTTGATTTCTAGTGTGCAGTGACTTCGTTGCCCTGGTCCAAAATCATAGCAAAGGCATGAGGAACTTAATTTTATTCTTATTTTTTTCTTGCAGCAATCTAATAATGATTTTTTTCTTAACAAGATCAGCATTTGATCAAATCTTAAAAGTAGACACAGGCTGTATTTCTCCTTCTGCATTAATTGTGCTGTTTGTTATCACTTCAAGCTTTCTGTTCAATCAGGATAGAAGAGGCTGAGGTTTTTTAAAAGCAAGTTTAGAATGAGGTTTTAATGTTTGAGGATAGATCATACTGCATGCAAAATACTGTTTCTGATCAGGAAAAACTGATTGTTTAAGGGTCTGCATGACACACAACTCTCAGCAGATATTGACACTGAAAATATTTTTGGGTTGAAAGGAAAGGTCAAACTACTGTATAATGTACAGTATATGATGTGGTATTTTTATGATGTTCTTTAACCGTTTAGCAATTTATGCTTTGGGTATGAACATGCATGTTAGCATTGAAGTCTCTTTTAAACTGGTCCTTGTCTAGGTGTTTTCTGAGATCCATGTGTCTGTCTTTTGATGTTTATAAAATTTACATTATTAGTCTGTAGTGTGGGTAGCATATTTTGGTACAAAAAACCTAGTGTATTTTATAGCTGTAGTTTGATTTCTATTGTAACAATGCCTTCATACCTATACAGCATTGAAATAGGTATTCCTAAGACTGCCTGAGGAATTCTTGCCTTCCTGTGCATTTTCCTGTGGAGATGCAGAACTCTGATGACATAAGGGCTTTACTCTTTTTTTTTAATATCTATTAGTGCAGCACTAATTGTAGCAGATACAGTCTCCACAGCATTACTGTTTATTGATACTACTGTCAGCATGCTAATGTTGAATTTGAACTCTGTAACTAGGTCTTCCCTTTAAAGCAAGAAAAATCCTCTTTTTTGTCCTCTGGTGCCAAATTTTTCAACCTAGGTAGGGAATTGTCTCCAAACAGAAGGGTAGCCATATCCCCTGAGATTGTGGCAAACCTGAAGGCCTAGTTTTCTCATGTACTTAAAGGCTGCATAAACTGGCACCACTACCAAAAGTGATAGTCCCATCTAGTCCTTGTGTTCAAATAACACTTGTGTTCGTTGATGGGTTTGTGGGATTACAGTGAACCAGATGAGGAAGATGGATTTTTTTTTTTTCTCTTTAGCAAATTTTACCAAGATAAGAATTTTCCTCCTTGTGCCTATTGGGAAGAGCAGCTCTGGTGTGGACCTGTTTCAGCCACTACAGAACAGCATCCTCAGTGGGATATGCATTTGTCATATGTTACAGCAAATAACTTCTGTGTCTTTGTGCAGGAGAATTCATTGGCAGACACATGTACACTGTCCCTCAAGTATCAACTTTGGATAGCATTTCACATGCATTGTGTTAAATATAATTTTGCAATAATCAAGTTCACCTTAACATAATACTGACTTTGACAAAAGCAAGGAAGTGTTATCTCTTCTTTCCCTTTTACCTCTTCTTTTGTGGCACCTTTAATCATCTTTGTTTCTCTACCTGTTCTCTACCTATTCCTTTTTCCAAGGAGTATTTCCATCAGAAGTATAAACTTTTCAACTGTTAAGGTGTTATTTTGTCAAAGTTCATTTTGCTTAAAGTTGTCGCTTTAATGTCACTTTAAAAAATTATAGATTTGCAAGGTTTGCTTGGAGAGGTTGAGTCTTCATAAAGAAGCCTGAGTGAATGGGACCAAAGCCAGTTACTTCACAGTGAAGTTTAGCAACTGTTAAGATTTTTGAAGTTTCTCCTTTTTCATTCTTTTTGCTTTTCATTTGGGATAACAGATAAGAATAACTAATCTGTGTATCTAAGTAGCAAGTAAATGCTATTAATTACTCTCTTCTGCATATTTTTTTGTGAAAAATGAGTGTGGTAGCAAAGACAGGAAGAACTGAAGGAAATTTATTAGAGCATAATTCAAGTTCTGTACTGAAGAGCACTGATCATAGTAGGACAAACACTGGCAGCACTGTCCCTGTATAGATAGGTAGAGGCATATTGCATTTCTCTACATCTTAACTGCTGCACTTCATCCGGGCCCCAGCCCTGTCTGAAACAGGGACTCTAGGGACACGGCTGTGTTAAAATCTGGAACATCTCTTTCAGACATGAAGCTTGATTTCAGGTGCCAGAGCGTCCTTTGGTTTGTAGTGCAATGTGTACAATTTCAAAAACCGTTCTTCTTTCTTGTAGGTGCTGGTTGAGCTTCTGTCTTATGTGCTATCACAGTACTTTCTGTTGAGCTTCATGTTCTGTTTACACTTCCTTTACACTGAAAGCACAAGCTGAAATATTTCTGTGGTTTAAGAAAGGCTGTGCCTTGTTTTGTGGTTGCCCAGCAGTACTTTCATGTACTTTATGCTGTTACCTGCGGGAGCAAGCACCAAAGCCATTAGATATTGTGAGCTGCTGAGGATGAAAACAGGCCTTCAAGGAAACATCCTTTCTACCCTTAAGCTGCATCTAATGTTGCTCCTGCCTTTCTGCTGGAGTATGTGCCAATGCTGCATCCTCCTTGAACCCTGCTCTCACATCAGTGGTTGTGATGCAGAATAAGGGCTGCTTTCTTGGACTTGTATTTTCAGTATTAGGTGTAGGTGTTTGTCTATTGAATGATTCCAGAAGAAGAGAATTATTGCTGTAAGGGGTTCTGTAGAATCATAATGCCACAGACAAATGACTTTTTTCATTCCCTCGTGTCCTTGAATTCCCTTCAAAGTCAAGTGTGTCCTGAATGTGATAAATTAAGAGGAGTTGACATCTGTGGATTTATATGTTTGTTTCCAGCAATATTTGCTATGTTTGTGCATGTGTGTATATATTTTTCTTTTTTTATTTGCAGACAGAGTTATCAAAAAGTATTTTGTTCTGTTTCTGTAGACTGAAAGGAGCTTTAATCTGGCACTGGTAGATGGTGGCAAAAATATTTTAGTTTTATTGACTTTGATGTTTAATACAAAATTTATACTGGTACTACTTGTCTTCCACCTTTTGGGTGAGGGAGAGTAGAAAACAATTCCTTATAGTTTTTTTGCGATTTTAAAAGGATGTTATTCATTTGTATCATAATATACTAGATGTAGCATTAATAGTTTAACCATAAGGGCTTTATTGCTTATAATGTGATGTAATATTTACATGTTGCTTTATCTCTTGCAGATCTAGAAATGGCAATTGCATACTGGAATTTAGTCTTGTCAGGAAGGTTTAAATTTTTAGATCTTTGGAATAAATTTTTGTTGGTGAGTATGTACTTTATTCCTTACTGCCTGTGTTATTCCCCAGTAGTCTGGCTTTTGTTGGCTGTGTGCTTCCAATAAGAAAAAGATAGGATATCTCTGTACTTCCTTCAAACTTTTTCCTTTTTGAAAACTGATATAAAATAGTCTCAAATCAAGCCAAATTAAATCTTCTCTTTATGATTTTCAAATTGAGAAGAATGCAAAAAGATGCAGCAAAGTGGTATTCTGCTTGCTTAATTCTGTATCCTCCTACTTAGGAAAGTTCCTGCATGAAAGGAAGCCATGATTTTAGATGGAATTGGTGCTGCTGATTCTCAAGACGGCTGTGATTGTCAACTGTGTATTTTACCATGCTCTGCCTTTTGTAGTACTAATGCATAAACTTGGTCTTTTAAAATCAGTCATACCAGAATTTAACATTAGAGACTTTCCATTTTCAGCAAAATTTCTTGCCTGAGTAATTACTTTGATTAATTTTTTAGCTAATAGTTGTGAACTGATCTTGACAGTTTTCTTATTACTAGTGCAGTTCTGTGGGCAGTGGAGTAAAGATTCATAAATTAAACCCTAGAAATTCAAAAAGATTCTTGTAAAAGACCCAATTCACTTATCCATGTTTCTACATTTGCGTGTCTGTATAATTACAAAATCAAAGTTACATAATACATAATTTATCTTGATTTTCTTTTTATCTGCAGTTTGGGAGGAATAAGAAGTCTTTCTGCATTTTTGTCCCCAGTGCTTAATAGGGGAGGTGTACACTTTTTGAGATATTTTTCTGAAGTTTTTTTCTAAATTTTTAGGCACTGTATTTACTTGAATCACTGAATAATGTACTGGTTTCATCAAGAGGACTTCTGAAAATATTTCATGTTTTAACTGCCTTAATACACTTTAAGACATCCAAATTCAGATCCATAGATGTAACTGAAGAAAAATCTGCACGTTATGACCTGGTATTAAAGTGTGTTACTTCAGAAGAAATATTTAACCTGAATGTTTAGTTTGGAAGAAATATTTAAATTAAAAGATTTCAACCTAAGAAGGAAGCAAGCTGGAACTCTTTCAAATTTTTTTTTTTTTTAGGTTATTGGTTTTTTAAGATAAAGAAGTTGAAGAAATGTTTGTAAAATGTGTATATGTCAATATAAAATACTGCTGTGGAATTTGAAAGCAGTTTGGACTGAACAGTACTGTTTTTCCTCCGTACAGGAACATCATAAAAGATCAATTCCAAAAGATACTTGGAATCTTTTGTTAGACTTCGGAAATATGATTGCAGATGATATGTCCAACTACGATGAAGAAGGTAAGCAGTACCTGAGTATCTTCAAAAGTTGGTACAGCAGAATTAAAATATTGCTATAAATTAACAAGAGAACATGTTGTTACCTCATGTCCTAATTTGTTTACCCTTAAAGTTTCAGCCCCAAATACAGTGTTGTACTTATTGCCAAAATAGTAGTGATAAGAAGGTTAACTGGTTTGCTGTAATTTGAAAACAGAAGTAAAGATACAGTCACACCATGATAGAGCACATTATTTGAATGTGTTATGCTACAGACCTCTCAGTGAAACAATGTTTTGTACAAAATTTTTGCTAACTTAAATGCAGTTTACTCTCTGTTACTAATTCTGTTTTGGAATGTGTGCAGAAGTAAGTCCTAAGATACGAATGGCTATAGTAAGAATGCCATGGTTTTGCTATCAACCAATGCTTATATTTGTAGTGTGGAGTTTTATGCTTTAAACACATTTTGGTTGTCTTAAGAACTGTTGCTGCAAGAAGAGATTTAAATGTGGAATGTATTAGTTAGGTGCTTTTTTCAAGTATTTCATCATGTTGTGTGTGTTAAAGCTAGACTAGGCCAGAAATGTCAAGATGAGCTTCTAATCCTTTGCATTTATAGACCACACCACTTTGTTGCTGATAATGGTGGGCTAATTTCTCAACTGCTTGACTCCTCTGTAGGAGCGTGGCCTGTTCTAATAGATGATTTTGTGGAATATGCACGACCAGTAGTCACAGGAGGAAAACAAAAAACTTCCTAACGCCAGATTTGTCGATATGGACTAAATGAACTGCACTGGGCAATGAAGATTTGTTAGCTGATAACTGTGCACATTGGTGCTGGTTTCAGTGGTCATGATGACATTCTGCAGACAAAACTGAAATTCCTCCTTTCTGCCTAAAGAAAACGATGACTGACGTGTGGACGCCTCAAGAACAAACTTGGAAGATAGTCCAGGCTGTTTGCAGACTATTGGCTTAAATTATTGTACTGGTTGGATCATATAGGATGTAGATTTTGCATGATTTTATACTTTGGAGAAGTTTAACTAGAGGCCATTTTATTAAAGTTTTGACAGCACAGCATGCCATTCAGTTCATAATCCAAAGTGAACACCAGCAGTTACATAAATAAAACTGTATTATATTGTACTTATATTAAAAGCAGTATTTGTGGTATATAAATTAAATCCCTAAATAAAACTTATGCAGTATGCTGTATTTTTATAAAAGTTAGTTCCATGAATCTGTCCTAATGTAGAATTGTAAAAAAACCACAAGCAAACAAACATAGGCTTTTTTGTTTCTAACTTGTTGCCAAAATTTTAAATTTGTATTTTCACATCCTAGATGTATACAGTGATTACATCCAGTCTTTTGCTTTCTCCCAATGAGTTTGACTTCCTCATTATTCTTCTTGAAGTGCTTGGACATGTAACAATAGCATTGCTGAGGACAGGCTGCTGCTCTATGCTGTGTTGCAACTCCAGCTTTTTTTAGTAACCATTTTAGACATTAAACAACCAAAGATGTGTTTATAATTCATGTTTGATTATCATAATTCAGTTAGTCTCCAATTATGTGTTTTATTTATTTTTAATAAGGAACTGGTGGAATATGGATTTTATTTGTAGCTTGAAACATATCATAAATTCTAGCTAAATGCAACGTAGTTACCTGGCACTTCTCACGGAAAATAGATGTGAATAAGCCCAAAGACTTAACTAGTTGGCTTCCATATTGGAGAAGTAGTTAGGGGTAAGGAGACCTTATATTAATGATTGTAAGCATTCATGCCTGTGGATGTCTTGTGCATTCAATTGTATTTATTTAAGGGGAGAAAAAAGCAAATAAATGCAGTTTCATAATCTCAAGGCTGGTGAAATTGGACCAGTTTTCACCAAATCTGTATTTGTTCAGTCATTTGTTTCTCCCCTTTTGCTGGCCTCCGATTATGAAGTGCACAGAGGTGTCAGTCTTCTGTTTCTCATCAGTGTCTTCTGATGTCTAAGCACAAAAAAGTTCTACCAGAAACTATTCAGCACGTCTTCGCACAGGGCTCTTGCAAATGCTACCTCATCAAAATGAGTTTGTCATAGCCACTGTAAAAGTTTGTTAAAATGAAGAGTTGCTAAAGAGTATGTACAGCTATGATCAATATATTTTCTGTATTTAAGGCTGAATAGATTCAAGAATTTTGGAGAAAATAGTGCATTAAGTTATATAAATTATATCTGTTTGGATCGTTGAAATGTTGCATGACAGCATACTATTTCATTCTGTAGTTGCCAGGGTATAAAAGCTTACAATATTATCTTAAACTCTAATATTTAGAGTTTCATACAAGCAGTCAGCTTTCATTATGTCAACACAACCTGCAAGGACAAGTGTACATGCTGCATACAGCCACTGCCTTCATTCTTCCACTTGATAGAATTTCAGTTGTACATGATGTTTAAAAAGCAGGAGGAGGGAAAATTTGAACAAATTAGCAAATTTTCTTTTAGTAAGAGCCTAGCAAGCAAGTTACAAATGCCCTGTGAGTGATTTGTTACAAAAATTTGTCTTTTTTTAGTGAGTGTCAGCCCTGGCCAAGCAGCCGCCAGGTGTCAGCGTCTGAGCCTGCTGCTGCCTCGTGCTCCTGTGCAGAGATAACCACTGAGGTTATGCCAAATTACTGCTTTCTGGCTGCATCTTTTTAGAAGGGCATTTGTGTACATAACTCCAGGTATTCTAACAAAGCCAACAGAGAGCTAGAAGTAGTGTTATGCTCTTTTTACTGTGTTTTATTTATCTATGCCTCATCCCCAAAACAAGCCATTTCTCTATCTGTCCCACAGGCTTTGCAGAATGTGTAACATCTTATAGTATCAAATGCATTTACCTAGCCAGAAGCTTGTTATGCACACAATTGCCACTTAAAATACATAGCTATAACTGACCAGAAGTAGCTTAATCTGTTGGGATGTGATGCAACTGAAGTTTCATAGCATTAGAGCTTGTGAAACATTTACTCGTGATGAGAGCTCCATCAAATCTTTCTGATGAACCTTCTACCTTTTAAAGTAAATAGAGCATAAAAAATGCATGTGGGTTGAGGGTTTTTTTCCTTGTTAATCTGAGCAAGAAGGAAGGTGCTTAGCCTAGGATTCAGTGTGTGTGTATATATATGTATACACACACACACACAAAGTTACTCTTAAACCTCATTCTTGTGGGGATCCTTCATGGGCGACACCTTCTAGCAGAGGAAGACTGGGCAAAGTACTCCAAAGATAGTTGTTCCTTGTCAGGCAGCTTTTGAGGTTTGCTACACTTTTCCTTTTTCTTTTGTTCTTCTGGTCTTCTACCTATTTTAAACCACGTGCTTTTTACATTCCCATACATAATAGCATGGAGTAACACCTTCACACTTGGAACAATCACAAAAAATGCAAATAAACTGCTTTCACCTTACAAGTTTCTTACATACTTTAATCATTTTCTGCTGTCCACAGTTCCACTTTACAGGGTACTCTTGACTTCCATTTTAAGTAAGCTGATACAGTGGTAACACCTAGGCTGCTCAATTTATAATCCTAAATGGTACAGATGTCTTCAAGTTGTTCAGTGCGTACAGTATTACTTCACAGATACGCTGTATATATTTTTAAACTTGGTGCCAAGTTGTTTGGTTTGAAACTGAGCCATAGGATTTGTACTTGCCAATTCTAAATTTAAATGTAATTTATCGTGTGTGTCATGCCAAGGAGAGCAAACCTGCAGGCATCTGCTCATTCAGTGCACCTGGGAGATTTGCGGCTGAGTAAGCTGTATGTGTGTGTATATTTTGTGGCAATGGAAAAAGGAATAAATGGACTGTCAAAGGATTGAAGTCAGTCATGTGAGATGTCTGTATGGTTTTTGTCAGCTTTCTGCTTTGGAAGTCTTGGTCTGGTGGGAGTTTCTTTGTTATTGTTTTTTGGTTCATTTATTAGGTACTTGCATTATTACTCCCATCAGCCAGAAGGGGATAAGGATGTAACTCATTAATTTTTAAATGGCCTTAATAAACGTTTGGTTTGGTCATCTGTGTCACCATTAAGCTTTTAAGAAGCTCGGCATGTTTAGCTGCAGTACTGTATTCACTGCATGCATCTGCTGGTCACCAAACTCTCTGCAATTTGTGTCATTACTTTGTGCTGGCAATGAGAGGTGTAATTGCAGGAAAGTGTTGCTCAGTCCTGGCTCTGAGCTCTGTAGGAGAAGCAGCGTGCTCAGAAATCTGTGCAAAGACCTTCAGAGGTATACATTCACCTATCATTAATTCTCTTCTGAAAGTTTAAGTCAAAATAAATAAGTTGTCCTCTATCTTCACGCAGCTGCCATCCCTCTCCAGTGGTTTCACCAACCACGGGCTGCTTTGGTGTTGCACAAGTCTTGTCTTCCTTTTCCTGTGACAGTGAAACTGTAGTTGTTGATACTTGAACCATGGCAAGCCCTTTTTCTTTCAAGTCTCAGCACCAGTAACTTCCCTCAGTTGATGCCAACTAGCATCTCGCTCACCAAAAGGCACAGTCCTTTTGAAAAAGTGTAATGTTTTGACAACCATGAACCTGTTCAGCAAAACATGTTTTCTGATCTTTTTATTATCTACAGAATGCTGGGTAGAACTAGGTGACACACCTCTAAAATTAACTTTTTTGTTCTAAACTGTTGACGGATCTGCAGCTGCCTCTACAACCGCATGCAGAAAATACTGTATTTCAGACAAGTGGGTGCAATGTTCACCTCTTAATGAGAAGGGCTGGGGAAGTTTAGGGGCATCCATGTTTTGATTGAGTATTGAGATACTTCCTCTTGTTGGTGCATATACTTGACCAATTCCCATGGAGGGAGGTGTTTGTGCTCCCCTTTCCAAGCAGCAAAGTACTCTGTTGTTTAGCAAACCCTATAGGTTTCATGTCATGACCTCAGCTTTCTGTCAAAACAGTAAAGAAGTCCATCCTGTGGTGTTAAAGGATTCTTTTTCTTTCAAGGCAGTGGTGTTACGCTGTATGGAAATAATTCATCTCCATTGTTAAAGAACTGAGTAAAACCAGTTTAATTTTTTTCCTGGATCTCAATGAATGTGTTTTAAAGGAACAATCCTGATGCTCGAGTAAAATCCTTCACTTCAAGAGTTGTAAAAATGCAGCTCTGACAGAAGTCTGGCACCCATCTGGTATCAACCCTACTTTTCCAGGATACGGCTCTGTGTCCTTTGGATGGATGAACTTGGAATAAAGAGCATTTCTCTGCTGAGTGTCTTTGAATGGCAAAGGATCACTCTCACTCATGGGGGAAGCATTTGGGGCGTAGTCCTAACTTAAAAAGGGCTTGTGTAGACACAGTGTCAGCCCAGCTCCATTTGCCAGTTCCTTGGTTCGGAGCAGAGCTCAGTGCCTGTAGCGTGCTCTGTCCTGGGCCTGGAGACCATCCCTCTGCACATCCCTCTGCTGGAGGAGCAGGAGCAGCCACGTTTGCCAAAGGCTGCTTTCATGTTCTCACCTCCAGCTTCAAATGCAGTTGAGCTGAAACAACAGTGTGTTGCCACCAACACAGACAAGCCTTTTCTCTGTCCTGCCTTCCCATTCCTTTTTGTGTGGATTCTCCCCATCTGAAAGCAGTCATATGTACACTAATGAAAAGGCACCAAAGCTGCATATTTATGTGATTTACCAAATAGTTTTGGAGCTTTGCTCAGGTTTTTTTCTTTTTCCTATTGTGAGCCCATCTTAATGGAGTTACTGTCTTTTTTCTCTGTTTAAGACATGTAGGTATGATATTTTACAAATAGTTGTCTCCTTTGTGGGAAGTAGGGGTAGTTATCAGTGTGTCTAGCCTACTTCTGCCCAGAAAGCTCAGTAGCTGGAAGTACCACATGAAAAGGAGAACCTGCATAATTAACAAATTAAATAAAAATGTCTTTGCTGCATGTTCTGTTTTGCAGAGTTGAAAAATAGAACTTCTCTGAAATTTTCTCTGGGTTTTTATTATAGCCTTATTCCTAATTTGGGCTGTGCTCCGACCAGCCGAGTGTGTTGCAACAGAGTGAAGTCCACGGGAGGCAAAAGGGCAGTGCAACTGCCAGCCACATTCAGAAGAAAAAGATAAATGGAAAACTAAGAGTAGCTTTGCCCCTTTTCAGGGAGGAACCTTCCATCTGATGAGGCCCTTCCTAGCTCACCACAGTGCCTCAGCAGGTGATTCCTCCTGTCCTTGCTTTGCAAGTTCAAATTCTCATGTGCCTCCAAACCGTGATGCTATGCGGGAATAGAGAACAGGTGCGTGCCACAGAGGGGTGGATGGACCTGTAACAGAGATGTCAACGTCAGTGCTTCTGCCCGGTGTGTTCTGTAAGCTGTCCTGGCCTTGGTTTTCCTTTTTTAGTGTTTGTTTTCAGACATGTGGAACGTGAGGTAATGCACAGAGCAGGGGTGACTCTAAGATTACCTCTATGTTACATAAATGCCCTGGTTGTGGGAGATGATGCTTGTTCCCCCTGCTCCACGCAGGGCAGCGGGGCTGGCATCCGCCACTTGTGGCAAGCCAGCCCTAGAGCAGGCTGGCTGTGCCCCACTGATACTTGTCTCTGCATATCCTCTGGTCCCTAAGGCGTAATTGTCCTCCTTTCTTTTGGGTTTTTTGGGGGTTTTTTTGGCTTTTTCACTGTAGAGCTGTTGCTTTCTAGCAGTGAAAACACACTCAGTGTCCTTTTCAGCACTTCTGTTAACCAATCCCAATCTTTAAAGCAAGAGTGCACTAACAGAGGCTACTTTCACCATTTGGGCACTTTATTTCTTCTAATGTAGAACAAGCATGGCAATGCTTCTCTATGCCCTGAAACTCCATTAAGTACAGAGATTTCTACACAGGTCAATAACTCAGACCATGATTGACTTATTGCTTATTAACTTGTTGCTTTGGATGCTAGGATGGTGCATCCTTTACACTGCTGGCTTTTCCATCTGGACAGCAATCAGTATTGTCCTCTGAAAAAGATTGAAGAAAACAAAGACCTTTCCCCTGCTATCTGTTATCAAAATTACAGTCAAGTCAATCAAAGCTTTCTGTTTATCTACCTACGTTTATATTTACATTTCTATTTCTATCTGTAAAGTAGTATTAGTTCGTGAGTCTTTGGGATTTTATTAGACTCACGGGATGCCATTTCAATACATCTTTCAAAATAGTTTCCTTCCAGAGTCCAAGCGTGGACTGACCTCATATTTAGGAAAAAGTCACTCCTTGCCAGGGAGTAAGAGGCATGGAACTGAAGTTGGTGTTTTGCTCAGTGTTTATCCAGGGGTGCAGTGAATTAGCAGAACATTCTTGTATTTGGTGGAAAAGAACAAGAAAGCTGTTAACAAAATATCTCCATAGGGCATAATTAGAAATGGGAGAGGTCATCTGTATTCCACTAGATTTCTTACTGCTTAATCCCTCCTTCTGGAGTGTACAGAGCTTGGAAAACTGCTTTTATAATAGCCTTTACTTCTGACTGGTGCCTGAGAGGGAGGCTGACTTCAGCATATCAGAAATGGGCAGAAGAAAAAATATTAGTTTACAAGTTGTTGAATAAATAAGCACCCCTGTGGAGGCATCTGTTTTTCTGGGTGTAGAGTTACTTTGGCTGGGTAGGGCTAAGGATCTCCTGGCTTGCTTTAAGCTGGGTTGCAGAAACGAGGCTTTTGCAGGTCTGCTCTTACAGTTTCATTGAACAAAGCCCCTGCAAAATCTCTGGGTTATGAAATATTTCCTCTCTGTTGGGTCTGAGACAAGAGATGGCATCTGCAGAGCCAGAAAAGGAAGTCCTTGCCTTATAGAGAGAGCTCTTGGTGTGACACAATGGCTGATATAAAGTGTCGGGGGAGCTGAGTTGAAGGCAAAGGAACAAAGGAAGATCAAGATTCGGCGGTTGTCTTGGGCAAAAGGAAAGCGGAAAGTGTCTTGGGGATGGATAAATTTAAGGCAGCACTTGTTCTGGCTGGGGTAGGGGATGCTCTCGGTTATCGCAATTTCTCCCGAGAAAACAATGCCTTAGGTGCAAAAATCCAGCAGGAGCTGAAGGAAATTGGAGGGCTTGAGAACCTGGTGCTCTCTCCTGACAAGTGGCCAGTAAGTGACAACACGCTCATGCACATGGCTACAGCTGAGGCTGTCATCACAGGTAGGTACGGCGCGAATAGCGAACGCAGTCTGCAGAGGAGCAGAACTGTCGAGCTGCTGCATTTCTTAGAATAAGCCTGATTGCTGGGGAAGTCATGAGAAAGCGTGTCAGAAATGCTGCTTATGTGAATGATAATGTGCATTAGTTTGGCTGTTCCATGACAATCCTGTGGCCATCTCACAAACTGGGGGGTCTTGATTTCTGGAGTGTGGAGGGGCTCTTCCTATATTTTCTCTAGAGATGTACAGTTGGTTAAAGCTTAAAGACTAAAATACCACACGTCCAGCGTAACAAAAATAATTGCCAAGTAGATTATCTGTATGCTGGAATACATCAGGGAATAATATAGCCACTAGAGATTCTTTTGCAAAAGATAAGAACTCTTCTGAGTGCATTTTTTACATGTTTGTGTCCAGAACTCCAGGCTGGAGTAGAGTTACCTTAGTACCTCTTTCAGGCTAAAAGCACTAGTGCTGTCTGCTCTTTGCTGCCCCTCAGACAAAGGGTTGCATCTGCAAAGCCAGGAAAAAACCTATTTCTTTTATAACGAGACCTCCATGTCTTTAGTCCAAGAAGTATCCTAACATACTGTGTTTACAATGAAATCTGTCAGAATAGTGGAAGTTATTAAGATATGTCTTCTAAAATCACAACGGTTTGAGAGAGAACATTTGTTTTTTCTTAAGGTGGGGGTAGTCTTCTTAAGATAAGACGGTGTTTGTGTCGACACCTTACCCATCAAGCTAGAGCTTTCTGAGACTGGCAAGATCATACAAGTACACCAGAAGACAGTGATCTCTCAACAGTATTTTGCCTCCTCAGAATGATTCAATTTTTTTTAATCTCTGTAAAAATATTCCTGATTTTTCTTAAAACTCATAACACTGCATAACTACCAGTAGCAGAAGCTCACAATGTAGCTAAGTATCCTTCACATCAATGAGATCTCCCTTGTGCTAGTGTTTCACTCCTTTATCTGCCTGCTTCCAATCTGCTCTAAATTTAGTATGTAGAGATCAGTTGAAGAGTGTGTAGGACACTTCATACTTGGCTATTAGCTAACCAATGGTTTAAGGGGTAGCTAATACACTAAAGATAAGGGCAAGATGTCAGCCTATCAAGAAAAAAGATGACTAGCATATTTCTGAATATAGGCTATGATTAAATATGTATCATATGTTTCTTGCTTATTGAACCCTCTAAAAGCGTAACTTCTGGGTAATCAAGTCAGTTAGACCAACAGTAAAATTATAATTCTTTTCTTAAATATAGCAGCCTGTAAATTGCTCTAAAGAAAAAAGTTTAAGCTATCATTTCCATTGGCTGTGTTTATCCTACACTCTCATTTCTCTGACCTGATCAGACAAGCATTTTAAAAAGGTGCTTTCATGGGCTGGAGAGGAAACAGCAAGATGGAGTAGGGAATTTTAGTAAGAAATCTTCATTTCACAGCAACATTGGTGAGTGGGATAGAACGAGTCCTTCTCCCTGCTTCCCACAAGGGAAACAAGAACTGCTCCTGCCTGCAGCAGTGTCTCCTGATACGGGGAATGCAAAAAAGCCCCATGGCTTGCCCATGACCCAGCCTAGGTGCCAAATCACCCGTGTCGACAGTGAAGCTGAAGAAGGTGAACGTCTATGAGGCTGAAGGCATCTGCCACCAGTCCTGGGGACCTGCCCTTACTGCTGTGGAAACAGATTTTAAAGAATATATCGGGTGACTGGAACAGNAGAAAGAAAGAAAAGAAAAAAGGAGGAGGGGAAATAAGCAATAAAAATATCTCTTGCTCACTGCCCTGCACCCTGCACATCCTGTTTGCCTGGCTGGCTGCCTGCTGGCCACAGCATTCCTCGGATGCTCACCTGCGGGCAATTGCGGGACACTTGTAGGCTGGGACAAACATGCCCACGGCTTAAAGTCATGCAGTCCTGTTGTCATTGTAGGGGCACTGCCCTCAGGGGAGCTCCCAGCCTGAGGCTGAGGCAGCAGCCAAGCGTGAGGTGCAGGTTGTGTTAAATACAAATGCAATTCTCACCTGGGGAGGGGATTTTGGCCAGCGCTTCAGTGGCTGCACGGAGAGCATCCCAGGAGGGGCATGGCCATGAGCAACCGGGGCTGTGGGCACTGCTGCAGACTGAGCTGGTGCTCCCCAAATCCACCATGTGCCCTGACTGAAAGGCTGATCTGACAATGAAGGATAGACAAAATATCTGCTTCCAGGAGGAATCTGTCCTGTAAGGGAGGAATGAGAACAGCATCATCAAATCCAGGGATGCTATCCCTGTAATGATAAAAGCTTTTTCCTCTCTTACACACGGGTTTAAAAAAAATAACAGTTCATTTCTAAGGAAAGAACCTGTCCTATTGATGGCTGAGACAGAAATCTGGCTCCTGGCATGGGAACCATGGTGGTCTTGAACAGCCTGGAGGTGCTGGACCACAGGAACTCTGGCTCTGGGGACAAGGTTTCTGCAGGAACTGCCAGGCAGTAAACCGTGCTCCTGGCTCCCATCTGGATAAACTGTGACACCTGGCTCCTAAATCTGGAAAGAGCTGGCAGCTTGAAAGTGTCTTGTTTCTTTAGGATTAGATGTGGGATGGCCAGTGTAACTGGCAGGGTATTATTTTACGTGAAAGAAGAGGAATCTTTGTTCTAGCCTTCATCTTCTTTTTTTACCTGCCTCCATAACTGGTACTTCAGAATGTCTCTGGCTTCTGGGACTCCAAACTTTCTTTTAAGTTAAAATGTGCATTTCCAGAATTCATCATCTCTGACAAAATGAAGATGTTTTTAGAAGAACTTCCCCTGCTGTGTCATTCAACCTGTGCAACTAACCAAGTATTAAATGGAGTTTCTCTAAGTATATGGAAAATATATAAGTGGATAAATCCATCTAGCCTCTGTTCCCATTGATTACACAGCTGTAATAGATGCCAGTAGAAGGTTTTCCTTGACAAGAGTTAAGGGCAGGACTCTTCAAGATCAATGACAGACAACATCAACTGAGAGAAGCAGCAATACTGAAGAAACAGTATATGTTTAACGGGGGAAGGTTCCTCCTTTGACAAGACCGTAGGACTTGGTAAAAATAATCTATAAACAGATATTGTTAGTGAACTTATTACAGAGAGAAATTTATGTGCTGGTAGCTGCCTTCAGGCAGTAGGGATTTACTACTCTCACTGATTTTTATAATATTTTTTATAAAAGCTCACTGTTCATGGTATTATAAGATATTTGGATCCCTGCATGAAAGACCTACAAATTGTAGACAAAATACATAAAACATACAGATTTTAAAAAGGAGGTTGCTAATTTGCTTTTGTATCTAGTCGTACATACCTCCTAAAGTAATTCTGTAATGTGATAATTAAACAAAAAAAAGGCTTTCATTTTTAAATTGGATTCACATCTGTAAAGGCAGGGGCTGAGCCAAGCACAGCTGGCTTTACCCAGACCCCGTGGCAGCCACGCTGTCACCTGAGAGTTGAACATCTCTGTAATGACTTCACACCACAGAGCTTAAATAAAGGCCCTCACCAGCTACTGTGGATTAACAGAGTGCTTCATCATTCCAGTGAAGGAATTAAACGTGGAAAGGAATGGAGGGAAAGACCATTCTCCCTCCAGCCTGCTGTCATGTTGTGTAAAAATGCCTTGACAGTGGCACCAGAAACATGACTTGGTATATTGGAAGTGGAAACAGGAATATTTCTCAAATACATAGTGAGCTTGCTGGCATGTTTTCTGTGGTTTTTTGCTCTTCTGCCTTCACGCAACAACCTTCTCTTCCCTCCCCCGAGCAGATTACTGGTGTTTAGAAGACCTGTACCGGGAGCTGGTGAAGCGCTACGTGGATGCTGTTGACAAGCTGTCGGGCAGGCGGCCAGACCCTGCCACCATCGAAGGCTGCAGGGAGTTAAAACCAGACAACCACCTTCTTGCTTGGCACACGCCCTTCAATGAAAAGGGTACGGTACCGCTTTCCTTTCAGAGGCCCTGGCTAGAATAATGCGTGCTCTCGGTGTTTGTGGCTATATGGAAAGTGTTTCCTTTTCCCCCCAGACATCAAAGGCCACTACCCCTGAAACGTTTCCATGTTCGCCTGAGGATGACAAGAGATCTGCCAAGAATTCCTTCTGTAGGGCACTGTGTCCTCTTGTAAGCGAACCCCTCCCTCTTTAACATCTATTTAAAGAGACTTTGTCCTTGGCTCTATGCCTCAGAGTCCAGATCTTTGTCCTTGAGTTTAATGGTTATTTTAAGAAATATTTTCTGCCATTTTTCACTTAAATGTTTGTAGACTTGGATCTTTTCAGTGATACCAGATCTGAAACAAAATGCCAAGCCTGTAAATTGCTCTAAGCACCAACACATTCGCTGGAAGGAAAGCAGAGACTTTTCTCCATTTGGATGCCCTGCTAACAACTATGATTGTTTTGTTGATAATCCCTAATATTCCTAGCCTGGTTTGCCTACACCTGACCCTCTCTTTCTTTCTCTTTATGATCATTTACGTTTAAAATGAATAAAATTTCCGCTTCAAGTTAAATAACGCTCACGCAGCTATGTGCATACACATACACGTGCAGTGCAATTAATCTTGAAAGGCTGTAGAGACACCCCGTTATCAGAGGAGGGAGACCCAGGCAGCCACAAAACGGTGTCAGCTCACACGGACGTTGGCTGTGTCGATGTGACACTCGGCCACTGCAGAACACACTGGCTCAACAGAACCACGTATTGATGCAAAGGCCCGGTGGCACAGTGCCATGGCTATTTCTGGATCTCTGCAGCCAGTTTTCTCTGATGAAAAAAAGCATCTCTCACTTGTCCCCTGCTCCTCACAATAGCTGCTGGGAGTGAAAAAGGGTGTATTCTTCCCACCCTGCTATCAGCCAGCCAGATCTGAGAAAGTGCCCCTTTGGCAGTTGTCATGTGTTTTCTGACTAACAGTGGATAAAATTTGGTTAAAGTAATTGTGGGAGATGCTGTTGGCCCCAAATAGCTCTTAACATTGTTCAACAAGCAGTTGAGTATGGCTGTTCCCTGGTCCACTGCAGTGTTGGAGCTACCTCTCTTCTTTCAGTCTTCCTCCTCCCCAGCTTTCCATGATGGACCATCTGCTTTGGGGATACTCTGGGATAGAACAATCTAAAATCAATTCCTGCCTTGAGATCTGGCAGCTAGAAGCTACCTTCTCCATCTGGTCTGACAAATAAGCACCCTGAACATCTCAAGAAGTCTTTTTTTCACCCTGAGAGCAGAAGAACCAGTGACCTGAATGGAGATGTTCTGTCTGCTCTGGGATCCAACACTGCTATGGACCTAATTAACTTTTAATCGAATTTGCACAAAATTCTTCTTGAATTTTTGCCACAGGCATTGAATGGCTGGGATTGAATGCCTAGCAGTCAGATTATATTTTGGATGGGCTGGAACCAAAAGGCTGATTTGCTGTGGGCATTCTATCTTATCTTGCTTCCAGCAATAATTCATGTGCCAGCCTTCATGGATTTACCTTAGGTAATTTTCCATCGCTTATGGATGCTTCTCTGCTCAAATTCTTGTGGGTTTAGTCAGCACACCGAATCCCTAAGTCAAACTGCCCAACGTGTCTCTGCCACCTCACGTCATGCTCATTGCCACACTCATTGCAGAGATACCTGGGTTATGTTAGAGGCTGGTGAGATTCCTGTGACCATCAGAAAACCTGCCCAAGATTGTCTAATACCTTCCATTTTAAGAGCTTGTTTACAATTTACAGCATTGATAAGCACAAGGCTAAAATTCTCTCTGTTAAGTGTTTGCCTTTCTTGTCTGTCAGTATTTGCTTAAAGTTTTGATGCAGATGAGTCTGCTGTTTCTGAGACATGGTAAAAATGTTTTGACCCATTGCCAAAACTTCAAACTGTTCAGAAGAGAATGGTTGATGTTGTAGAATTTGAACCAAAATCTGAGTAAGGTGGTAGCCCCTGAGCCAGAGATTTGCTTTTGGAGCCACAGCAAAAGGCCAGTCAAATGTTGGGTCAAATAGCTGGGCTCTGCCCGTATCATGTGTGTTTCAGGCCGAGACTGCAGCATCCAAGCAGGTCTTTATTTGCAGCTCTGGAAGCAACTTCTGGGCTTTCTAGAAGAACTTGATAACAGTGCCCTTTTGCTGGTGGTATTGGCAGAGGAGCATGAGGGAAAAATGTGATGAAAAATGCAGAAAGTTGAGGGGGAAATTGAAGAGAAGGTTAAGTTGCAGATGCACAGGACATAAAAGTTCTGGGCTCTAAGTTTTCATGCAGAATGATAGATAGCCACAAATCCTCTTCAGGGCTTAGCAGCCATTATCCTAATCTTTGTTATTCTACAGGTGTAGAGTGAAGAAAATCACACTGAGGTAAGATATACTAAAAAAAGAATAATGTAGTGCATGAAGGAAAATGAAAATAACTGGGAAACATGGATAGGTAGAGCAAAAATTCACTGTCTCCTCCAGGACAGCAACTAGAGACTTCAAATAAAACTAGGAGGTCATGAGCTCAAAGCAAGCAAAAAAAAGGACTTCTTCACACACCTACATAAGCTGCATGACTATTTTCCAATGCCAATTTGCAGATGCTACAGTACATGTGAGTTCAAAAAAGAGCTGGGCAAATTCACCCAGGGGAAATCCTTCATGGGTTTTTAAGCAGAATGATGAATAGTCAGCTGCCTCCTGGATCAGGGAGACAAACTGTCAGCAGCTTAGTTAGTACAAAGGGATAGTGTCATTGTACTTCTCTTTTACTCTCTCGTAAGTATCCTCTTCATTGTCAGACATGATAAGTTGGCTTGACCTTTGGTCTGATCATGGAGGACAGTCCTTATGTTGTTACGTGTGTCACCCCAGTTGCTCAGACTAGTCTCGCTGTCCCTTATGTCCTTGGTTCAAATGGCAGACGTGAGACATAGGAGTTAACAGCTCCCTGAAGCTCAGTCTGGGTTTAATGTTACTCCATGTGATGGAATTTTTTGTTACCAAGTTTACTTGTCTAATTCTGCAGAAGGTTTTAGTGGAACTTCCCAGACCGTAGGAACGCAATGAGGTGGGAAAGAGAAGCTCCTCCAGACCAGTAGTCAGATTTCTGTAGTACATCTTCCACTTTGGATATACTGAGAGATGTTGCACTACACAGCTTTGTGTAGTGCAAGAGCCTTCCCTCTTGGATAACCAGCATGGATTGTGTCCTTTCGAGAAACCAGGTTTGCACAGTGAAGATTTTCATCTGCTACTCTATGGCAGCAGATGGTTTAATGAAGAGTTTGGTCTTGCAAGCAGGAGGAGATATTTTCTCCCGGTTGAGTGGTGCCCTGAAAGACTGGATTTCCTTCCTGACTCTTCCTTGTAGTTTCTGTGTGATCTGTGGAATAGACAGACAGTTTTATCTGCTCCTGGATAGCTGCTCTCAGTGGAGAAGAAGAACTCTTTTCCTAAGAGGGAAATTCAGATTTTGCACCTGGAAATGCCAGTAGGTGGCTTATGTTAGTTTGGCTCAGGCCTCAGTTTGGCTTGAGGTAGAACTCCCTGCCACCATCACTACCCCACTTGTATCACACTCATAATCTTAGGACATCGAAGCTGGAGCCACTTGGGATGAGACTAAATGGCAAGAGATGTTCCAAAAGAGCCCCTGGTGCTTTGCTCCCACAGCAGACACAGCCCAGTGGAGCAGCTGAGGGCCCTTCTGCAGATAAGTGACTGAAAGCCGTGACCCTGGCTCCTTGGCATCCGCTGCTTCAATTCACTCTGGCCCCTGAGTTGCTCCTACTATGCCATCATACACACTCATGGACACACTGCCTTTCTCCATGGTGCCTGTCTGGGAAAGACATGGAGATTGTCTCCTAATGCAGGTTCAGACAAGGGCTCCAAACACAGGTTCACACAGGCTAAAATTAGTCCCTTATCTTCCAGGAACCAAGTAGAGAAATGCTGATTGCTCTCAGCTATTCCCAAGGTCACTGAGAAGTGTGATTGAGCAAAGACAGTGCTGAAAAATGCCAAGTACTTAGAAAAATCGAAGCCTATCCATCTCAGGGTGGTTGCCTGCAATGAGTTAATGCTTTTTTGGGCATTGGCTCACCAGCTGCAAAGAGGAGATAATCACCTCACTGGTGCCTTGTGAAGATAAGCTCATTAAAACTTCTCTGGGATCCTGATATTACTGTGATAAGAACTGCAGAGAAACTCATTAATAAGTTTAACTCCATTCAATGAAGTGTTTAAAAGTTGAACACCTGGGATCATGCATTCAGTGCTGAGGATTAAAAGAAACTGTGAATTAGCTATTCAATAAATAAATTCTCTGCTGCTCGGAGGTGGATGTTCCCAAGACCAAGCTCAGTAAGTGTAGGCTGTAGCACAACAAGCACTAATTTGAGGTTGCATGGGAATCTCCAGTTCTGACATTGCCTAACTTCGTAGGATTTGGCTCTGGAGCCTTTCGTTTCTTTTGGACACATTATTTTTGTACATAGCAGAAACTGGAGAGGCTCTCCAGGATGAAACGTGCGGTAAAATTGAAGGATGATCTGTGAAGCTCACATAAAGTGTTTTAATTGTGTGCTTACAGCTATAAAATAGGGCGTGGGGAAAATGTATCTGTTTCTCAAAGTTCTGTTTCTTGTGCGGGCACCTGGAGCAAGCAAAACAGCAGTGTCAGCCAAGAATGAGTGAAGATGGGATGAGAGTTTGGATCAAACAAGTGCTGTGAACAAGAGAGCACACTTCTTTCTGAACCCACTAAGCTCTTCATAGCACTTGATTATATTGGAATATATCTGTAAAACCAGAATAACTATCTAAGGAGCAAAATCCCTCGGAAGAAACTTTCAAAACTTGTAACTCATTTTGCATGGTAATTTCCCATTCCCTGAGGAGTTCCCTTCCCACACATGAACTGAATTAACGAAGTGTGCTTGTCGCACATTTTATCAACATATTTGTGTGAGATCAGTCTCCTTTTAAATGCTTGGTGTTATCCTTTTACTTTAGGTTCTGGATTTGGAGCTTCCACAAAAGCCATGTGTTTAGGGATGCGATACTGGAAACCAGAAAGGCTGGAGTCACTTATTGAAGTGAGCATTGAATGTGGACGAATGACTCACAACCATCCCACAGGTAATGCCTGCACTCTGGCATCCCTAAGGCAACTTTGCTCTTCTACAGGGACTAACAGGGTTCCTGTGAACTCCCCTGGTTGAACCACTTCTGCTTTGCAGGCCCCAAGGCCTCAGTTGGATCTTTGCTTGGTTAATACATACATGTGTATGTTACTTATATAGGCTGATACACCTGCTTGTATATTATGCCAACAGCATTCTCAGGCATAGTTGTTTTCTCTCCTAAAATCCCAATATGTAAACACAACCTGCCTTGTCCAAAGCATGTTCATGTTAGTTGCCCTGGTCAAATTGTAGGATTCATGTATATCTAGATGACTCACTGTTATCATGCAAATTTATGGTTCGGGGATAACAGCATTTTTCTCTTGGCAGGTTTTGTCATATCCAATCACTGTAGGTAAAGGTAGTAAGCCAAGAAAACCTAACTCCACATATTTTAGAATACAATCTGAAACATTTTCTAAACAAAACCTAAATAAGCAGATTTAATGTTGTTTTTAATATGCAGGTCTGTCATTTTGATAATTTTATGCTATGTAAACATGTATTTATTCTGTCTGTTTTAAACAGCAATAAATAAAACCATAATGAATGGTGACATGTTCAACACGCTCAGTGCTATGAAGCAGTCAGAAAAGCCATCAGGATGGCATAAAATTAGGGGAAAAGGGTTCAAAACAAAGAAGAAAATGAAGGTGGTATGTAAAGTCCGTGGTGCATTAGCAGCTGTAAGACTGCTTGCAGTCTGTGTGCCTCATGCCAGAAAGGGCTTATGGGACCCAGAAAATGGCAGCAAGGAGGATCCAAGTTGTCAGACACCTTCCATACAATGAGATATTACATCCAAAAAGAGTTTTCAGCTGGGAAAAGAAACAAGTGGCACAGTGGGGAGGCAGGAAGGAGAGGGGTGGAAGGGCCACGTGCACCTCACTGCCATTCTGAAAGGTGTCAGTGAAACGCCAGTTGTGATACTCATAACTCAAAGACTCAGAAAACCCAACCAGTGTTTGTCAGTTGGGACTAAACTAGCAGACAAAGGAAATACTTCCCCATGTTATACACAGTGAAGCCTCAGACCTCACTGCTGCAGATAGCTGCAAAATCTACAGATATGCCTGGGTTCAAAGGAGACCAGGCGAAGAGGGTGTCCTGCCAAAATCAATCAATCTGTGTAATTGAAATGGCCCCTAATCTAGCCTAGTTGCTCTGGGGAATGGAGAAGCCAAACCACTTAGGTTGACTCTGTCTTGCAGAGGCAGACACCTTGGCCGGGGTGTGTTTTCTTCCCCAATGAGGGGCAGCAGGCTGAGTGAGGGCTGCCGTGAGCAGGGGGAGCAGGACAACAGAAACAGGGGAACGGCAGCCTGGGGAGCGGGCAGGAGGAGACTGTCAGTCCCCAGAAAACCTTCAGGGCACATCCCAGCCTCTGCCACCCTCTGACTGAGTTGTCCCATTGCCCCCTGCTAGCCCTTTTATTCACACTCTAAACCCTCTGCTGCCACCCTCATGGTAAATGGGGTATTCAAGGATCTTTGTGGCATCTGGGCTAGATGCTGTCTACCTGAGCGAGACCCTTTGGGCTGGCTCTACATGGGCTTTTTATCTTTATGAAAACATACACTGGACTCTACTTGGATAAACCTTGGGCCTGACCCAGTGTTGCAGGTCTTGTGGCAGAGGGAATTAGTAATCACCTCATCTGGACTTGTCACCTCCTAAAATAATTAATTTGGTTTTACCTTCAGCAAAACACACAAAGTTCATGATTACCTCTATGCAGGAGTGGACGCTTTTGGATCCATGCACTGAGAGAATCACATGCATCAACACTTTGCTCACCTGGGATTTATTTAAATGACGGACTGGTTTTCTTAAGCTTCTTTTGCACACTGCACCAGGTTAGTTTTCTTGCCCTTGACAGAATGCCAAGAGCACAAGCAAATACAAGAAATGAGCCCTACTGTTTCTGGTGTCATGGAAGTGTTGAGTGCCCATCAACAGTTATAATATTTCTAATATTTACAATGTTGAAATACTTGTAACCAAAGTAGAAGACCAGTGTGTCCTTCTTGGACAATTTCTTCTTTCCTCTAAGGGGACATGGGTTTGTTCCCTTAAAGTCAAATGAGCCAGAAATAGTGTTAGATCTAGCAACCACCACTCTAGGGCTGGATGATGCTGTAAACAAGCTGATATAGCTTGTAATTGAATCACTTTGTACAAGTCAATTATTTCATGTGACTTCAATTAGAAGAGTTTTGGTATCACATTGGTAGGTGATGTTTATTTTTGACCCCTACCTCAATTTCCATCACATTACACCACTGAGAACAGAAGCTCCCTTCTATGTAAGGTAAGTCGCAAACCAATGGGCACAAATAATCTCAACATGCCACAAATCAGGCTGAAAGCAGGCGGAGAGGGGTTGTGTGCATTTGTTAATCTACCTGACAGCCATGAGGCATTCCACTGGTGATTTTATGAGGAACAACAAGGACAACAAGGATGGCACCAGCACAGATGCACACTGGTAATCCTTGTTATTTGTGAATTCCAGGTTTTCTAGGGTCCCTTTGCACAGCCCTCTTTGTGGCATACGCAATACAAGGGAAACCCCTTGCGCAGTGGGGAAGAGAGATGATGAAGGTTGTGCCGATGGCTGAAGAATACTGTAAGAAGACCATTCGTCACATGGCAGGTACCGAGAATGAATCAAGAGTTTATTTTCTTAAAGCTGTGTTTAGCTGGAAAGGCACTGAAGAAATGTCACTCCCTAGTCCTTCCAGCTTGCTGCTTTCCCCCCTCTCCTCCCTCCACAGGCTTGTCCTCCTGCTTTCTCTGCTCAGAGAAGTAAGCTTTTCACAGGTGGTGCCACCTTCTTCTACCACCAGTTAGTTGCCTGGTGTATTGGTGGCAAAAACACAAAGCAAAATAGCAATGATCGTGCCCTACTGCACAGTTTTATTTTTAGGGGATCTTCAGAGATTGCTGGACAGAGGGGAGGAAGGAAATTGTATTTAGCAGGTTATTAGGCAAAGTGACTGCTGAGATATTAATTATTCAGCTGTCTTCCATCAATTAGTGCAGTTCAACATCTTCCAGAAGAAAAACCACTGACACTCCTCATCCTGCCAGGAAAATTTCACCTGCACATGCCTCCTGACCAAGAGTTAGCTTTTGACCACAAATTCAGATTTGACTTGTTGCTTTTCTGAAGAAATATTTAAGATACAACCTGTTGTATCCTTGTTTTAAAAAAACTGTGTGTCACACAACTACGGAACTTGATACTACTACTTCATTATTGCTATGTATGTGGTCTTTGGGGCAAAGGTACTTTAGTCCCCTCTTGCCAGGGAGTGATGTGTTTGTAACAGTGAGACCTGCCATGGACAGACGAGTATCATTACACCGAAACAGCAAGGAAAGAGATTAAGGGACAGCTGTCGAGAAAGATTGAATTAAATAGAAACCTTTACTCAAGAGCACTCAGAAATTAAAACTTTCCCCTGAAGAAAAACTGCTGCTTTAAAATCTGAAACAAGCCCCAGGAAGGCTTTCTGAAAGACCCTGAGTTTTCATCTGCGCCTCATTGCACACCAGGATTTTTTTAGCAGAGACCCATGAGGAGCAGGTGCAGGATTAGTGTGATCGAGCGTCTCTCTTGAGTGGCTTTGCAGCAGGTCCCTGTCACTCCACCCGAGCAGGACCCCTCGGCGTGGAGGTATGCGGGCTGGACTCCTGAGGCATGCCCTCCAGCCAGTGCCTGTATTGTTGAGCTTCATCCTATTTTGGTAGTGGGAAAAGTGTCCTGCATTAAAGTTAAGCTGCTTGGCTGCTGAGATGTGCTGCAAAGAAATCCTGCCAAACAGAGTCCTCCAGTTTTAGAAAATCCTATTTTAGCTATATTATCCCCCATGGATAACAAACAAGAGTTTGTTATCCACGTCACAGAGAGGTCAACTCTACACCCCTCTCTGATATCCAATTGTGATTGCTGCCGGATAGTCCCATGGACCTGAATGTGACCATCACCTCGGCTGTGTTCGAGGGAGCCTTGGGTGCAGAGCCTTGCTAGGGTTAGTGGCATGGGATTCTGACCATGCTACAGGTCCACCCAACAAAAATCTCCTTCAGCTGCTTGATCCCTCTATTTCTGAACCTGTGGAATAATCACACTTCCTGGCTTGTTAAGGTGCTACATAGAAAACATTCATTTCTGAGGCATTTATGGTTTATTGTCATGGGGGAATTAGAAAAAAAACCACAACCAAACAAAAAGCCAACAAAAAAGAAAGAAACCTCTCAGGTCACTCACATTTCTAAAAACAGTCATAACCAGCTGCTGTAGGGGGTGTTGATAGTTTACATTTGCTTTGCTTTGTTTTCCTCTAGATGCTGTAGATGCATCTAGATGATCTCCTTGGCCTGATGGCTGTGAGTGCACTTTCACTCTGTTTTTCTAAATGCCTCCCCTTTTTTAGGGTTCTGGTGAATGGTTTCTTTGAAATGAGGCCAAACTGGGTCATAGACTCAGAAAAAGGTGGACATTTCCAGGTGCCTCAGGCATGTGGTTGAAGGCTCATCGCTGGCTGGGGCTGGGGCACTGGCAGCTGACAACTTTGTGGAAGTATCAGATCCTACAAAGCAGCTTGGATTTTTACAAAAAAAAGCCCCTACTTAAAGATCTTAATTGCCAAAGAGCATCACCACTGTAGCATTTTAGGAAAAGAAGCAAAATCAGATTACGTCCTTCAGATGAATGGTTAGGTTGTGTGTGTGCTTCTCAGCCGCTTGCAGCACACACCACTGAGCAGCCAAGCAGGAGAGAGACAGGGAAAAACTGGGAATGTTAAATTCTATTTCACACCCATAGTCCCATCCCAGATTGCTAGTTTGCCTTGGCATACTCAGCCATCTGGGCCATCTCACTGTTCTCTAACTCCTTACCCGCCTCAGCTTGCCAGGCAGGGTTTCCCTCAGGCCTCAGTTCTGCTGGCAGGTGCATGTGCATGTGCATGTGCTTAACAGTTCAGTGTGACTGACTTAAGTGCCTTTTTAAGCCTTTATTAAAAGGGTGAACCAGAGCATTGGCTTGAAAATAAACTAAATTTAGTAAGTTTATTTACATGCGGAACATTAAGCATGATTAGAGATCACTTCCCAAAGTGACAGAAAAAAAGGAGAAAGACATATGGTTATTAAAAAAGGCTCATTTCCATAGGCACAGAGAGCAGATGTGTGTTATTTATCCCTTTTGCTACATTTGATATGTATTATAATATATGCAAATGGAAATTTTAGACTTTCCTATCTGTTTTTTCCTGAACGATCACACAATAAATGTGATGAAAATAGAACAGAAATACTGGAGAATTTATGCAATTAAAAATTGATAACTGAGGTAGGTGGCAATTTGTATTTAGGATGTGGAAGCATTTTCAGATATTCTTTAATCATAGTAAAGGAATAAAAACTGACAAAGAATTGATTATTTTCTTTTTGTTGACTCTTATCTTTTCCTTGGAGTTCTCTTCAGTAAATTCTTGTAAAATTTCATCTAGATATATCTTAAATGCCATTAAAATAGCACAAAATTCTGAAAGTATTTTCTTCATTGCATCCTGTTTTCAATTAGATGTTCCACTCCATACATACTTACTATATATGCAGTACATTACTGTAAAATACCTGGGGTTTCATGTCAGTCAATACTGTCATTATCCTTAAAATATGTTAAAGGAGACCTGAAAATGTTCTCGAAATGAAATACTACATCATTTATTTCTTTTGCCTTCAGAATATCAGGAGCACTGGTTTTACTTTGAAGCCAAGTGGCAGTTTTATTTGGAGGAGAGAGAAATCAATGAGGAAAATCAGAATCAACCTGTCTTTCCAGCCAACTACGATGCAGAGGAGAGAGAAAAGGTAACTGCAACTTCCAAAAATTCTTGGGGTGGCTCTGAACCAACAGATGTATTTTCAAAGAGACACACCACTATTTTTCAACTGATTCCACTGCCAGAGTAGTCAAGAAATCTTTTTTTTTTTTCTGAAATTTCAAGAAAGAAAAAACAACTCCCATCTTCGGCTCAGGTACATGTTAGCTTTAAAAAAAAAAGCAGTTGCCACCACTCCTGGGTTTGCTGCAATGGGAGAAAACAGTGCAGAGAGGCAAATTTAATGGTCTGGTACCCAGAGCAGGTACAGGACACAGGCCGTGGCTATCTGAAGGTGGAAAAGGCAAATGTCTTGCCCGGGGCTCTCTTTAAAGCCTAAGGAGCTATGGCCAGAGTCCCACAAAAATACCCCCAGGTATTAGAAGCTGGATTTGGTCATGTCTAGTGGAGGGTGTCCTGGTCCATGGCAGGGGATTGGAACTCAATGGTCTTTAAGGTCCCTTCCAACCCACCAGTCCACGATTTTTTGGTCCTTCGAGCAGAAGACGGACATCCCAAATGATTGATTCTCTGCCAACTTGGGCTGTGCCAAGCTAGTTTTAAGTGTCTTGAGAGATGGTGTTTCACCACATTCCATGAGATACTGTTTTATAGTGTACATGATCTTTTTTTTGCTGGTTGTATCTTCTTAACTCGAGAGAAATATTGTGTCTTCTTCCCTGCTGTTTACAGCTATCTGATATGTGCTGGCGCCTCCCAAAGCTCTCCACTTAGCAGCTAAGCAATAAGTATGTGGTTCTTGTCACCTTTTGTCATAAATCAATCCTTTTTTTCCAGACTATTTAAGCGTTGTTCTATGCTCAGAAGTCACTTTGTGTATTTTTAGGTGATTATCTGTGCAGTGAATGGTGACTATGGAAGTCTGATCAACTGCAGACAATAAGAAATTGCTCACTCTAAAGAACAGATTCCCTTCCAGGTTTATTTTACTAACTCAGTGCCATGAATTTGCTACTAGTTTTATATTCCTTCCCATACTACTGGAGTCTTAGCAAAGCTTTAGGAGAGATTAAATCAAACAGTAACTTCGCATGATCATTTCAAGAGAGAACTGTATGAATTTCCAATGCAGAAGCAAAATTTACCTTCATTACCCTAGCCCAACTGTTTTGGCCAGTTGAACTATTTATTTTGATGAACAAGAAAGGAAAAATGGTGCTGGACCCTCAAACTCCACCACCAGGCAGAGATCACAGCCTGGCAGAAGTTGAGACACTTCATTATCATGCTAATAGCTATGGAAAGAACAGATGAGGAGAAGGTAACCATTCCACCTGCCTTTTTCCCAGGAGTGCTCTCCCTTTGCCATTCCTCCACACTAGCTGTCCCCTTGTGTTTGGGAGTGCAGCCACTTGCCTTTCCACATGCAGTTAATAAAGCACCAATATCTGGCACAACCCTTGCCAACAGGTCACCATATGCATGTTCGTGTTGGGCCAGGTGCACCTTTCTGCAGGCACAGTGCCAGCTGTATGTGAAAGTGAAGCCCTCAAATGTGGCTTGGATTGATCCGAGCATGCTTCAAAGGCAATTTCCCTCCCAAAAAGAAATCACAGCTTGAAATGCTTAGCAGCAAAAGCCACATTCTCTATAAGCTGGCATATATAATTTTTCAGTCATGTGCATTTGGAAGATGTTAGATACACAGTGAATGGGCAGACATTGCTCCACACATGCAATCAGCCTTGATTCTGCAAACAAAACACTCGTCTGGCTCGCTTTCCTGTGATGGACACAATGTGCTACAAAACAAGGGAGGAACCAAACCAAAGTCATCCAGGACAATTAGACCATAAGGACCTTGTTTCCTCAAGATGGAGTTGCTTAAACCAGCTGTGTGAAAGAGCCCAGAAAGCAGGGGGGAAAAAAGAATGGAAAGGGAGTGCTAGCCAGCAGTGGGTCAGCTCCTGAAGGGTGAGGAAGTCACAGGCAGCTGTAAGTACTAGCGGCAGGGGTTGACAGCAAGGAGAGGACATGTGAATTACCTCCTGGGCTTGGCAGCAGCTCAGTGCCTTCAGCAGGAGAGTGCCTGCTGACACCCCATCCAAGTACTAGGTCCTTGCCGGCCCAAGGCAAGCTTGGGCTGGTGCCACAGCACAGCACGGGGCTGCACAAAGGTGCTGGAGCTGAAAGGAGAAGGAAGAAGTTTGGGAAGTGCTGCCTTGGTGCAGTTAAGTCCCGCCAGGTTCAGTCCTGGGACAGCTATCCCCAATGTAAAGCTGTTTCAACAAGACAAGATGACATCGGACGTGTGCAGAGCATCAGGGATGAGGAGGAATAACCAGAGCGACACCTGAGCTGCCTGGCTGCACACCCAGAATAGCCCCTCCGTGCTGAGCCCTCCTGCCTTTGGTAGCATTGTATTTGTGTCCGTGCTGCTCCACCAGCATCCAAACCGCAGCAATAAGGCTGGAAATTTGCATGGGCCAGAGGACAGCATAAAGGCATAAATAATCTCCCTAAATTGTAAAAAAAAAAAAGAAAGCAGCAGAGCGAATCTGTAGTCCGACTCTGCCTTGTTTGATGTATGTGTAGATAAACCTCAGCCAAGTATGAAATGGCTGAGGTGAAAGTGAATAGAGAGAAATGCAAACCCTTCATACATGTTTCAGAAGCCAAGAGCCAGCCAACCAGCAACAATTCAACTTGCCATGATGTAAGTTAAACTGCAGGAAATAAAGCTGCCCATTTCTTACTAGGAAGGTATTTTTTAACTATAAATTTATTAGTGTTGAGATAATTTGGGGATTTGGGGCTGGAGGTACCTGCTCTAGAGAAAATCCAATTTTCCTTTGCAAACCTCACTGTGGGTTTGGAGTTCTTTCTTCTTCCTTCTTCTCCGGGGAAGAACTGTTTCTTACATTTGCAAATTATTTCCCTCTTGTTCAACAAGTGCTTTTAGAAGAGGAGAGAAAAGGCTTGGCAAGAAAAAGACAGAGAAAGGGGCTTGAATTAACATAGTCTGAAACTAAGGCCCTAAAGAAATCACTGAATCAGAGCATTTTCACCCCTTACGAAAACTTGGCTAATTGAAACATTTGCAAACGCGCGACAAGGGGAGTTGAAAATATTTCCCAGAGGCAGAAAGAGGACTGACAAAGTATGTCCTTACCAATCTTAATTTTTTATACTATAAGGAATTTCTAGGATGTGAACTTGAAATCTATCTTGATCTACTTTTTGGCATTTCTGGCTTGCTTAAACCAGCCTCTTGGCCTTCCAAGAACTCGGTGCATTGAGCTGGAGTGCAGGCTTTTACCGGCACCTCGGGCATCACTGGGACTGCTGGAGCTGCCGCCGTGGCTCGTCCCATGCCACAGAGGAGCCAGCAGCACAGCACAGCCCCTGCTGCCCTTTCCCAGCCCAATGAGCCATTCCCACTCAGCAGGGGAGACTCCAGCCCGGCATAGCCAGGTGCCCCACGCCTGCAGTTCCAGTGCCCTGCCCTGACGGTGCTGTCTCTCCCGCAGACATACAGGCGGTGGAGCTCCGAAGGCCGTGGGGGAAGACGAGGCCACGATGCCCCCATGATCGCCTACGACGCCCTGATGGGCTGTGGTGGGGACTGGACGGAGCTCTGCAACCGCTCCATGTTCCACGGAGGTGAGGGTCCCCTGTGCCTCCCACCCCTGCTCCCTCACCAGGGCCGGGATAGAGCCTTCCTGGCTGTCAGCTGCCTCTGTTGGCCAATCTGCCATGTTGTCTGTAACATTCTCCCCTCTATTTTGTCCTCTAAACCCCATTCTTCTGGCAGCAGCTGCCACACAAGCCATTAACGGCACTTTTCAAATGTCACTCCATCTACATCTCATGGTTCTGCCAGAGGTGCATGAGGAGTAAGTCCAGCAGGGCTTTCTAAAGGGCTGACAGTTTCTGACCGAACACGAGCACCTTTGGCAAAACAACCTTTTAGCTGCATGTGAAACCAAGTAAGGGAGAAAAATAATACAGCACCCAAACAAGTGCCAGCCAAATAAAATCCAGCACTTAGAGGCACACAATGAAGTACTTCTACAGCTTTGTGAGAGAGAACTTTCTCATTAGCAGAAGCATCTTCCTGGGCTTTTGAGAGGGCCAGCACAGCTGGGGGGGGGGGGGGACCCCAGCCCTGAATCACCCACTCCCTCCCCATGTGGTGCGGGCCCTTTGCAGGGGCTCTGGGTGTCTCACGTGCCCCAACACAGTGGTGAGAGCTCACAGTCCCCCACTGCAGACCCTGGCAGGCACAAACCCACGGGCACTGCATGCACAAAGCATCAGTGCTCCTCAGCAGGGCTGGATGTTTTAGAGCCTGCACTGTGAGGAGCGAAGAGACGCTCTCCAGTCCAGGACCTTTGCTGTATAGTAGACACCCCTGCAACTATCATTCCCTCCTTGGTCCTTAGCAGTGGCTAGCTGCCTGCAAGAGCTGCTGTGCTGGGGTAGATTTTCCCAAGACCAAGTGAGCTCCCAGCCTAGGAGTGCACACCACAGTGGCATCTCCATGTGCTTGCCTCGGCATCACTCTCTCACTTAGGCATCCTCAGCCCTTAGGACTGGCCCAACGTGCTCCCACTGCGCTCCATCGGTGTGGAATATTCCCTCCTCTGCGCAGCGCAGTTTTTTGGTTGTGTACATGAAGGTGACACTAAGAGACCTCTGCAATTGTGCTTAAACCTGCAGGGGAAAGCGCGGCTACTGGGTCCATTGCCGGCTGCCTGTTCGGCCTGGTTTACGGCCTGAGCAAGGTGCCCAAGGGCTTGTACCAGGACCTGGAACAAAGGGAGAGGCTCGAGTTCTTGGGCGAGAATCTTTACCGACTATCCATGGAGGAAAAGTAAAGCGGTTTCTGCCATTTTCTCTTTCTATAAAGACTATATCAAACCCTGTAGATACCTGACTGGAATTCATAGTGAAGGAAGTAGCCCTGAGTTAGTCTGAAGAGCTCTATGTACAGCGCGCGCAAGTGAAGATAGCTGAATTATTAGACTGATTAGAATTATTAGACTGATTAGATACATGCCGTATTTGTGGGTTTTTTACAGATGTAGGGATTTCTAAATATAAGGAGTGCTGCTTAAACCTCAAATGGCAAAAAATAAATAAAACATCTATTGACTGATTTCAGTCTAACTTGCTATAATACCACTTCCTAAACAGCTGTTTCCAGTAATTACACATACGAAATTAATTTTCAGAACTAATGCTTTCTTGCAAAACTAATGGTAGTACCCACTTACGGGGATATTCTCTGTATATTTGACAATCCTTTCACCACTGTGTCCCTCCTTGTTCTCAAATCTAATGTGTCTGTGACACTTGTAAACCTAATGTCTCATGGATTAGCTTTTAATGAACCACTGATCCCTGTATCAGCACTGTGGTGTAGGGTATTGTTACATTAGAAGCTTCCAGAAAAGGAAAAGCCAACACTAAAAATACCTCCAAGGAACAGCAAAGCATCAGTGTGTCTAAAATTTCTATCAGTGTATCTAAAATTTCCGAATTATGTTTTTATTCTTCTTCAGTCTTCAGAACAAAAGTTTCTCTAAAATATAACTGGCTGAAATATTTGTAAATAAATTAATCTTGCACTATTTTCTAAGTATCAGTCTTTATTTTTAGATTGAACAGATTATGTTGCTGTATCAGTATCAGAATTTTTGGCTGAGGTCTTCAAGCAGTTGTAATAGGTCAACAGTTAGGCTGTGATACATTTCACAAGTCTGAGCACCATGAAAACCCCAAGAAGAGAAGTTACAACTGCTTTACCTTTTTCCCTTTTTTTTCTTCCCTTTGTTACCTTTTGTTCTTTTTCACCTTTCCTTGCCTGGCTTCATCTCACCTCTCCTCTCTAAGTTCTTCAACTTTTATTTTTTCTTTTTCCTTTTTTCTTTTTTTTCTTTTTCCTTTTTTCTTTTTTCTTTTTTCTTTTTTCTTTTTTCTTTTTTCTTTTTTCTTTTTTTCTTTTTTCTTTTTTCTTTTTTCCTTTTTCTTTCTTATTTTTTTTAAATTTAAAAATTTTTTTTCTTGTCCCTTTTTCCCTTCCTTTTTCTTTTCCTTTCTCTTTGACTTTCCTTTTTTTTTTTTTTTTTTTTTTCTTTTTTTTTTTTTGTTTTTTTCTTCTTTTCCTTTTTCTTTTATTTCCTCATTTTTCAAGAAAACCAACAAACTATGATTGGGTTAAAAGTTGTATACCACAAACAAAGCAAACAGTAGACCTTGATGAAGGAGATCCTAATGCCCCCAAGAGCAGCACAGGCACAAATCTGGAATCCTCTAGGAAATAACGCAGAAGTGAGCTCAGAATTTGTTCCCATGTTTAACCTCATGTTTTACCTTAGAAGTTCAGAAACTGAGGTCTACGTAATACTTTCTAATTTCCACTGTGCGTGATTTCCTGTGTGGTGTTGGTTTCTCCTGTCTTTCTCCAGCTGCTGAACTGTGTTTTAAAAAGATAGCTAAAAATACATGAGTACTTTCCTACGCCTTTTTCCATGTAAGCCATTGCTGGAATCATCACTGGGATGTTATATGGCAGACACAGGAGCAGGTGATGCCTGTCAGTAGGAACAGCAGCCTGCATGACAATGTCCATATGAAAAGGTTTTCCCTACGATGCGTTACTTCTCACACTGTTGTTTTAGCATGTTTTCTCTTGGCAGCTTCGCAAGGTGCTTTCTTGTTTGCTTTGGAGGTGTGTTAAACCAAAGGCAGCAATTGTGTCAGTAGCTTTTGGTGCCAGAGAATACCAAGACTTTCTGAAAACATTGCTTCTAGTTTAGGATGCCTCTAGCACTCCTGTAATAAATTCAGCAGTAGAGAAGAGAGAAGAACATATTCTGCATAAGGTAGGACTTTCTCTAGTACTTTGGCTTTTCTTCTTCCTTTAGAAAAAAATAATTGCCGACAAAAATTAAGAGCATTCATAGTTTTTCTCACTTTACCTTCTATCCAACCTGGGCAGGACCAAGTTGTGTTTCAGAGATCAATAAGAGAATCTCATTTAAAAGGTGAAAAAAAAGATTGAACCTATAAAGCACCATTTCTGCAGCTTTTGGGGTGAGCAGTGCCTTGGCCATCATTTCACTGAACACACTCAAAAGGCCTGTGCATTGGTTGGAGTGGGCAGAGCTGCTCCTGGCTCCTGCTTCCTTATCTAGGGGCAGGTCATTGGACACCACACAGAGCCAGGTAGTGATGGGATGCCCAGGGATGAGGAATGCTATGGGATGCAGCACTTTGCACACTCCAGCTCATGGCCATTTCCCCAGAGCCTACCAACAGTGAGGCAGACCAATCCATTGATCTCTGACAGCTTTTTCAGGTTGGACAGTGTTTTCCAATTTGTTTCTTATTTTTGATGAAGCCTCCATAGTGCTGTCTCCTCCTGCCCATGCCACTGTCCCTGTAACAGCCAGTCCTTTGGGCTGCCTGAGTGTCTAAAATGGTGATCAGATATTTAACATGAAATTCAGGATCAGGACACAGGGCCTTCTCTTTTCCATGCCAGAGACAGTAAACGAGAAAATCCTACAACTGTATGCTTTTAGCAAATGCCACGGGATGCCACTACCCGCTGCTACTCAGCAGCACCTGAACCCCTAACAGAATGGAAAACGCTGGTGCAGGAGGCAGCAGGCAGGTCTGGGAGAGAGTGCCAGCTCCTCTCCCTTCGCCTTGGCACCTCAGCTCTCCTCTGCTCGCGACAGAGCGGTATCCACTGCAGAGGTCTCTCTGGGACAGACCAGCCAGCGGGATAGGGTTGCACTGCTGCCCATTAGCATATTAGGCTGTTACCACTCTGATGCTCTCTGTGATAAGTGTCCCCAAAGAACCTATAAATAAGTAACTAAGCAGCCTGTCTTATGCATCCTAATTATTTGTGGGCCAAGAAGACAGGAAACTTTTGAAGGTGGCCTTGCCTCCTCTGCAGGTCCAAGCAGTCTCTCCTCCAGACACTGAAAACCACACAGCAGCACTTCCCTAAACCAGCAGCACACTGAGGCACATCACACACATCAAAAAGAGTAAAAACCAGCATCTCCAGAGGAAGAGAGGGGTGATGGGGGATAAAATACATCTTAGGCCATTTCACAGGAGCAGGGAGGAGCCCAAGTATCTGCCTTGCCATATGGCATAGCTCACAGTGCTGGGAAGTGAATTCTGCTGGCATGGGGTTCCCCCTGTGCCTGGGGACTACCTGTCCAGGTACTCCCAATGGGACTAGAATTGACTGTCTGTAGGTGATAGAGAGGTGACTATATTTCATTGACAGGTGACGTAGTTTAAGAACAGTGGGACACAACTTGGGAAAAGACAGTAAGGAAAAATTAGGGATGGTGACTTAGCCTGTTGAGAATGGTGGTCATGCTCCCAAACATGAGAAACCTCTTACTTAGCCCTCCTTCCTTGAGGGGGAACCATGGTGTTTTCCAAATACTAGGCCAAAGCAGACTCATCACTACCTCCATTTTCTGTGGGGGTCTCAGAATTCAGTGTCATTGTACCACTGCCCTTGCACAGAATGCATTTCAGATTCACATGGTCACGATGGTCGTTTGCAGGTGACGTCATCTTGGAAGAACTGCAGATGCCCTTAATAGGTGCCATAGCTGTTTGTTCATTTTCTGCTGCTGGCTGGTGAATATGGATCAAACACTCAACCCATGCAACATGTCTTGGTACTTAAGGCAATGCAGTATTCCCACAAATGCTACATTTCATATGGCATCCTGTAATAACACTCTAACATGGAAAAGGAAATCCCTGAATAGAGCTCACTCATAGTATATTTTAATGAAGCTGTTTGAATTTTGTAGCTCATACGTAATTAATTACTGTGAATATTTCTAGCAGAGAGGTTCTGATCACTTCCCTTCAATACTAGTTTGGCTATGCTGAAAGCAAGACTAGTCTGTATTTTACTGTGGCCATTTATAGCATCCAAAGCAGTCCAGAAGGGAGGGGTAAGCAGGGCATCTGGTTCCACTGCTGTTCTGAGAGCTCAGAGATGACCCTAAAGCACATTGGTTGATGGCCCTGCATGTTTTTCTGAATACACCAGACACTAGTTAAGGAGAAGAGGGATGGCAAGCTTGCAGTTAAAATATCGGCAGACTTGCTAGGAGAGGGAATGAACCAGGATATTTTTAGCCAATTATACCCTGAATTCTGATTCTTTCTTTATTCTGAAAATTCCCACAGTTGGGACAAATGGGCTTCTTGGTGTAACATAGAAGCTTTGCCTCCTTGGCTGTGGTCAATTTGGTAAGGGAAAGGGTGGATGATACCACCTGTGCTATGCTGAAATGTGATTATTCCCTATTAAAACCTACGAGGTATTGTTTGTTACATTAGACATGGGCCAGTTGTCAGGCTTTTTTCTTTTATTGGCCTTTAAAAATACCTACAAAGTTATTATAAATAGACCTTCTTCCATTCAAGATGGCAACTTCATCCCTCTGCTGAGGGATGTCATTTTCAATATGTACACTTGAAATGCAGCCAAGTGGAATCCAAATGTCACAACCCAACTGGACGAGGACCAGCCCCTCACTTTGCAAACAGCCTCCATAATATTGCAGTGGGGGGCCAGGTCCAGTTTCTTTCAGAGACCATGGGGTACCAGCTGCTGGTGCACAGCTGGGCCTTCCCCAACCTTCCAGGCTTGACACTCCCTAAAGGATGAGACTCTTTGCAGCCTTTATTCATTTTCTACATGTGAACTTAATTTAAAGAATTTTTTATTCCACTTCTGCTCATAAAAATTAATCTCCTCCGGGTATGCAGGCTGCATTCTGTGCATGAAGCTATTTCACTGCACGGTGAAGTAACCTTCCAGCTTTTCATGGTGTCAGAAAGCTGACACCTCTTGATTTTTCCCTCCTAGACCCATCTATTGTTATCGACTTCAAGCTCCAGCTTTTGTGCTGAGTTCAGTATTTTATTTAGTAACTGATCCACACCAATTAAAACAGTGCCTAAATCCCCAGCTGTCCAAGGGGCTGATTCTTCAAAAAAGCAAAGGCCCAATATACCATCCTTCTTCCTCCAGATTAAAAGAGGTTGTAGTCAAGGGTTGCCAGGGTTGTTTCTGTGGTGATAGCCTTCACAAAGCAGATTTAAGAACATAGTCCTGACATGGGATTTGAATGCTATCAAAAAGCAAATAACAGCAACCCTGTTGTGTTTTTTTTAATTCTGGGGAAGTATCTACTGACTTCTAACCTGTACCAATAGCAAAAACCATGAGTGGCACATTTGGGCCCCTCAGCCTTGATATTTGTTTTAATGGTTGGAGTCTGGCTTTACAAACCAGAGACAGGACCATGGTTTCCTGCTAACTGTAGTCTCATCATTTTTATTTTTGCCTACACTTTACCTAGCAGGAAAGGAAAATACCTTCAGTGTTGCCCTCACTTTAGGACATGGTAATACTAAATGAGGGACTAGTGGCACAAAGGAGATGCAGTGACCCCGACTAGTAATGCTTGCTTCCCAAAGTGCTTCCACTGCCCACAAAACACAGAAGAAAGAGCTGACAGTGCTGTGTGGGGCGATGTGAAGCCCTGACATTCCTGCTACACAATGCCTCATGAAGCTTGTTGAGCACTTTGCATGCTTTTTAACAGGCCACTAACATCAACTCTCTCGAGAAGTTCTAAATTTAAGTGTTTTTTTTCCATTTCATGCGTAGCAGCATGCCATTAAAGCAAAGTAAGAAGGCAGTGACAATGTTGATGACTTGAAAAGACATTCATGTTTTCTCTTGCACAGCACCAAAAGCACACACTTCTGTGGAGATGATAAGATGCTTATAGACCCTCTGGTTCTGAAGAAGAAGCTCAATAGGATGGCAACAGAGCAAGGAGCCTTTGCTGTTCTCAGCAGCCTGCTGCTATACGTCACCGAGCTCGCAGCCGGCAATCCAGAGACCAGCAACAAGAGGACAAAATGGGCAGAAGGTAAAGAAAACCAGGTGAGCTCTAACCAGCCAGTCAGGGTTCAGTATCCAACCAGATTTCAGCTCTTGCGGTCCAGGTTTCTAAACAACAATCGCGAGCCGTACACCAAGAGAAGAGAAGTCGGCAAACTGGTCATTAAAGAGAAGCTGTGGGCGAGCAGAGCTGGTAACAAGCTGGACAGAAGTAGAGACAGGAAGGGAGATGGAAAAGCAGTGGAGGAGGATGCAGACACAGCATCCGGTGAGAGGGCAAGGTGGAGTAGTGTGACTGGAAAAAACACAGTGAAGAACATCCTGAAGAAATTTTTAGCTGCTGAAGAAAAAGAAGCCAAGGAGAAGTCTCCCAGCTGGAAAAAGAAGGGAGCAAACAACAGTTTGCCAAAAATAGTCAACAAGAATTCAGTCCTGTCCAAACTGAAGGAGCAGTTTGAACAAAGCACTCTCTGCTCAGCTGCAGAGGTGAAAGTGTCGCTCTTGCGCAAAGGTGAGAGAAAGACTAAAAACTTTCAGAGCAGAAAAACTATTCATAAGCCTGAGGTCAGAGTGCTGCGCATGGCAGCAATGACAGCCCCAGGTATAAAGAGTCCAGAGTCCCAAAATTTAGTGTGCTCCATGGTCCCAGTGCCCAGGCTCAGCATGGCTACCAAAATTAACCATCCTTGGAGCTGGTCAAAAAATAATGCCACAAAGCAGCCTTTTGGTCCTGGAACACTACTGAAGGAAAAGGAGGGATCCAACAGAGACCACAGAGAGAACAAAACACTGGCAAATACAGCACAGGGCAGGGAGGACAAAGAAGAGTTACTGGTAGCACCAGAGGCCATGTCAGATGCAAAGGACTGTTCTGAGGCTAAAACAGATTCTACAAAACAGGGACCAAACTTTCATCCTGTTCTAGATAGCTCTTCAACTACTCATAAAAACAAAGCTCTTGCAGACTGCATTCCTCCCTTATCTGAATGTGGTCTAGATTGTGACAGAGCTAACATGCCAGCTGGGCCTGACGCATCTTCACTATTGGGAATTGCCAGTGCTCTGCAACATGTTAAGGAAGACAGCCCACCTTCTGACTCACCTGACTATAGCACAGCTGAAAGATCCCATGAACAAAGCCCTCCGGATACTAACTCAGGAGAGATTCCTGAAATATTGATGTATGTATACAGTTCAGAGGAAGATGACACAGAGCTCACAGAGTCAGAAAAGGATCCTTTCTTTGCAGGCCAAAAATGTTTTCCAGAGCAGAAAACACTCGAAAACATTCTGCCATTTTACTCTCCAAAATTTTCAGCACCTTGTGAAGTTGAGTCTCCAATGGATGATCAACAGCTAACTGTCCTAATACCAGCTTCTGGCACAAAGCCACCAATCGTCCAAAAAGAGGCACTGGATTTAAGAGGCAAATGTTCTGAGGAAGCCAAAGAAGAAGAAAAATTTCACAGTGAAGACAAAATGTCTTCTACTTCTAGCAAAAATAATAGTGATGTCCCAAATATAGAGGACGAGGAGAATAAAACACCCAAGAGCCAAATGCAAAATGAATTAAAAACCATGCAGCCACAGCCTCCTCAAATAATCTTTAGCTCACAAAATATTGTTTCCAATGTGGACATGCTAATTCCAGATGCAAATCAGAACAAACCTATACTCTCCTCAAATGAGAGCCTGGAGCCAAAGACTGGTGCTGCAGAAGAAGAGGACACCTCTCTTCCTTTGGAAAAGACACAAAGCCCTTTGCCAGGTGACCTTGTGAAGCACAGTTCCTTTATTTCAGAAGAAGATTTTGGGGAGGATAAATTATCTTCAGCAAATGAAATGATGAATCACTCAAGCAATCAAGCCCTGCACAGGAGTTCCCTAACTGACCTGGAGACCTGCCACAAGCCATCTGAATCTTTCATTGAGCATGAAGAGGGCACTGCAGATGAGATGCCCTGGCCTGACTCTGAGGCATGGCAGTCACCCTTGTCAACCCCTGTACCAATATCAATGAGTGGGATTGCAGGACAAAGTACCCATCACACTCTTGGAAATCCTTCAGCACTTCCACCTACTGATCTTGTGGGACAGGGAGCTGGTGGCGTGGAACATGAGCATGACAGCCATGGCTGTGAGAAGCATCCACACCCTCCTTCAGATGAGTCGACAAATGGGAATGACACAATGGGGGAGAAGAAAACTATGTGTGATTTTAAGAACCAAGCACTATTCCCAAATCATGCAACAGAAAATGAAAACTCTACAGACAAAGAGAAAAATACATGTCAGAGACTTGAGAACTGTCTTTCACATTCAACTACAAAGCCAGGAAAACATGAAAATAAAACCACACTAGCAAGAAAGCCCCCATTACCCTTGGCGAAGAGCCAAACACCAACATTAGACAATACCAAAAAGCAAGGATGTGATATGCTGGAAGAGAACCCAATTCCTTCATCAACTGAATTGGTCTCAGACCAAAAGAAGGATGCAAAAAGCAGAAACAAGGTATCTGAACACACAAGGGATAAGCTCTTCTCCTCAGATGATGATGTGAAGGATGAAAGTGATAGAATGGAGACAGAAGAGAAAGAAGAGAGAAATGTCTTGCATAAATTTGAGCTGGAACAAGTATTCCCACCAAATGATACTGTGGATCACGACAATAACTCTTCAAAGGAGAATGATGCTCATAGACCTCAAACATCCCAGTTACCTTCATCAGAGTATGATAACAACATTCAAGGAGTGAAAAATACCAGACAGAGTTTGGAGCACCTAGCACCTCCAAGAGATTTTGTGAAACACAAACATGATATGACAGGAGATGAAAACATCTATTGCAATCATAGGAAAAAACACCTGGACATAGGAAAAAACACAGATGAGCCAATGAAACATGAAAATGACAGTGAAGGGCTAGAAAACACCAAGTCAGACTTCAACAATTATTCAATGCCACCAAGAAATACAGCAAGGCAGGACAATAAGAGTGCTGATGAGGACAATACCACTCTAGAGACACAGAAACAGATGTCACCAGGTGACCTTGTAAAGCCTGAAACTAAGTCAGACAAAAAAGAGGCTCAACATACCTCTGAGAAGTTCCAGTCACCTTCTTCAAACAAAGTGCCAAATTGTCAAGACAGAAGCTCTTCAGGAGAGAGGACGCAAAACAAGGATATTGAGCAGCAGTTTTCTGGGAAGCACCAGCTACCTCCATCAAGAAAATCAGAAATGCATGAAGAAAATATTCCAGGAGACAAACAGCAAATGAGATTTGAAGATTTTCCGACACCTGATACAAATACTGCAAAAGAGAAAGACAAACTTCCAAGTTCCAGGAAGTACCCATCACTACCACCAGAAACATTAGTTAAGCCTCAAGAAAAAATTACTCCAGAACAAAAGCAAAAAACATCAGATTCTCCAGGTTTTAAGAAGCCTGGTACTAATTCTGTAAAAGAAAAGGATGGAGATCCAAATTCTGAGAAGCTGCCTTCTTCAAATGAAGTGCTGAAGCCTCAAGAAAGAAGTGCTTCAGGAGAGAGGAAGCAAAAGACACCAGCAGGAGAGGACACCAGGGCACCTGAAGAAAAGCCTGTAAAAGAGAAAGATAAATACCAAGGTTCTAGGAATCCTCTGTTACCTCCTTCAAGTAAATTATTGAAGCCTGAGAAAAATATTCCAGAAGGAGAAAAACCACAAACTGTATCCGAAAGTTTTACAAAGCCAGATGCAAATGCTGTAAAAGATAAAAGCAAAGATCCAACTTCTGGGATGTGCCAGGCCCCATACTCAAATCTGCCTGCGAAGTCTCAAGAAAATAATGCCGCAGGCAAAAAAGAGCATTTGCCACCACCACATGATGAAAAACCAATGTATAAAACTGGTAGTCCAGAAAAGAAGAGTGAATCTGAGAGAAGAGAGAAATACCAGATAGGTTCTTCAGCCCAGTCAGAGAAGCACAGAAATGATGGCTCAGGAGAGGAGGGCCCTGTGGGTGATTTCAGAAGCTATCAAGCTCCATTGCCAAGCAACGGCATAAACTGTAAAAGTAGTATCGTCCCAAAAGAGACCAGGTTGTCTAATACAGAGAAATCCTCCAAATCATCCTCATCATTACATGTTGCATCAAAAGATGAGGAAAATCCTGCTGGAAATAGAGAAAAGCAGCCTGGATTTAAGAAGTACAAAGCGGTCTCATCAAAGACTTTGGTGAGGCATGAGAAAGATGCTGCTGAAAGGGAAGGGAGTGGGCAGGCAGCTGGCAAAACAAGTGAGAAAAAAGCAGAGCTGGAGGACTGCTCTAAAGCAACGCCATTCTCAAAATACACAGTGGAAAGCTACAGTGAAGGATCCTTAGATTCGGCTTTCAAACCATTGATCATTAGAGTAACTGACACATTTAAACATCACAGCTAAAAATTATGGCTACAGCTTAGGCAAGAACTTGCAACAGATCATGCTACCGATTCTCTTGATCTTTCTTTTCTCCTTTTTTCTCCAGGGCATTATATTATCATTTTTTAATCACAAGGACATTGATGTGCATCTATCAGAGCTAGGTTTTTTTCTTTCTTAAACATTAGCCTGAAGACATGAATTAAATTAATCACTGCAAGTGAATTAGCTAATCACTGAATTAATCATCAGTTTATAAATTAAATATGAGAAGGGCTTTGAGATCAGTGTGAATTCAGCCCTGCTTCAAATTCTCCTTGCTAACTAATGGCCTTTGTTTGTAACAAAGACAACTGTTCAGGCTGAACTCTATTTGTATTTACTTGTTCTAATGAAACTCTGCTAGTACTTCTTCCAGGAATAGTGGTAGGCAGTGTAGCTTTAATTATGTCAAAAAGCACTTGTTCTAAGCTCTGCCTTTTCACAGATAAGCAGGAACTGTTGATCTATTGCTGCACTGAGTGACACTGTTAGCAGAAGTAGTGAGGGAAGGAGGGGAATGCTTCATTTATCTGCAGAAAAATCCTCAAAGGACATTGATGCTACAAGGGGATTTATGGCAAATGCAAATGTTCGGCCTCATTAATATTAATATTGGAAAAATAGTGATTTAACCTCCTCTGAAGCTATTTGCACTTTGGCCATACACTGTATGCATTATTGTTGTAAAGGTACACCATTTCAAGAGGTTCTTAATTACTGAAAATGAATATGCAACAAGTGTAAGAGCTCAAAAAAGCTCAGCTCTGAAAGGCCATGAGGACAAGGTAGGCCAGAGTGGCTCAATGCTTTGACATGGCAATTCAGGTCTTCCTGGGACATCTGTCCCACTCCAAATGCTGGGGCACAAAGACATGAGGCAGGTGCCTCAGCTCACATTTAAAGTCTTAGGAAGTGTTTACTTTACAATGCAATGTGAAATAGAGCAGTAAAATGCAGCCAGTGTCACTGAATCCTACTAATGTGCTATGATTTTTTTGTGTTTACAATAATAGCCTCTTCTGCAAAAAGTTTGTGTGTGATGAACATTTTGGAGAAGTGAGGGCAGGATTGCTGCCTTGAGTGTCTTAGTTAAGCTGTGACAGACAGAACGCCTCACAGCGCCAACTCTCCCATACATGAGTTTAGCTTAGCATTGTAACCACACATTCATATTAAAACCTACTATGGAGGAACCCTAAAGGCATATCCTAAGGATCCAACTTCAGGAGGAGAGAGGGTTTATACAAACAAGGTCCTGCTTCCCCATGGCAATGAATTCCCTTCCATTTTTATGATGCTCTCCATGACCACACTCCGCAGCTGAGGGCTGGCTGTTCCTTAAGCCCAGGTTGGCAGAATGCCCCCACCCACCACCATCAATAGACTGAGGACAAGAACAGGCTGGCAGCAAGCTGAGATCAAACCCGTTTGTCAGCACAATGCACACAAGTCACATACGTGACAAGTGGGCTGGCCTGGACGGGGACACTGCTGGGAGGAAGTGGGAACGTGAACATCGTGTCTCCTAACCACTGAAGAGGCTTAAACTTTGACTTCTTTTTCCTTCCCAGCCTGCCAAGAATTAAGCTTTCTGGCATCTGGAGGGTCACAAAATGAAAACTGCATTTGTATATCACACTCCAGTCCTCAAAAATTAAAATAGATTTTATTGGAGATGCAACACTGCCCTTACACCCAGAGGTTTACTTCACCCACCAAGATTTTATAAACTGGCAACCATAAAGGCCACTTTGTACTAAACCTAAAGCCTGACTTACCTTTTATTGTCCATGATTTCATTTCACATTTGAGAAAAGTCCTTACAGCATAGAGCATTTGCAACCAATTTGAATAATAAATTCTCTATTAGCTGGCTTCTCCTGACTGCACAGGAGAATCACAGAATCACAGAATTGCTGTGGTTGGGAAAGATTTCTAAGACTACTGTGTCCACCCATTACCCAGCACCACCAAGTCCACCACTAAACCATGTCCCTAAGTATCATATCCACATATTTTTTGAACACTTCCAGGGATGGTGGCTCCACCATTTCCCTGGGCAGCCTGCGCCAATGCCTGACACCCATTTTAGTGAAGAAAATTTTTCTAATATCCAATCTAAACCTCCCCTGGCACAACTTGAGACCATTTCCTCTTGTCCTATTGCTTGTTACTTGGGAGAAGAGACCAACACACACCTCACTACAACCTCCTTTCAAGTAGTTCTAGAGAGTGGTGAGGTCCCTCCTCAGTTTCCTTTTCTCCAGGCTAAACACCCTCAGCAGGTCCTCATTAGACTTGTGCTCCAGACCCTTCGCCAGCTCCATTGCCCTTCTCTGGACATGCTCCAGCCCCACAATGTCCTTCTTGTAGCAAGAAGCCCAAAAGTGAGAACAGGATTTGAGATGTGGCCTCACCAGTGCTGAGTACAGGAGGACAGTCACTGCCCTCATCCTGCTGGCCACACGATTGCTGATACAGGCCAGGATGCCCTTGGCCTTCTTGGCCACCTGGGCACACTCTGGCTCATGTTTACCCCCAGGTCCTTTTCTTCCAGGCACCTTTCCAGCCTCTCTGACCTGTAGCGCTGCCTGGGGTTATTGTGACCCAAAGCAGGACCCGGCACTTTGCCTTGATGAACCTCACACTGCTGATCTCGGCCCATCAATCCAGCCTGTCCAGATCCCTCTGCAGATCCTTCCTGCCCTCCAGCAGATCAACATCCTGCCCAGCTTGGTGGCACCTGTGAACTGATTGAGAGCAGGCTCAATCCCCTTGTCCAGATCATTGATAAAGGTATTAAACAGGACTGGACCCAGTACTGAGCCCCGGGGAGCACCACAGGTGACCAGACACCAGATGGATGCAACTCCATTCACCCTCACCCTCTGGGCCTGGCCATCCATCTGGTTTTTTACCCAGCAAACACTTCACCCATCCTAGCCATGACAGTTCCTCCAGGACAATGCTCTGGGAAGCGGTGTCAAAGGCTTTATTAAAGTCTAGTTAGAAAACACACTCAGCCTTTCCCTCATCCACTAGACAGGTCACCTTTTCATAGAGGCAGTTATAATTAATCTTATTAGAATTAATTTATTCTAATTAGAAGCCATCTTAATTATTCTTTTGCTAACCTTTTAAGAGAAACTGGGAGGGATGTTGCCCCTTATTCACACCTGGAAATATTACTACTCTGTAAAAAATGAAGGAGTTCTTGTCTCTGGCAGAAAGTTAGCCAAATATTAAGCAGGTGCTTCCCGGAAGAGCTTGTCCTTGGGCACCAGGAGGCCCTCAAGTCTTTCAGTTTACACCTGCCTTGTTTGTTTTTCTCAATAGAGATACAACACTAGCAGACTAAGATGCAGCATCCTGTGTTCAGGACAGGCCAGGCAGAGTCATCCTGTTAGGTTCAACTTTCAGGGTGTTGCATGCCTTAATCTCTGCTGGTCAGATAAAACATCCATCCAAGTCAAAAGACCCTCCCCAAAGTGCACTTAAAACCTGACACAGATTTGCATTAAATGCATCCTTATGGGTAAAGCCACACTTAGGGAAATCACTTCATTCTGGGAGTTAGCACACTTAATCCTTCAGCAAAGAAGAGAGCAAGGCCATACAAATTCCAGTGGTGATGGAGCAGGAGAAGACTGGTGTGCCTTGCAGTAAACAAGTCACTCCAGACCACACGGGCAGGAAATTTAGCACTGGTGATAAGCAAAGAAATGCCAGAAATGAGTATTTCAGAAAGAAAAAGAGTTCGAGGAGTGATATATTCATCTATGCCAGGGGTGCCAGGTGTGCAAATGGCCAGGCTTGAACTCTGATGAGACCCTTTCTGACAGAACAGAAAACAGTTTCATTCCCAGTGTCCAATAGTCCTTCACAGATTTTTTAACCTCAGGAGCAGAGGCCTCGTGCCCCTGCTATCCTTTAGGCACATCTCCCACTCCATCACAGGATAGGCAGTGAAGGGAGCCCTCCCAGCTGCTGTCTCAATTTGTCTGACCTAATAACAGGTACTTTTGAGGCATCTGCCAGCACATCTCTTGGCTTTCGTGGTTCTGGACAATTGGTGTAATTCCATGCAGTTCTGTTCCTTTTCCATACTACAGCCCTCTGTTTTTCTAATATACAGTTCTCAAGGCAAGCACCTCTCAAGGTCACTGGAGGAATTAGATCTTTAGCCTATATTAAATGTAGCAGGAATTATTTTAGTAATGATTCCTTGAAGCCCTGGCTTAGCTATAGACACAGATACACAATCACAACCAGACAAGGAACAGGGAATATAAAAAAATCCCAAAGCCCAGGTAGTCAAGGTTCCCCCTCTTTGGTGACATATTTTGAAATTTCATATTCTTATGGAATTAGACTCTCACAGAAAGAGATTTTTTAAGGGGACTGGGCAAAATTAATGACAATGTTATTGCCTCAGGCATAGTCCATTGCTTTGGAGTCTCCAAAGTGTAGCTTTCCAGAAGTATTTGAAACGTTTAATAAAAGAGGCATTTAAGGGGAGTCCAGACTCTGAGCTGGAGCTGGTGTACCTGAAGGGTCCCATCTGCAGAAGCAGGTCTGAGGGGGGCTCAGTAGTTTGTGGTGGGTAGAGGTTGAGACAACAGAGAAGCCAGGTGGGCTCCCAGTACCAGCCATCAGTAAAGTCCTTCAGACTTTTTATGTCCTCTCTAATTAGACCATAGTCAAATCTCCCCTAGCCCTTCTTCTTGGCAGGACACCTGCCAGATGGGCTTAGAAATACAGAAATCACAAAAGGATGGGTTCAGGATGATTTGGATAGCCAAGCTTGGACCTGGCCTATCAGTGTGATAGTACAGTCCCCTTCACAGTGCTGGACAAGTGCCCACCATCTCCAGCAGCCCCACTCATCCTCCCACATTTTTGACTGAAGGACAAACCTCTGCCTTTGGTCCCCAAACTCAGAACAAGTTCAACTGCCCTCTGTATGTGCCTCTTTCTCCCTCTATCTCCTGCAGCAATGCAGTCCTTGACTAAGGCGCTTGGGGCCGACTGGGACAAACCCAGGCCTCAGAGTCCAAGGTTTGCAAAGAGACCACCACTTTCTCCAAAAGTTTCATGAAGTGAAAGTACTGCCTATATTTCTGGGACTTTAGGTGCTAGGAGAGCTCAGAGGGCCCACAGGAGAGCTCCCTCTCCCCCAGCTCAGAAAGGGCTGCTCAGCTGTGCTGGATGAGTATTGTATCTGTACAAGTATAACAAAGAGCTCCTCACTGATTTTTTTTTTTTCAAATTAAAAAAGGGCACATAAAGCATAGCTATTCCCAGCAAAAGAAGCGCAAACCCTGTGAAGGTTTACCCTGTGGAAGAACTCAGGCCAGTGCTATATCATGAGACACAACTGGTCCACTGCAGTGTCAGGAAATGTGTCACTGCTTTTACCCAGACATAGAAACAAGGAAGAAATAGTTGTCCTGGTAGTGCTGTCTGATTCCAATTTGTTCAAATGAAACGAAAAAAAATAACGAATGCACATTTTTTTGCTCTGAACTTAGTGAAATAACTTAGTAATTGATCACAATCTTCTTCAGTTGGATAACCTTTAACACATCACACATGACAAAAAAGATAGAGACCAAGACCTTAAGTTGTACCATTTGACTCAGTTTTCCCCCTTTGTACTATTTTGGATGTCAATGGAGCTGGTAAAAGAAGAAAGCGCTAAAGATAACAGAAGAGACCTCATATCCCAGCACACGGGACTATTCAGCATCTATCCCAGGCCCGAGATGCTGCAGTTGAAATCTGGGCTGCTGACAGTAGAAAAGCCCCACCTAATGGTTGAATTTGTAAAGCAGGCTGCAGGCAAGCAGTGGTGAAAGCAGAGGAAAAATAGTGCCAGGAATAGTGGGAAAATTTAGGGAAACATTTCTTCTTTTATTCCTATGCCACTATGGACACCATCCGAAAGAAGTTTGTCTGGCTGATCAGAGAAACCTGACAAGTAATAACTGGGATCCTTATGGATTTTGGGGCAGGGGGTTTCTCTTGAACACTAAAATAAATCTCTGTTACCTGAGAAATGAGCACAGGGATATGTATTACCAGCAAAACAGTTTTAACTATTGCACTCACAATGTGGTTTCCAAAATGTATTAAATCCTGTGAGCTTCATTTCTCCTTTTCATTTCCATAAACATCTTTTTATAGAATTGAAACATTTTTCACTCCTTGATGAGAATTTAGGAAAAATAGGGGCGGGGGAGGAAGCTTGCTAGGTATCTCCTTTCCTGCCAACTAAAAGAATTTATACATATACATATATATATATATATATAGAATAACCAAAGAATCAGCAGGTCAGTGTTTTACCTCTTATAACCTGAAGGACCTGAAAGAGTTTAGGGAATTGCTACCCACCTCTTGTTACTGCACTTGGTAGAAAGCTCAATGTGTTCCCAGTTGTAGATGCAAGAACAACTCTGTAAGATGGTGGGATTTTCATTTGGCAAACAAACACTGCAGCAGGCTCTCAATGGTGCTTGTCATGCAACAACAGAAATGCAGTGCCAGAGGGAAAAATCACTGGGAAAGTAAAGCCATAAAAATCTATAATGCACTGAACTGGTTATCCACAAAAACCATCAAATAGCTGTCATGGGCTCTGTTTTTGAAAATTGATAATGATCCCAAATATTCAAAAAGGGGCATCTTATCATAGATCTGATTTTTGGGGAAAGTGGTCAGCATTTGCTCTCTGCAAATCAAGATTCTTTCACAAGATGCCTCATGTTAGGCAACCAAAGCCCATTCCAAATAAATTGCCCCAGATTCCTGAAATACCGGAGAGTTTCATGGGCACCTACTTGCCCCTGCACCTACAAAAGAAAAGCATGTGAGCAAAAGAGTTGGCGTGCAGGGATGGCTAGCTACCCACAGCCCTGTAGGTGAATGCAGCCAGTGCCTTGCTTCTACCACAAGGAATTGCAACCACCTTCTGCAGGCTGCACACCTTTCCTGACCTGCACAATGTCAGTTGCTGCAATTGCTGGTTGAGAAGCAGTCTGAAAAGTAGGTGAGTCCTTCCCATCACCGTGCTTCCCAAGACTTCTGGAAAGAATTGAAGAAAGAAACCTTTGGGACACTTTAGAGCCAGTCCATCCTCCTCAAGAAACAACTGTGAAGTCAAATTACACCATCAGAAATCCTTGTGCCCCTTGGGATTCATACCAATACAATGGACTATCAAAAGGCAGCTCTGGATTGCTAACCCAGTTACTGAGATCTTTCATTCTTCTCAGGACTGGGAACAGTGCAGGCAGCAGTGATCCAAATACCCAAATAAGATCCCACCAAATGTATCTCAACTCTAATTGTCTCCAAGCTCCAGGACACTTATTGCAGAAGACCAGAAATATCCAAAAGACATCTTCTTTATTGACTCACTTAAATTACACACATCATGTGACAAGAAAGTCTGTACCATTGTCATGCCATACAGATTCCTTAATAAAACTGTTTTCCTCCTCAGATGGGTTCCTTATTTGTACCACTGAATCTTACTTGTGTGTTGAGAAGATTAAAATAATAAAAGCATATAAAATAACAATTTTGTATTCATTCTGTCATTATCAGGGAAGGAGCACAAGAAATAAAGACAAACAGCACCTGTAAATGTCTCATCATACAAACTGTTTTCCTTACGCCCAAGAGAGCTGACACATGCCAAGTTTCATATGACAGCTGGGAATAGGTAGAAAATATGGAACATTAGTTATGAAAATGGAATAGCTTTGAAGAGAGCTCAGCAAACTACATTTTCTGCAGCTTGTTCCCTGCTGTCCTTTCCTTGCTGGCTCCTCAGATGTGGGCAAAGGGAAGACTGTGTGTCAGGGAAGTGACTCTGCCACTGAAATAGGAGCAGTGATGGGCTAACGACCGGGTTGGTTGGACCAACTTCCTCCTCCTATGCTGCCCATAGAGGAGGGTGGCTGGCCAGGGCTGCACAACCTGACATGACTGCCTGTCTTGCCTTTGCGGTTTTTAAATGCACACCTGAAACAAACCCAGTGCTGTGGCAGGGCTGGATCAGGTTTGGCTACCTGTGGTTCAAGGCTGGCAGAAAAAGTGAGTAATCTGGTGACCAAATCAGTATATTAGGACTGCGGAAAGGCCTCAGGCAGCTACTCCTTTGCATATAACCTTTGAGGAAAACAGCTTTTACTGTTGAGATTGCCAGATGCTGTCCTCCCCAGAACATGAAACTCCAGCAAAACTGAACCTCTGAACATGGAAATATAGTCACCCACTGAGTAGTCCAGTGTGACTAGCAAGCATTCCAGCCCTGCCTGCTGCTCAGCCAGAGAATTTGGGCAAACCTGGGGCTAGTCTGTGAGTAGAAAACCCTGGGAAGACCCCTGACACTTGCCCTGGTCCTTTGTTCTGCTCCCACAAATGCCAGTGAAGGGAAGAGAACGATCTTGCTGAGGGTTCACCCTGCCCCATCTGATAATACTTTGGAGGAGCCAAGTTCAGTTCTGTTCCTTCTTGTCACAAACTGTCTGTGAAATTATTGGTAATTAATCCATCCACGTGTCCTGCCTGCAAAACAGAAGATGTACTTCACAGGCAGCAGGGAGCTGAGGTGACAGCTGTGGCCAGGCTCCAGCAGGCCCCCAGCCTGGAGCTACTGCCTGTAAGCAAACAGCACAGGGAAACCAGGACCATTCACCGCTGTGCATCTGACTCCTTTTCCAAAACCACCACCACTGATCCTCACCTCCCCTTCAGCTTTTCTAGTGGTATTTCTCCAGGAAACATACATAGGTGACACTGAGCGGGACAAGTGTGGTGGAGAGGGAACAAGCTATGGTGGGAGACAGCCCATGTGAGCACACAGGTCATCAGAGCAACCCCCTACAAAGCCAGCACTTTTTCAACTTCAGGTTTAGTTGAGTTAAAATTCCCCTGTTTTTACCCAAACCAATGCCAGAAGTTGCTCAGGGACTTCTGGTGTTCCTCTGGTGTTTTTCTTCACAGACTATATGTGTCAAAACCCATGTTTGAAAATGGTACAAAGAGTGCATGTAAATTGTGTGGGAACACAATCCCCAGCAGGAGCATGTACGAAGCTGAATGTCACTAAGAATTAAAAGAAACAGACTTGTGTAAGTACCCCATGAAACCAAACACTTAAGCCCAACAGGGTCCTAAGAAAATATAACAAAAATACAGTTAAGTCTTGCTTTTGTCCCCCGCCTCCAACACAGTAGGCTTTCTGACGTCAAAAGAATCAGCCTTGGTCTATGCCTTGCTTCTCCCCCTGTGTAAGGGGAATGAATGACTCTTCCCCTCACCATGTCTTTATACACTTAGGTTCTTTGGGTCATGGCAGTCTGCAAAAGTGTATGGATGCAGATGTACTACCCTTCTGACTGCAACCAAGAGCTCTCCTGATGTTTCCAGGCAAAGTGAAAACTCAGTCTGAATACTGCAGCAATTATTTTCTATTAACTTCAGTCCCCTGTTTTGAGAATTCACCTGGAAGCAGATACGTGGCAGAGGTACAACCTCTAGGTGCTTCCCTTTCAAACAAGCTAACACTGTGGCTTAGTTTTGAATTAAAAATTTGGTTCATCGTCTTCTTAAATATTTTTTTAAAAATAAGTGGACACTGCTCTCCAATATATACCAGCAGTGCCCAACTCTAAGCAAACAGAAATGCAAAATCAGGTCTTTCTTTATGCTTTCTTCTTTAGAAATCCAGGTTTAAATGAAAAATCATCTCAGGGGCTGAAGTACGATGACATAATTGCCCAGTTCCAGGGGCTGAAGAAAAGTTCAGCTTTATTTCCAAAGGCCATGAAATCACAACAGCCTCCATGAAGGTTGTTAAAATTTCTCTTTTAGTGTTCTGTGACTAATGAAGGATTGCAAGAGTGTATTAAGTCAAGCAGGAGGTTGACTGAAGGCCAGCAGGACCCTGAAGCTTTGGTAGGCTCTCTAGGCAGCCCCTTGTCTGGTGGCTGCCCTCCAGGTAACCCTGTGACTGTAGAACAGATTCTTCCACAGCAGAAGCTCCAGGTGGGACAGGATCACAACAAAACCTCTGGTAAGAGCCAGAGGAGGCCATGAAAGGCAGGCTTGGGTCTCACCCACAGCTGCTGGGACCAGTGTGGCCAAATGTGTGGTGAATTGCGGGCAGGAAACAGAGCAGTAGCAATGTTTCTCATTAGTGCCACATGATGGTATTTAGGATGTGGCTTACAGGACTGGCAAAGGGAAGGCTGCAAAATCTTTGGTTTCTCTGGAGTGCTTTTAAACCTTTCTGTTGCTGCAGGAGCTAGCCTATGAGTGTTTTCCTTTCAGCAGCTTAGAGATAGCTTTTATACAAAATGGGGGGAACTGAGCTTGCCTCAGTTTCCTCTTGGCTTTTTTTTTTTCTTTTTTTTTTGGAGGGCTGAATGGGAGCATTATTATGAAAATGAAACATTTTCTTTAGATTTTGACTTTCTATGGTTAATTGGATGCAATTGTGAATCAAGAGCACTACAAAATAACCACTGAAATAAGGTAAATGTTCTCCTTAAGATTTATTTCAAATGGAAAAATCATTCCAATAATAGTCTTCCAGCCTGACAAAGAAAGCTCAAACTTCCTGAAACACTATGTTTTAGTATCTTCAAAAAATAAAACATGTTCTCATGGCAAAAATATGCTTATGAAACAGTGTGTTCTAATCAAAACTATGTTTCATGGGACAAACCAGTGCTGATTTGTAGTAGCTGGGGGAGGGTGTTAAGGCCTGGGCTGGGAAGCCGTGCTCTCTCCTTGCAGCTGAGACCAGACATGAGTTATAAGGGTAGAAGAAGCCTGCTGCAGAAGAACACCAAGTCTAATTTTTTTTTTACATTTTTAATCAATCCACTGGGATAGGATTAAGCTCTAGAGATAGACACTCTAAAGTTCTTTGGGATGACACCCAGAGAGCGATTTCCTGTTGTTAAATGGTGCACAAAAGAGGAGGAAATCCTAAAACCTCCGTAAGCAAGGTGTCCCTGAGCTTGTGGGGCTATTTTATCCCCATCCCTGGCAAGTTGTCTCACTGGCCTGCAGATGGCGAGTTTGCCATGTGGAAATGTGTCTTTTTGCTGAGAAGGAAAAGCCCTGCATACTTAAGGGAGTCTGAAGAACAAATTCTGCCTGAAAATGATAGCTAAGAATTAACTCTTCACCCTGCCCAACAGTTCTCCCGCAACGCTTCATTTTGCGTGCATGACCAGCTGTTTACCAGGCATGAGGATATTGCCCTGAAGATGGTAATATCAATACATCAGCTGATCATTAAACATTACTCTTTGTAATGGAAACAGGGATCCTTACTACCCCCTTCAGCAGCAGCCACAGTCCACAGCACAAAATCATTAAGACTGCTCTTCCAGGAGGTGAAGCAACATATGTATGATGATCATCTGATCATTTTCTGGTCCCCCTACAGTCTTTAGTAATACACAGGCATGAATTAAGAGATACCCCTATTGACTGACTCCAAAGGTCCCACAGCAAGGTCCAAGATTAAGACTCAAGCAGTGAATTGCAGCGTTACTGATCTCTGTGCCACAACGAGTTAAATTCTCCAAAGAGTGCAAAAATTTTGAGTCTGGGCCCCACTGAACCACCACATATTTCTAGGAGAATATGTTTTTCATACCTGTTTTTTCAAAATCCATGTTTGTGTTTTAAACTCATCTGGATTCCTTCACCAATTCACAGAAGAAAAATTATGAACACTTAACAAAAGTAAAAATAAGATGTTATAACGAGTACTTTTAATAGACAAAAGAATACATGTTTTTCCCTCACTGCCCACATGGAAACTCTGCTAAGCTCATCCTGTGACACATGCATTTCCTATTGCTGGCTTCCCTCTCTTCCTTTCTACTTTCCTACTTTTCCCCTTACATTTCTGTCTTGTTCAAGGGCTACAAAATGAGACTGGAACATGAATCATATGTTTCCGAGAAACATAGAGAACTTGCTCTCTGGGTCAAATTTTCCAGTTATTGTTCAATAAAGACTCCTGAGTCCTCCCAAGAGCCTCGTGAGAAGCAATTTCTTTCCAACAGGCAGCTGCTCATTAATTCCTGGGAAAACCCTGAAAACAAACAGAGTTTTCAGTAACGTAGTAATCTTTCCATTCTGAAGTTTCACTGCTATTTTGTTAAAGAAAGCACTCATAGACATTAAAAAAACTCCAACATTTTGAATGGGCTATTTTGATCAGCTACACAGATGCACACATATACTGCATTCTGGCAGCAAACCTCAAATTTGGTGACAATTGGGTGCTCAAATAACTAAAATAATTAAAATATGGGGGGGAGCAGGGAAGGCTTTTCCACTCCTCCTGTGCTCTAGGGCAGTATCCACTCATTCTTGGATACCTTGGGATTTTTCCCTCTGCCACCACTCCAGCTGCAGGAGGAGCCTGATAAGGAAGGCTTGAGTCCTCTGCATCTTGGAGCCCTGGGCAGCACAAAGGACAGGCAGCTGGTGGTACTGCCAGTATTGCTGCAAAGCAGGTAGCAGCATCCCCTCTGATATTTCCAGCATGGCAGAAGGATGCTTCCTCTGCTGTCAGACCATAAATGCACAGCAAACAAGCCAGGCCTGTTATATGTGCACCAGCGCTGAGCTCTGCCATCGTGTTCATCTCTACAAGCCACACGACCATAAGAGCTGTGTTCTGTAACACAGCCCTGATCCAAAACCTCATACAAACACCAGCCTCCTCTTGCTCTGCCACTGCCGCCACTGTCCCCCCCTTGCCCATGGGAATGGGTGGGTTTTGCAAGAACCTGGACACATACACGAGTATATTTGCCCATGGCTTTACCTCTGCTCATCCAACACCCAGTGCTGCAGGGCTGCTGCCATGAGGGGAGCTGTCTTGGGGCTGCTGCAGGGCAATCAGCAGCTCTGTGACAATCAGCAGCTGTGGAGCACAGAAGAGGGTGGACACTTCCTACAGTTCCAGGAAAGGAGAAATGCACAGCAAAGGCTGAGTGGAAAGAAAGAGGAAACGTTGATTTATGCTCAGAAGAGCATGTTGCTGGCAAAGAGCAGCACTTGGTAACTCATCCCTCCAGAAATCCAGAGACTCTACTTCATTCCTAGATTTTAATAGCTTGTCTTTGACCCCACAACAGTTTGTGAGTCATGTGGGCAAAGCTTAGGGGAGCAGAGGCAATACCTCCAAAGCATATTTCACCAGCCTGGGGGCATTCCCTTCACACACACAGCACTTTTTGGCTGACAAAACTCAGGAATTTTGACTGACTAAACCTCCTTTCCTTGCTGCAAGACCTTTAATGCCATTACCTCTGCCTTTCCTGATGCACACAGGGCTTCCAGGCTCAGTTGACAGCGAAGTTGCCGCAGGGACTGAGGAGTACCAGATCATGGAGGTCTTAAAGCCCTATTACCACTTGGCACAGAGTGTACTTTTATATTTTATAGGATGGCAATCATTCAACTGCTTTTCCAGATTACTGCGAACAAAAATAATCTCAGCGTTTGGTTGTCATTTAGATGATGTGGTTGTGCCGAGCTGGAAGGAAAACTGCACCACTGGCAATGTCTCTCTAGGAAAAGCACTGGCTCTTCCATGTCACACAAGCCATTTTTGGAGTTCCCCTCCCTTTCCACCTGCCACCCCCCTCCCGATTTCTGCAAAGTTCTGCCACTTCAGGGCTAAAGGTGGATTTGGGAGTGCTGGCTTAATGGTTGGACTTAACGATCTTAAAGGTCCTTTCCAACCAAAATGATTGTCTGACACTATTGCCATGTGTGGATGGAAGATTTCCATTGCACATCCTAGCCAGAATAAAGTAATGCCTGATTCTCCAACACTTAAAAGATGGTGTTGGAGAGTTTCTTTGATTCCCACCATTTCGGTGACACTAAGACTCTGTGATTCTGTGTTGTGTCTGCAGTGGGCTCAGTACCTGCACTGAACACAAACCAACAGCTATGGTGCTTTGCCTAATTGGAGCCCTTGCATTTTGTAGGTTCTGGCTCTTTCTTTCCCTTTTCCACAGCTGACAAAGTCTGGATGGAATTTTGCTGACATCAACAATCAAATCCTCCACAATTTACTTCAAGGTGCTTTTGACATTCATTGATAGTTTCTGCACAGTGATTTCTTTGGGTGTTACTCTGCTGCAGGCATAGATCAAAGCGCTCTCTCTGACTCCCCACTGCTTGCCACTCAACCTGCATTCCCCAGCCAGTCGGAAACTTTTCTAATGAGGCTGCTTTATCACTTATGAACATTATCATTATCAGCACTGTGGGTAGATCTGTGAGTGAACAGCTTGCTAGTAGTAAATGGCAACAAGAAAGACACCCTTGGCAAACGCAGATGGAATTTTGCCCTGCAATATCTCCCTTTCTCTGGGCCAGGGCAGGATGCCTCTTTTACAAATGTGGGTCTATATGGCAAATGCATTCGCATGTCTCCTGCCAGAGATTACAGAGTCTTCTTCTCTGCTTTTCTCACCATTCAGTAATGGGGGAGACAGGTTTCTTTGTAGGGATTGCTTTGCTTCCCAAAATCTTAGAAGGATCACAGAACAGCAATAAAATGAAGGCAATGGGAAATCATGGTTTCTGTCCATGACACACACAAAACATAAAAAGTCAGAATTTTGTAGAAATGTCATTCACTCCATTAAACAGTAAGAACTAAAGGCTGTAAAATTACTCTCAGGACTAATTTCTGAAAGGAAAAGAGAGGCAAAATAAAAGCATAATTCAACTTGATGGAAACAAAAAGAATTAATTACTTTTTATTATTATTTGCCAAGCACATGCTTTAGTTAAATCCTGAGAGCTGCACATGATGTCACTGGCTCTAGGAACGTGGTTGTCTCTTCTGGCAGTCATCAGGGTTGTTGGTATGTACAACAGGTCTTCTAAAAATAGTCATGTTCAAATTAGAGCTGCAAAAACCCTGATGCAGTGATTCTCTGTGATGTCCTGCCTCATCTCTCCTCACATTTGTCAAAGACAGATTTTGTCTCGCCTTCTTCTAAACTACTTTTACCCATCCTTACATGTACAGACCATCAACTCAATTACTGTATTGCAGTATGTATGTTCAGGGAGGAGATCCAATATGCCTTTGTTTTTTAGTTTAATTAAAGGTAAGTGGTAAAATGGAAGTGACAAGATAAGCATCTTGCACGTCCTTTTTATTAATACTTCAGCCTTCACAGCTTTGCTCCTTGCAATCATCTGCTGTAAATTTCTCAAATACTATTTGATGTTACTCCACTGGTTTTCAAAATTGTATAGCAAGAAATGTTAAATGTAGGCTGGACCCAGACAACTGAAGGTAGCTCTGTGGGTCAGGGGAGTGCAAATTGCAAAAGCCAACAACTGCATGGGAGGCTGTATTTACAAAAGGTACTGAAGGGTGCTGGAACAGCAAATCAGACCATTGAAAAGCTAATGACAGACATTGATTCTTATATAAGTGTTACCTAATTGTTACTTCTCCCTGGAAATCAGTCCACCAGAGCTGTCTTTTTTTTCATTACAAATGACCCTTTGTGAGGACCCTTGACAGCAACTGTGAGGTTTTTAAGTACTGTTTATTATCACTACATAAGCTTGACTGCAAGGACCAGCATCAGCTTTCTCTCCTGGTAATATGAAAGGTATTGTCAGGGACGTAATATCACCGCTGCGGGAAATACAACACCTTGTTAATCCTGCATTTGTTTCATGCTAGAACCTACACTGTGAACTCTGACCAGCCCTTGTAGTAACCACACAGCAGTACTCTGAAATACAGCCAGTGCAATCAAAAGAACCACCAGCGTTTTTCCACACAAAGTCCCAGTCATGCTCATGAATACTGTGTGCACTTTGAAAGCTGAGTCCTCCCTAGAAGAGGACTTCCAAGAGTCCCCTCTATTTTTTCATTTTTTTTCTTTTTTCTTTTTTTTTTTTTCCTTCTTTTTTTCTTTTTTTCTTTTCTAAAGCACTGGGTGAATCTAAGGAAGTTCTCAGCAATGTTCTAAGGAAGTTCTAAGGAAGTTCCCATCTTCCTGGTATCTGACCATTTGATTCTCAGCTTGCATATAGGTGCTAGACTTGCAACTTTCCTGTGAGCAATAATTGATCCTGTGATGCGCAGGGGGGAAATTCTGCATTGTTCTGCACAATATCCAATGCACCAGCAGATTTTGTCTACCAGATTGGTTGAGTTGGGAATGAGGGGGAGGTCGGGGAGGCTCCGCCCTATAAAAACTGGGGGGTTTGGGAGAAGATTTTGGGGCGGAAAATTGGGNCGCAAATTCCCCTAAAGCCACCCCAAGAATCCCCAAAAATCCTCCCAAAACCCCTTAAAAATCCCTAAAAAATGGAAGGCTGAACTTGCTTTTGTTCCACTTGCAGCTCCTTCATGTTTACTTTCCCTTACTACTCAGATGAGAAGTAAAACTGTAACTATACCTTCACATTTATGATTTGACCTGCTCTAATGTACAGGCCCCGCCCCTATTTTTTTGTAACACAAGAAAAGAAATGCCACATGAGAGACAGAGCAGCCACATGTAATACAGTTTATGAGAGCCAGTTCGTTCCTTCCAGAGACTGGATATTTCCAGCTAGGAGGAGTGCTAGATCTTCCCAGCACTGTTTCTTCTGGATCAGCAACTCTGTGTTGCGCCTTGGAAGGCTCCAAGAGTTCGGTGGGTTTCAGAGATGGGCACTGGAGCTGGAGAGAGAAACTACCTTTTTTCTTGAGTGAAGGCCTGAGTGACAGATTCTCACACCAGAGGAGAATCATCTCTTCTTGAGTGATTCATACACTCTCCCTGATCCTCGACTGCCATAGCTGCTTGAACCCCAGGGGCAAGAATAGGATGAAACAAAGAACTGAAAATTATTAAGAGGCATGAAGAACACTCAGCCCATTCCGCTGACTTCTATGGGATTGAGTCTGAGCTTTCTTTGCTGAAAAGTGTTTCATTTATACAAACTAATCCGTTGCCCACATATAAAGAAACATTAAATTCTCAAAGTCTGTAAGTCTCAACAAATTTTATACAGGGCATTTTTGCTTCCAGCAAAATACAAAAACCTGTGTCTGAGAGAGGACAGTGTAGTTAAGAGAACTGCAGCTGGAATTACTTATACAGTCATTCTTTAGAACTCTAGATGGTTTCATCACATGTAGATATCATGGGCTAAACTGTAACTGAGTGTGGCAGAGAATCAGGGTCCCTACACGGCACGTCCACAACTCTAATGTCAGTTCTAAGTATTACTTATGTATTTTGGTGAGTTGATTTGCATCTACATGTGGATTATGACTACAGTCAATTTTTCATCAACAATTTTCCATCAACATCTAGTAAGACAACAATTGCACTTTCACAACCATATAAAAAATTACTTTGCATAGATCAGGAAAGATAATAATTATCATAAAGCTTACTTGACTGTGTTCAGAAAATTAGCAACTGCTCATGGAGGATTGGCAGTCACAAGATTTCATGTAAAAGGAAATTATAAAAATAAGACAACTGGAGTTTCTGAGCAGAAAATTTTTGAAAAATATGTTTTTGAGAAATAAGAAAACACCGAAATAGTACTTGTTGCAGAAGCAATACAAATGTGCAGCACTGTCACACTCAATGATTGCTATGGCTCCCTGAATAATTATAGCAAATTAAGTTCTATAATTTTCTTTAATTCATACACAGCTAAAATTAAATTTCTCAGTTGAAAAAAAAAAACCTGGTGTTTTGTTGACAAAAGAGCTACACTTCAAATGGAAAAAAGGATCAAACAGCTGACTGAGAACATACTAATTTTGTATCTAATTATGCAGCAAACCATGGAAATACCAAAATGTTGCTGCTGGTTTTCAGTGTTACGCTTCCCTCTTCAATGTGATTACTATAAGATGGGAAAGAACCGTGTCAGAAATACCTGAAATATGAAAAAGGAAAATTAATTTATTTCAATTTTGACAATGTACCAGTTTGTGATATTACTAGGAACATTTATCTGCAAATTAACACAAAATGAGAATGACATTTTTCCTCCAGTATTAGTCATGTGATATAATTTGTAACCTAAAAAAGTAAGCCAGAAGAAAGTCATAATTTGATCCTAGATGTTGCAATCAAAGTTTCTTCCCTTCCAAAGGAATTTAAAAACATGATACTTCAGCTGATATCCTGATCCCATGTAAATACTGAGGCATGTCTGTACTGATGGCTGTTGCTATAACCTTGCGGTTCCAAGAAGCTTCATTTGCTCTTGCTGTCAAAGCCAGTTCTAGGTTTTCACAAAACGTCTTTTTCTTTCAGGCTGTGAGTTTGAAAAATGTGTAGGGAATAAACAGGCAGAAAGCTATGGTGAAGAGCAACCTCCTTGGGAGCACATTACCTTTTGCAGAGTTCAACACTCCAAAGCTTGGAACTCATCGGAAGGGAATTTGCTGATCTGACTTAAACCCAGTATCCCTGTACTTATGCATTATAAAATAGTATTTAATTACAGAAGCTTCACATCTGTGCTCCTACAAAACTCATCCTTATTCCATGTGTGAAATGGATGTCTGTTCCTGAAGAAGGAATAATACCTTCTTCTCTTTACACCAAATCATGTCGTTACGTCAAGATTTTTTTTTACATAATGCATTATTTTTAGAGAAACGCCTTACTGCATAGAGACAACTAAGTGAAACAGGTAACGTGCTTCGCAGCTAAGACCATCTATTTACATGCAAATACTGTATTTAAAGACCTGTAATGACAACTCTACCTGTTTCTTACAGATTAGGATACTACTTGAGACAACTGAAATGAGAGTCCTTGCAGAGGAATCCTAACACAGAAGCAATCAAAGGCTAGGAGAAGGTTTGCCTTAACTTTTGTCAACTAGGACCAAATGTGAAATCATAGTAGACAGACAGAGAACATCCAAGTTAAAGCCCATCCCTAATCGGTAGGGAGCTACCAGATTTGCTAGGCAGGATACCTTCACAATTGGGAACAAGAAAGAAAAGGGGATGGGACAAATAAGGAGTTAATCATCTCCAATCTTGTCTGTCATCTCTCCCTACGAAATTTCAAAGTTCAGTTATACGCCTTGTACTCATGCAGCCAGGAAGGTAAACATCATCAGTGTGATTTAAAGGGCTTTCACCATACCCCTCATGATCATTCAAGTAGCTAAGGAAAAACAAAATAAACAGAACAAAGCCATCTAGAAAATACTTCACTTTGTCAGTTGAATAACAAACATGTTTTACAGAGTTGCAGCTTGACCTAAGGTAGATTCATGAATTTCTCTCCTGCTCTACTCAATTCCACACCATTGGGTTACTGATCTGTGATAGCTACTGACCTTTTTCCTAAGGACACCCTTGTCCCTGCCTTAGGAACACTTCCTGCTAATAATGCTCAAGTATCTTTCCCATATCACTTTTGACATATAATTTTGCTGTGTTTTTCCCACCGAGGGCACTACCATATAATTTCTCTTCCCCTGCTGTTTCCAGTATTGTCACTTACAGCCTTGAGCCTTCTTTTCTGATGCAGCTGGAGGATGGCAGCTGAGTGCAGAAACCTTTCTGCAGAGGTTTACATGGGAAATGTTGATTCTCCAGGCAGCTGCAGTGCTATGCAGCAGCTTTGGAGCTCCTTTTTATAGATGCTCTTATCAGTATGCTTTGACTCCCGGGGCCACCATCATACCAAGAATAATCAAGATACTGGCAGTTCCCAGACTACACGTGGATGTAACTTGTCCTAACAGCTAGTAACCTTCACAGACATGAAGCTGTGAAGCCTTTAGAGAATAGTGGAAATTAACTTTTTAAAATACATTTCTGTCCTTGCTATGCAGTCTGTTCTAAAGTTCAGTGAATGCTGATGGAACAATTCACGTGAACAGGTTTAATCGGGCCTGCAGACTACAATTATGTAAGCATGATGCAATTTTCTGGGACAAAAACATGGAGCAAGTTCAGCATTTCATTACATTTTACTGTGGATTGAGAGCCTTAATCCATATGTAGGTGAGGATTGACTAAACTTGGTAGGTAGCTGGTTGTAACAGGAACTAAAGGTGTCTGGATGTGATGGCTGCATTCCTTAGCTTCATTAGCTGGATGAGTTGCCTAGTCCTGGAGCACATTATGTCTAGGCTAGAATAGAGACAAGCAGTGACATAAATATATACATATATATATATGTATGTATATACACACATATATAAATATATACATATATATATGTATGTATATACACACATATAAATATATACATATATATATGTATGTATATACACACATATATGTTTACTTCTTACTGGATATTCTATACTGCCAAATCTACTTAACCTTAACTGTTTTCCCCAAGTATGGAGCAGCAGATTCACTTCAGGTCATGGGAAAGTAGCTCAAGCCAAATGATGCAGAGTAGAGCTCCAAGGAAGCAGGGTACTCTTGTGTGGTGTGGTTAACTACGTACAGACACAAAGGTGAGTGGCTGTATGGAAAATCACATGAGCTAGGGAAGCCACGTATGCTGTGGGAATTTCATCCCTTACTTAGGATACTACAGCACCCAGTCAGTAGTGAGAATTATCTTTTTATCTCTTCTCCATTGCTGCTGCATTCATATTTTTTTAAACAGGGGCTATTAAACCATTTTGTGAGAAGTTAAGGTTTTTTAAAAAGTTTAAACTCCTGTCTACATCTGGAAAAGCAGAGTTGCTACTTTTGCTGGAAATGGTGTTTCTCACTGGTATTTCTTATGAACAGATTCACCCATCCTGTTTTAAAAATATTAGGCACACTATATCCACGTACACTTATATTCACACATTTCTATTCTTTTGCCTCCCTGAAGCCAGCAAAAAAGAACCTCAGGGGAAAAAAACCCAGACACAATTCTGATATATAAAATAATAAATATATTTCTTCCATTCTTGGATGGATAAAGAATCCTTATGGTCCCCACAGGCAGTCAAAGAAACACTTCCAGCACAGATATTAACAGGGAATTTCTTCTGATGCTCCTTCTCCCCTTCTGGCCTTAAGAGTAACAACGGCTGTGGGGTGTTAAGTGAGGAGCTGGACCACATTTCAGCACTGCTGATATATCAAACGTAGGTGACGTAGCACACATTTCACAGCCTTAGGAAGCAAAAAGGCACTCCAGACTAATTCCTGATAAGGCTGAGAATCATCCTCGTATTGTTATTTAGCGACTGCTCTGCAAACACAAGAAGGGAAGCCTTGCTCACTAAAATGCAGGGTATGAGACAAGCATAGCTTTGAACGCCTCAGCCTATGAAACACTCATCTGCTGTCTTCATCTGCCTTTGCAGGGAACACATCTAAATGCCTACCCTTAAAGGGAAGTCACTATTTTAAGGACTTACTCTGGCAGCAGAACGATGAGAATTTCTACCAAACACATTCACCATAACATAAAAACTTCAGGGATAAGGTTCAGATGCAAAAACGGGGGGGGAGAAGTTACATAAAGTATATTTCTTTTTTACCAGGTGGCAGATAGGAAGGCTGTGAGCTTCGCTGGTCTGAACGTCAACTAAGCCTGCCCTTTTGCACTCTGCCACTGACACCAGCTCCTTCAGAAGTAAAGGATCAAAAGTAAATAGTATCCTTTTCTGCTGATCATACCACCAAGCACATGCAGTTTTCAGATTCGAGGGTTTGTGCATTAGTCTTTGAATGCCTTTAAAAGCAACATGATATCATCTGCCCAGAAGAGAGCAGCACTGATACCCTGGGAAGGACAACCAAGGTATTATCTCTTGCCAGACAGTGGGCTGGCTCATACTATCAGACAAAATATGGGGATCCAATTATTGTGCTGAAATTTAGAAATTATTTCTATTAATCAATTAATAACTTAAGCAGTCTTAATGGGAGCTTTTGTGTGTAACAGGCATAAATCTGAGTCAGCCACACAGTTGTGTTTGTGTTAGAGCAACAGAAACTGTTCATAACATTTGAGGCTCGAGTAAAAGTACACTGTGCTATAGACAAGGCTACCCTTGATGCACTGCAGATGTACCTTAATTAATCACAGAAACAATCTGCTGTTTGCAGAGAACTTTTGATGGATCCATTTTAAAGGGCATATGCACTAAAGAGCCTGATGTTGACAGATGAAGTATAATTCTGTTACCTAAAAAGCCTGTGGCTTCAGAATTTAGAGAAGAGGATATTCTGCCTAACTGAGGCTTCCTTCTTTTCTTCCGTGGGACAACATTGCCTCCTATTCACACCTCTGCCAAGGATTTTCTGTGAGACTGTGCCCATCTCGCTGGGGCAGAGCTGTTTGCTGAGCGTGCCTCTGCCCACGCTCCGCCAAGGCAACGCTGGCGGCGAGTCAAGCGCAGCTTGGCACAGGCCCCGGCCGGCTCTCCCCGGGCCGGGCTGCAATCCCGCTCCGGCTCTGCCAGTACCCGAGCGCCTTCGTGATGCCGCACAGTAATTCGAGCAGGACCCCTCTCCTGCAGGAGAAGCCCTATGCCCGGTGAAGCACAGAATTCCGTCCCCCACCCTGCACAAAAAAGGTAATAATTACATTTTGCTGAACAATCACAAATTTTCACAGCACTGCAATGGTAGTTAAACTAAGTACAAACCTCTTTATTTTTTTTTTTTCCCTTGCCATTGGAGCCGAACCAGTTTTACATTTCTGTGTGGGTGACTGCCTGTAGTCCTGCAGAGGGGAGGTAGCTTTCTTGAAGAGTGTGCTGGAACAACTGTTGATCTCCCCTGTGAAATCCCATCTGTTGTCTCCAGCAACTCTTACTTTCTGGCTGAACAAGATAATGTTTCCCCAGCAGTAGCTGTAATTTTCCAAGCACTTTGCTGGGTGCAAAGTCAGAACTTGATTCAAAAAAAGGACAAGCAGGGATATAATTTTGCTCTCTCCCTGCTTTTTTTTTTTTGTTGTTTTGCAGTGTGTTATGAATTAAGCTGCTGGCAGTCAGGTAGGGCTGAGTCCTTATGGGCTTCAGGCTTTGTTCGAGACCTCTAAAGATCAAGAACAGTGTGCTAATTTTAGAGGTGGATTCTGGAAATGGGGAAGCCAATTTTTTGGGTATAATTTTGTGTACCATCACTCCACATTTTTTACAGTCTGCCATTTATTATTTAAATCATATCTAAATGAATGTTAGTTTATGGTGGGAACTAATCAGCAGGAGCTAAAGTTGGCAATATTTCAGAGTATTAGAAAAAGGTTCTTCACCCAGAGGGTGGTTGGGCACTAGAACAGGTTCCCCGGAGAAGTGGTCACAGCACCAAGCCTGACAGAGTTCAAGAGGCACTCGTACAATGCTCTCAGGCACATGGTGTGACTCTTGGGGTGTCCTCTGCAGGGTCAGGAGTTGGGCTTTGATGATCCTTGAGAGTCCATTTAAACTCAGAATATTCTGTGATTCTGACTGTAATGAATAATTTGGGGAAATTAAGAAGAAAATTGTGACGTTGGGGGAAAAAACCCATAAATAATAATGCAACCACCTCTTCTTCATGGTTATGGGGAAATTCCTTCGGTTTGAAGAGCTGTACCTGAAACCACTCTCCCCCCGTATTAGTGAGACATTTCCCTCGTGCAAAAACATTAGAAGGCGGCCGCCCCCGCCCCTCGCAGGGCGGCAGGGAGTTGAACTGGGGAGCCGGAGCTCCACGCGGGGCCGCGGCCGCGGCGCTGCTCGGCCTGGGGAGCGCTCGCCCGCCGGGCGCCAGCGGGGCGGCCGATGGCGAGGCGAGAGGACGGGCGGGACTGGGCGTACAGGTAGGGCTGCCGACAGGGCTGAGCTCGGACCGCGCCAGCCGCGCAGGGAGGACGAGCTGAGCCTCCCCGAGCGCTCGGAGCCGGCCCTGCCGGGGGGCTGTGGCCGGGGGAAGCCCCCACGGACCGGCCCAGGCGCGGCTGGTGGCTGAGGGCACCGAGCGGCCACCGCAACCTTCCCTGCCCGAGGGCAGCCGGGGAAGGTGGCTTCCCTAAAACCCTGCGTCCTCGCTCTTTGTTTTCCCTTTCTACCTTAGGAATGGAGTGGAGCATGAAATTAATCTGTACTTGCTTCCTGGGCAGTCGCAGTCGTAAATGAGAGATGTGTGTTCACGGACGTGTGAGGGGGTTTTGTGTGTGTGTGTGTGTTTTCATGTTCTGTGTCTTCAGAGAAATCTGTGTCGGGGGTCTCGGTGCTTTTTACACCTGTGGTTTTGGTGTCAGATTTGAGGAGTACCTGAATACTAAGGTGACTCTTCTAAGCAGCCAGCAATGCAATAACAATCCGAGGTCTGAATATTTAATTGTTCCTCATGTGATTCATGCTTTACTACCTGTGACGCTCCCGTGAGCCAGTTTTCCCAAGGCTGTGCCAGTGCTGCTCCATGGCCAAATTCCTTCGCCATGAATGAAACAGGCAGTGTTTTGGGAAGTTAAACCCTCAAGTCTGTCTTGAAGCCTTGTCTGACTGGACAGATCCCTCTGCCTGTTTAACTTCTGTGAAGCCCATTAATGTCCTGTACTCAGGTGGTAATTGGCAGTATAGAGCACTCTGGGAAGTTGCCATAAATCTAATTTAACAAGGTGAGTTGATATATTAAAACAAAGTCAGCCATTCAGTTCTGATACTCTGTCAGTATTTTGTTGCCTGAGATAATGTGCTGAACATTGAACAGTTGTACAAGATAATAAAATAAGCATTTTGGTACTACATATGAAGAAGGTAGACTGACACAAGGATTCGTCTTTTTCCAAGTTGTATATTTTCATGAAGATAATTTCAGAAATTACCCATTTTAAAAATAATCTTTGTAGCTTGTTACACTTGTAGTTTCTGTTGTCATTTTTCTGCACAGAACTCTGTTGAAAGAGACTTCAGGCCATATTGGAGCTGTTGTGCTATACCTCATACTTTTCAACTGTTCGCCTGTATTGTGGAGAAAAATACCTCCCAGACTTTTATGTGGCCATAATTTTGTGCCAGTTTTGCACACAATGGGTCTTTTGCTCCAAAAACTCCTTACTTAAAAACCAGTGAAATCTGTAAAACTGACAGAACAGTGCATGTTTAAATTAATTTACTTAAACAGCTTTGATATGCTAAATGGAGTGTAACAGTTTGTGTAAAGTAGGTTTTTGCTGGGAGGAGAGAGTCTTGAGCTGCTTTTAGAAATAGCAACTGGAAGTTATTTAAAGCATACTTGCTTTTTTTTCTTTTTTTTTTTTTCCCCCTCTCCAGCTGAAGATATGTAGAAACATTATTACAGGAATTCTCTTTTGTTTTGTAGGGTTGATCCATATGGGTTTGAAAGACCAGAAGACTTTGATTATGCATCCTATGAAGCATTCTTTTCCAGATACCTAGTGGTACTCACTAGAAGAGCAGTAAAATGGTCCAAGCTCCTAAAGGGGAATAACAGCATACAGAAGAGTTTAAAAGGTGAGCTTCATGTCTCTTCATAGGTAAAAGTGCATTATGTTGGGATCAATATAAATGGTATTCAGTGGGTTTGTGTTTTTGAATGTTGAATACTATTTCTGTCTTCAAATGAAAACCAGTAGTATAAACAGTAATAATGTATAAGCAAGTATGCTGTTGTTAGAGGGATTTCATTTAAACCTTCCAAAGGAGTAATCCTTCTTCAGTACGCGAATATCTCGTTACATCTGTAACCCAGATATTATGGCCACTGGCACTCCAAGATGCAGTTTTGCCGTTGTTTGCTGTATTGTACTCTGTGCTCTCTTTAAAAAGACATGAGATAATGTAGAAGATGCTGTCTTGAACCCCAGGGATCAGGATGTTAGGACTCTCAATTGCTGTCTCTTTGACAGTTCTTTAGGCTGCTGAGATTTTCTAGCTCTCCTTATCCTCCTTTTGTAAAGTGATGTTGAGCATGCAGCTAAAAAGGCGTGTACTAAGAACTGATGATGAATGCCTTAGGAAGTGAAGAAAGTAAGATTAATGCAGGGGCTAATGCAACATTGGATAAAATGCGGATGGAAGTGTTAATGTCTGCTTCAAAGAGCATGAAAACCTCTAGTAATGTTTTATCTTGCAAGAGATACAGGTAGAAATAAATAGAGAGAGTCAGGTGTCAGGGAATCCCGTGAAACTAAAGGATGGGGTTTCCTCCCACTCTCTCTCTCTGGGTTATGCTTTCATATAAGCATCTAAATTTTCCTATTTGTTCTTAATGGTGATATTCAGGTTGCTTTCTCGTTGGGTGTCTTTTGGAGGTGGGCAGAGTTCTCTGTAAGTATGTTAAAGAAAAAGTGAGTGAAATTAAGCGAAAGTTAGTCAGACATTGACTGTAACATAGCTGAAGTATTCAGGGCTGTGCTCCAGGTGCAGACTTTGGCTGGTGATTCTGATGGTTTTGTTGTTGTGGGTTTTTTTTTTTCCTTGGCACCAGAAATGGGATGGTAACTAGTGAGACATTTTAAATATAACAGTGTATTTTGTGTACAGATGTCTGTTTTAAGGGTGAGAAATTCCAGGAAATGTAGGTTTGAGCTATAGCTCCTAGATCATATGCTGCTAACCAGAAAGTATCTATTTCTACTATCTTATTTTTCTTACAAATGTAAAGATGCTTTTGTTTGGGGTGTCAGGTTTGAATGTAGTGATAACTTTGTGCCATTTTGAATTAGTGAGGATTTTGAGATTCTGCAGAACCTAGTCTTCTAGTTGTGTAAAAATAATCTCAGCTTTGATTCATAGACTTAATGTGTGAGTGGTAACAGTGGCAGCTTTTAGCAATTTCTGTGAGTTCATTTCATTTCTCTTTCTTTGTGTTCCCAGTTCTAGCATTTTAGAAACAGAACTTTACTGTGATACTAACAGTGTGAATACCTTTGTTCTTATTTTGGAGCCAAAACTTTGACCAAATCTCTCAAGTTGTCCACCAGGCTTCAGAACCAATGGTCATGCTGCCCCACTGGGCACATGATGGCAGCAGCCTTTAATGTGGCTTTAGCTATCTCCAACAGGCTATTCTTTATGAAAACTGGGATCCTATAAATCCACTGAGGGGGAACAGGCAGTGGCTCTGGACTGTTGCAAGTCCCTTGTGGGCTGGTGCATCATCTCTGACATTACTGATTTTTGCTAAAGATACTTGGATTTGTAGGCTAGGGATTCTCACATATACATGTAATTCCAGGGAGGGTGACAGGAATAGATAATACTGAGGAAATGTAGTCTGAGTGTAGATCCAGAGTTGCTACAAAAAGCTTCCCGCATTATCCTCAGCTGATATGTCAGAGGAGGAGAGTGAAAGGTTGACCTGTGCAATTACTGATTTTTAAATATTTTCCTTCTCATATCAGTATTAAGATTGAAGTCTGTGACATGCACTTGGAATTGTGTAAGCAGGTGTGTGCTTTATCCTGCAAGATGATTATGCAGTGATTCCCTTGCTGGCAAATAGCAGAAGCTCTGGAGGTTATCCACTGATTTTCCCTCCTCCAGGACCAGACTTCATTGCTATGAAGCTTTGCTCAGGGCTGCTGGCTCTGCCATAAGCTAGAACTGAGAAGAATATCTGGTTTGCCACTTCCCTCCCCGAACGCGGTAGCTGTGAACCACTGTTGTGTGTCCTGCTGTGAGTGTGAGAGGCAGTGTATGTGTGATATTCCAGTAGTTCCACACCCATTTGTCTACACACAGAGAAGCTCATAATTTCTGCTCAGGCGAACAGGAAGAAGTGATGACTTGTGTTCATTTTCCAGTTTGGAAATGTGGCATGTTCACATGCTACTGAGTTTGCCTCATATCCAGGGTGGTTTGTATGCATATAATTCCGTTCCACTATAAAGAAAAATAATTAGACTACATTTTAACTATGGTAATTAAGCAATGTATCCTGTTGTTCTGTATTGCAGCCTGCTGGCAGGGTGGGTCATGGGACTTTTGGCCAACAGTTCCTTTCACTCGTTCTCCAGTCTCTTCCTTTTTGTTATTTTTCTGGTATTTTGTTTCTCCCCCTACCTTTATTTTCACCTCGTTTCTACTGCACATGAGAGTTTATAGTCATTGTCACTTGCCTTCTTTCTCTTTCTCTCTCTCTCTCTCTCTCTCTCTCTGCCGCTATTGAGATCCTCTTAATTTTTTTCCTTGCTTCATTCAGCTCTGTCTTTATGGGACCAAAATACAGCTTTCTGCTCTGTTTTGTTTACAGGTGGGCAACAAACTGTCTGACATAATTGCTCAAAATATCCTAATTCTGACCAAATTCATGCTATGCAAAAGAATTTGGCTGTTAGTGGATTAGTCAAAAATGACCAGTAGCAGAAGACACTTTCTGGTCTTTGATAAAATACAGTGAAAGGGAAAAGTAAATTTATTAAACAGTGGTTATAACAGGAGCACTTCTGTTCCAGCCCAGGGCCTGGCGGAAGGGAAGTCAGTTTGACTGGAACTTGGACATTTACAGCACTGATCTGCTCTGTTTCTTCTGTTATGTATTCATGAAATAAAGCTTTCAGTTCCTTGTATGCTGTTTGCAGCTCTTTTGTAGAATTTTTGTTCTAGGGCCCAAGTTTGTTTCCTCAACATTCAACAGTAATTGTTAGTAACTGAAAAAGTAAAAGTGCAGATGCTTCTCAAAATCACACTCTTCTAGTATTTTTAAGATGAGATAACTTTTGGATTTAAATGTTGGTGGTGTTTTGGTTTTTATTGCTACATAAACTGAGTCTATGGTGTAGAGTGAAACAATGTTAATGGGAGAAAAACAACACTTACCTTGAAGCAGAAGTCTCTGAAATTCTCATATTCTACCATCAAACAAGGACAGGCAGGTTTAAGTGACTTATTTTTACATCTTGTTACTATAAGTAGTGTACAGTATTAGAAAAATGTTATTTTCTGCATATTTTTCTCTTGAAGCTACTTAGGGTATTTATCATCACTTTTAGACTGCTACCCTATCAGGTAGCTTTTTTCTTGTAACAAGGAAAACACATTTATAAAGTGTGACTCTAAACTTGTGAAACTGGCACTAAGTGTCAGAGGAAATTGAATTATTAAAAGGAGGGGGAGAGTTTCTTAAAAATTGATGTTTCATATTTTGTTAATGATCAGAGGCAAAAATTTTACATAAAGACATTTCTTACCTGTGTATGTTCTAGAATTTTACTCAGGGCTTGGGGCTATTCAACAGTGCTACTTTCGAGACCAAGCAGCTGGCATTGGATATGTGGGTGGAGACCCATGCATGAACTGGCTTCATCTGGGAAAACTTCTTAGATGTTACAATGGGAGGATATTCTGCAGTGTCAACTGTTGTTGTGGGTTTCTTAGTTCCCAAGAATAATGTGGAAGAGAGCCTATATATATATATTTGTATAAACACAATTCTATGTGTAGAAGATGATATATCTATATCTATCTACATATATAAATGATATATATTTAATTGCAACTGTCCTTTTCAAAACTACTTTGCTCCTTTTGAATGCCAGTTTGCAGATCCTAGCAGGTATTATAATGGTGTGAGGGGAAAAAAGCACAATGTAAAGGGCTTTTGCATTCCTCAGGGAGAGAGGGAGCTGGGTCAGTAGTCACTTGGGGTGATACAAGCCCCTGGCTGTCTATTGCCATGAGAACGATGACACTGAGGAATGATGAGTGTGTGCTGTGCTGCAGGCTGCTTTCCCCTTGTGCCACTGTCAAAGGCTTGTCCATGCTTCTCTTTAATGTGTATTGCTGGATTTCAGTGTTGGCTATGCTTCCAGAATTTACAGTTGTTCCACAAAAAAATACCATTGGGATTATGTGTTAAAATATGATAATGCAGTATTTTAGCCAGTAAGTTTGTTTCTAGGCTCATCTGAATGTCTCTTGTTAACCTAAATGGGACTGGTTCTTGATGCTCATTCCTGTGTTTGCTATGTCAATTTATAGGATTTCTTGAGCATTAGAGTTCAGCACTTTGTAAGGAAGATGAAGTGGGGATTATTATACCACCATGGAAACAAATAAATTATTTCCAGTCTAAAAGAAGTTGTAGTTAAGGTTGCTTTACAGCTAGAACTGTAGAGACTGTAGGCTGTAGTATAAGTCTTCATTGAAAAGCTAAACAAAAACTGTACCCTGAAGACCAGGTATTTATTTATTTATATGTTTCCTTGAGAGAAAACACCCGATCTTAGGTGGGTGAAATGCTCATTATATGTGCATGTTTATGTTGGGTGACACTGGGAAAGCAGCTTTGGGTCCGAAAGGATAGGCAGCTCTAATTAGGTGGAATGTATTTAGAAGGTGTCTGGCTGAGTTGTACAGCCTTGTTTCACTCTGCTGTTTTTAAGGCCTTTAATTTAGGCAGTGTTTATTACAGAACTGTGTGATTCAATAAAACCTGGCTAGGCAGTGATATTGTGTGTGGTAGTGTGTGGGTGGAATAAAAATTCCCACTCCGATTTGAGTCCCGTAAAATGTAGAGAGGAGAAGTTGATGCTTTTATTGGTACAACCTGATTCATTTAGTAAGAAATGTCATCATTTGTCATTTTCTTCTCCCCCCAAAAAGGAGAAGACTCTTAAACATTCAGCTGTCTTTTTGGGTCAGGAAAGGTAATGCTGATTTAGGATTTTGTACCCATTACAGGAAACAGCATTGACTCCTTATTAATATTTTTCATACCATTCCCAGGAGGAAGCTGCTTTTGTTGTCATTAGCCTGATGCTTCTTCCTGTAATCTTGCATCATAGTTATTTACGCTGAATCATCTGCTTAAAAAAAACCCATAAAGCACACCCTAATGATGAAAATGATGCTGGAGATAAGAGCTACTTTATATTTGAAAAGACTTCCCCAGTTATTCTAGGAAAAATCATCTGCTGCTCACTCACATCTCCAGTTCTTCCAGGCTTCATTTAGATAGGAGGCACGTGTTTCATATTCCTCACTTTCTGCTGTATTTCAGTGGTCGGGTGCTAAGCTGAAGCCCTAGGGTTACGTTAACGTGGCCGTTGATGTTAGAGCCGAATGGGCAGAGCCATCATGTCAGAGGCCACTGGTGATGTAGGAAAAGTCAAGTCAGTGCTTGTCTGAATGAAAAAGGACGAAGATCAAGGGGAAACTTTGCGGTTCGTATCTCCATCCAGAAAGGCAGAAGAAGAGGAAAGGATTCAAAATTCTAACAAGGGGAGAGAGGACGGAGGAAAACCTGAGTCAGGAGATCTGAACGGGGAGTCTGAGTGACAAGAGCTTTGGAGTGAATCTAAAATATACTATGCAGCTGAGAAGTAAATCCTTATCCTAAATGGTAGCATAGGAGAGAAAACATAATAATCTCTAATCAAGAGTTTTCCTATGACTTAACTTTAGGTTGCTCATTTAAAAAAGAATAATACAGCTGGATTTTAAAAATTTATTTTAAAAATGAACAAGCAAAACTAAACTTCTTGTCTTGCAGTGAAGAGATATATCAGGAAAGGCATCCCCAATGAACACCGGGCAGTGATCTGGATGATTGTGAGTGGGGCCCAAGCCAACATGGAACAAAACCCTGGGTATTACCAGAGACTGCTTGAAGGAGAGAAGAATGACAAGCTGCTTGAAGCAATCAAAACAGGTTATTCTCTTGATAATGCTCTTTATCTGTATTTATCCATCCTGTGTCCTTTAAGTGTTAGAGATCAAGTTATGTCATGGAAAACTTAATGTTTCTGTAGTAGTGGTTTAAGTGCTGAATTAACACTTAAATTGGATTAGCCATAAGCTCTTTAACAGCGCAGATCTTTCCAGGTTCATCATGTGGTTAAAAGCATTAAGGAATGCTTTTAAGGAAGATGAGAAATTATTTAAAAAGGAATAAACTAGAAAACATTATAGTGTCATCTAAGTGATTGAAGAGTTACAACTTTGAGCCATGACACCTACGTTTGAGTCTGTTTCTCCTTAATTCTGTCACATATGCCACTGGAGAAGCAGCAGGGATGGTTGAAGGTGTGGTACATAGGCTTACATGAGGCAGGTGGAGTATGCTAGGATTTCAGGTTGAGTAAAAAGACTGCTAAGAAAAAGCTGTTGATAGATTTATATGAATTATAAATGGTGCAAAGAGGGTGAATGAGGAGTAATTGTTACTTGTTTCTTGTAACATAAGAACCAAGGACACTGAATGAAATGTGCCATGCTGCAGGTTTAGAAGAGTTGCAGCACTTGTTACTGTGCTGCGGAGCTTAGAAGTATGAACTGGTTTAAAAGGGAATTTGATAAACTGACAGGTGGGAGAATCCACTTGATGCATGAAATATTAAACACTAAATGTAAATCCCTGGGAGAAGTGTAGGAGGTGAAATACCCCTCTTCGACTGATCCATTTTCATGTGTGCTTTCTGTGAACATTGATCAGTGGCCAGTACTGATGACAGGGTATAAGGGGAACCAGACCTTAGGCTGGCCCCCTGGGAGAAAAAAGAGGCAGTAGGTGAGGACAAACAAGTAGGAGTTTGATGTAACTGATACTTGTTCTGAAACTTGCTACATCAGAGCCTTTGTGGCGAAGCTAATAATGGCTGAATTGCCCAGTTAAAAAGTCAAGAGGCTGGGCTCTGCTCTGGAACAATGCTGAGGTTATTTGGTTGGAAAGGCAGGCTGTCTTCTTCCTCTTGCAAAAAACTCAGGTACTAAGTTTGGGCTTTATAGATTTTTATTAGAGTTGGATAAGCATCTAAACACTTTTGGTTTATGCAGAGTTTCTCCTTTGCCTTTCGCTGCAACAGCAGTACTTTGGGCTTTTGGGAGTACATGCCCTAGTAAGGTATTTTGGAGCATAAACTTCATGTTCCTATGAATATGGAGACTAGCCAGAAATCTGCAGGCTTATATCCTGCTCAGAACTAGAAACAGTAGAGCTCTTACGATGAATGAAGAGGGAGCTAGTAAGATGACTTTCTAAAGCCCGCCTTGGTAAGTGTCTAGAGAAGCATCAAACTGTTCAACTGGAGTAAAATTGCTGCAAGAGAGGGTTGAAAATGACTTTTTTCCAGTACTAGACAAAGACATGAAGGGTCAGTAGGTGGCTTTCCACACAGGTTAAAATGAAATAAAAATATTTTTGTGGGGAGGAAAAATACTGGGAGATGATAAAGATCTGTTTGTGAACTATGGAGGAGATAAAGTTTCGGAAGAGCTACTGCATTGATTGGAAAACTGCAGAAGAGAAAATTAACACGGAGCAAGCGAGGGAAAAGATAAAGAAAAATGGCTTGGAAGACTTCATTGGAGGGCAAAAAATAAAATTAAGACCTCAGATACTCCAGTGACAGATTATCCTTCAGAAAGGAAGAACTAGTGTGGATGGAGGAGGGATGAAAGGAACAAAGTACTTAAGGTGAATGTCAACTTTGTGGTTAGTGTGTTTAATGAACTCGTGCTGTTGACTGTGCACATTTTATAGTGGGCTTTGGCTGAGGACTCTTTCAGTGTGAACTGTTGCCTGACTTTCATTTTGTTTGTTCAAGTGTTGTTTTCCCATTACTGTAGTTGTTTTTAATAGTAGACCAAGGTAAAATCATACTGCTGTTTGCTTTCATGTTTGCAGTTTCCAGAATTTTCAGGCAACTGAGCTGTATTCATTCCCACAGTCTAGCTGTAAAGTTACAGCCCAGCACAATGCTGGGGTTTATAAACAGGAGAACAGCAATCACACTTCTTTATTTTTTCCCGGGGGAGGGGCAATTTAAAACGTGGATGAGCCTATGTGTCCTCTTTCTTTTACATGCCCAGAGGCTGCAAACAATTTTTATGTATGTTTGGAACTTGTTTTCTTATGGGAAGGTCTTTAATGGGGTACAATCAGGTTAAAAAGGGCAGGTAGAATGTGTCAAGAAATGGTCTAATCTTTAAAGAAAAATCTGATTAGTAATAGCAACAGAAGTCTTTCAGCTAATTAAATGTATAATCTGTTCTTTCACCATTTTTGGCCTTTAACTTCCTGACTCTGAACTGATGAGCTTTATTGCTGACTTGGTTTTATATGGTATTTGCTGTTTGAACTTTTTTTTTTTTAAGAGAAATGTAGGAGAGAACAAGCTTCTTATTCTAACTATTAAAAAAAGATCTTAAAGAATTCAGGTCTCTAAATTTTCGTGTCTTAGTTTACATACACATTTAGAAGGGCATGCATTCCAACTACACTTTGTGTTTCATGCCCTATTATAGTCAAGTTTAGTAGGACAAATGATGATGTAAGATAAAAAGTGGCTACACGCTGGGTACAGAAGGACTGGAGTATAAGTTGTAGCTTCCTTGGAGTAAGCTCCCCTTAGGCTGGCCGCTGAATTTTGGAGTGGGTCTCTGTCTGCAAGTGCTCAGGCACGTACATGCAGCTAACCTGTGCTTCCACTCTTGCATTTCATGAGGAGGAGTTGTAGGTGCTGTGAAACCCAGGGTCTAATCTTTATCGGCCAGTCCCAGAGCCTGTGCTGTGCCGTGTGACATAAGGATCTGACTGTGGATTGGATGGTAGTTGCAGGATCTTACTTGAGTTTATGATGGGTTCAGAAAAGTAATTCAAGCAATGGTCATTGCCATTTCACTGGAGACGGAATATTTTACTATCAAAGCACTAAGAAGCTTCTCTGAATGTAAACTGTTAGTGGAAGTTGGGAATTTTCAGGTGAGTTTAAAGCATTTAACCATGCAAGAGGAAGGGGAAGAGCAGTGTCAGCTCTTGTGGCTCTCTGTTAAGAGGAGCCCTATGAGGTCATGTCCAAACAGCTGCCTCATCTGGTCTTTGGTCTACCAGAACAGCTGAAGGGAGAACTGGGGGAGTAGAGTGTGTAGTGACACTTCCTCGGAATGTTTTTCCTAGTCTCCAGTCATCTGATGTTTGCCAGGACATATGCTGCATGTTTGTACCTAATAACACTGGATGGGAAAAAATTCACAAAACCCCTCTGGTTGCTCCTTTTTCTTGTTGTTTACTTTGCTCATGATTTTGCAGATTTGTGGTGTCTCAATGCTGTTAAGCATCTCCCTAAGGAGCTCTAATCCACCTGCGTTTGTGCTATATATGGTAGCCGTTTTATATCTGTGGTCTTCCTTGTTGGCATTCTTTTCTGCAATTTCTCTAATTCTGGTATCATCTTTTGGGGATGAAGGGGACTGGAATTTATGCACGTGCTTCTTGGATTTATACAGTGGCAATATTCTTCTTTTGTAAGAAATCCTAACTGTTGGCTCTCTTGATTGCTAAAAGCTCTTGAGCTGTTACTTGGTAGTGGGGGGTGTCAGGGTCAATTTTTCTGACTTTAGTTAATAACAAACTTGGCCTTAACTTAAAACAAACAAACCAACCCCCCAAGCCTCCAAACCAATTTATAGTTCCAGGTGTTGCAGGGAAAAGCTTGAAGATGACTGCTAAATATCAAGTTATAACAAATATAAAATACCCTTTAAGTATACTATTTTTACAAGTTGCAATTTATGGCCTAACCTCATTATTCTGGATATGCAGTGGAGTTTTTGAATGCTTGTAGTTGGCAGTAGGTGAATTTTTGCTCTGCTCTCTACTATGTAAAAAGAGAAAAAATTACCTGCCTTTAAGCTCTTTAGAGCAGATGCACATCACAGATGTAGCAGTGGCAAAGAAGTGACCATAAGTGGAGTAGGATATATTAGTTTTAAAAATACTTGTGTAATTTACTGACCACCTGTGTCTTGTAGTGGGAGGCACCTGGGCGTGAAAGTAAAAGTGCCATGGTTTAGGAAATGTATTCTCCAATTTAGCACTCCCACTAAAACCACGTGCGGGTCCCTCTCCAGTTGGAGGGACAAAAGGCAAAGATCACGGGTTGAGATAAGAACAATTTACTGGAAACAGCAGTGAGGTACGAAATCGAACAGTAACAGCAACGGTATTAGTACACAATACCTCTGCCACTTTCTCAACTGGACAGAACCCCTTCTCCCTGGAAGAGTCCCTTTCTCAGGCCCCTGGCAATGATGAGGTGGTATAGAACAACCTCCAGGCCCTATAGCCTCCCACCTCCTCCCAGCTACTTCAGAAATGAACCCTGTCCTGGCTGGAATCAGGACAAAAAGGAAGGATGAGATAGCAAAGTGAAGAAGGTTGTCCTGTAGGTGCCTGACCTTTGAAGTACCCTAAGTAGGAAAAGCACGACACTGGTTCCAAAAGCATTGGTTTTCTGGACTGCGCTGTCAAATCTCTTTGCTCCAGAAATAGCATCAATGACTCTAATTCTTGGTACCGAAATAGACATCTGTTTTATAAACCGAGGCTAATGTGTTCTGCCTGTGTTTGTGTTACTGAATGAGGTAGAAATACTGCAGACCCATGAGAGAGAAGAAAGAAGCCAATGGTCTTCTCGTGGTTGCTGCACAGAGATAAATCAGCAGGAAAGCTGTTGGTTGGTTTTGTTTCACAGCAGCATAAAACTGCCACCTCAGAGCGCTGGAAGATTGTCTAAACAATTTCTATTGGGATTTAGTCTGAATTTAACTACAAAAGAGTAGCTAGTCTTTTCATTGTGGCCTTCTTCCTGGTTCTGTGCTCCCATACCTAGTTTATTTATAAGTAGCAGATCTGCGCATAATGACAAGATAGTCATAATATTGGGATTTATCTAGCAGTGTAAGATTATAGTGTTCATTTTGCTGCTTGAAAAGAATACTGATTTTTTTTTTTCCTCCCCCAAACTGGACTATTTTGAAGCTGTGTTCCTTTGGACAGTAATGTCCATTAAGAACGAAGCAGATTAATGGACAGTAGGTCAGAGGGTAGGCTGTGCAGAGCATGGGAAGGAGGCGTTTGGATGTCTACCCTGGAATAGGTGTATTAAAGTGGATGTAAGTAGTGAAGCCAAATGAACAGCTCTTGCCTGCTCCTGCCATTTGCCTCAAGTCACCTCTGACCCTTGTCTTTTAGTATGGTAAAATTTATTGGCTTGTGTGTGCCTGTGGAGTGGGTTGAGTTTGCTCACCTTGAGCCAGAGCCTCAGAACTGGAGGAAGAGGGAGAACATGCAAATGGAGCAGAAAGGGCGGGATGGAGAGGGAGTGGGACCCTCTGCTCTTGTGGTCAAAGTAATAGTCTGGCACAAGGAGTCCTGCGAGACCATGCCCCGTATCTTCTATTAAGAGTAAAGCAATCAGAAAACAAGTTGCAGCTGATTCTCTCAATTTCAGGTTGTGAAATTATAGATGAGTTCAGTGTGAGCAGTCCCTGCTTTGTATGTGATGGACTTTTTGTACTCCCCCCTTACCTTTGTATAGCTGAGGAGAAGAGCCATGGCTAAATTAATCTTTTCTGTAACATTCAGCATATACTTTAATAAAGAATAAATTTTGATTATGCAAATACTATGCTGTATTCCTATCAAGAAGAAACAAAAGAAATTTATTTATCCTGTAACTGTCTGTTGTTCAGGTCCTCTTTAAAAATTGTTTTTTTCCTTGTGTTTTTCTTTTCATTCACATGAGAGGTGAAGTGAAATATTTTCCTGATGATGATTTGTTCACTTTAAAAGGAAGAAATAGTGATTAGTGTGATAACTTCTTAATGCATGTGACTTCCACTACACTACTCGTGATTTTGGGGAGCTTTCTTCCTTTGGTTGTTTACAGCTGAACTTTGTGTCAAAGCTGTAACGGACGTCTTCCTTTGTGCTGGAAAAGGCTGATAAAAAGTGATAATTCTTAGGACACGAAGATCTGTACAGAGGTGCTGTTATTGAAGTTTGTTTTTAACTTTAACCCAATTTGTTGTTGTTAAATATAACCCAAGCAACTACTCATATTTTATTAATAACTGTTGGGTTTTGAAAATCTGCAAAGTTACTTTTAGACATTTAAGTTGGAGAGAAAAATTCTGTTTAAAAATCAGATGCACAAGTCTGGACTAGTGACCTTGGGTTCTCTCTTTATGGAGAGAAGCAGGCCAAAAATTAATTCTGTGTGTTTCTTTCCAACAACTAAGGGCTGTTCTGGGGTGACTAGCTCAAACTTGCATGTCTAATTTTTAGACCTTTGTAAGGAGAGATGAGTCCTACTATTAATGTTTGGTCTGAAAGAAATTAATGGTTGGAAATGTCAGTAATTGTGTACTCCTTACTTAGTTAAGGATTGAGCTTGAAGCCTGTGGGAATGTGCTCTGCTGCTTGATTATCAGAAATCACTCCCGTTCTCGATGATCTTGCACCAGTGAAGACAACTTTTCTCATGATCACATCATGGAGAAACTTAAATTTTGAAAAATGATTTTTAAGTGGAAGTCAGCAGCTGCGGGAACAGGTCTGGGGATTTTTGGCTGTTACTGTTTGGTAGAAGTTCACTGAATAAGTAAATTCAAAGCTCATCTGATTTGTTGTGAGAATATGCTTTCCTAGAGGCACGACTCATTTCATTCTGCTTGACTTGATACATTTGGCACGTCTTGTGTCTGTCAGTCTAAATACCTGGTTTTCTTTCATTTAAGCCTTTGCAGTCAGACATGGAGAGAGTCCAATCTGCAGGAGAATTTCTTTAGGCCTACTTGAAATTGGTTTCTGTACACTAATAGGATTATTCTTTCTAGGAATAGATTATCCTTGAATGCAAGTGCCCTTTTAGCCAAAATGGAGGTAAAGCTGTTTCTTAAAATTAATACACCAAGACAACAGTTCAGTGAACCATAGTGAAGCTTCAGTTGTACTTCAGAAGACCTGTAAAAGTTTATTTGGAAAGTGAGAGGGAATGGCTCTTAATTTTGGTCTTTTTCCCTTTTGTCTAGACATGAACAGAACATTTCCAGATAATGTAAAATTCCGCAAAACCGCTGATCCGTGTTTGCAGCACGCACTCTACAATGTATTGGTAGCATATGGGCATCATAATAAAGCAGTAGGATATTGTCAGGTAGGTAATTTACAATTGTTTTGTAAACAATGCTGCATTTCACCGGTGGTAACTGTTCTTGTCCATTTGAATGTGTGTTTTTAGAAGCACACCCACAAACTATTTCTGTTTTTAAACTGGCCCCAGGAGGGTGGGGGGGGAAGGGGGGGGTATGAATTGCTTCAGGCAAGTTCAAATGTCCGTCTAAATTTCTCAGTGGCTGCTCTGGTAGCCAGCTTGATCAGTTTGGTTCCATTTGTTAGCTGCAACAGAAGTATTTTATCACACATGGTTGTATTAAGAGTAGTTGCTTTGGAGAGCAAGAGAACGCAAGCTTGCCTTTCCCTCTTCCTCGCTCCTGCCATCTTTCTCCAAACAGTCCTTGGTATGTAGAAGACATCATGAGATCTCAGTTTCCTTTGTTTTCACTCTCACATTTTCCAAAGTACAGAAAGACCAGCATTAATGTGACATCATGTACTTGGGAGCTGGTAGCATTTATTTAGTGCCATCTCCCAATATAGATAACACAAGTAGGAAGAAAATTTCTTTGAAATTCAACCTGATAGTGCTTTGATGGCAGCTCAAGAAAGCTTCTGTTGTCACTGTCAAGTACTGTAAAGTTTCCTGTGGGACACAAAGAAGATAAGTTGATTTCGTGACAGTCTGATCGTCAAGAAAAAAAGCGGCGGTCTTTAAGGATCTTAAGGAAGCAGGAACTGTCATGAGCAAAATGTGTTTTCAGTTCATTTATTAAGTCCTCTCCTGTCTCCTCGCCTTCCTCAGCAAAAATATGTGTGCTAACATATAGCTCGTGTTAGTTGAGAAAATTAATGCAGTAAATACAGCTACTCCAAAGCTGAAAGAATAGGAACAGTATTTGTTTAAATCTGGAGAGGAGAAGACTTAGAGGGACTTAAACCTACACTGAAGTCTCTAAAAATTTTTTTTTTTGTATATCCCAACCAGTTTTAGTATAGAAATTATTTACTCCCATTCCTCAAAACATGAGTGATACTTACAATTTTCAGTAATATGTATTTATTAAAATATAATTTTAATGTTTTGATAATAACAGAAGGGGTAGAATTACGAATACTCATTTTTGCAAGTGTCAGGTTTCTGTATAGAGGTGGTTATACACAACATAACACATACACAACTTCTAAACCATAGTACCTTCTACATGTCCAGTTGTTAATAAAATGTTTTGGTACCTTTACTGTCTAATGGGCTAACGAAAGAAGAAAACCCTTGTGTGGATTCTTTGCACATCTGGTCTCCTCACAGGATCAGTGCTTTTATATGTGTATGTGGAGTACTGGAGATATTATGGAAGAAAATGGTTTGTATGCAGCCTTTGGATGAGTTAAGCAGCAAAAGCTTGTAAAAGCTGCTGGAACTGCAACGTTTTACTTGGTGTGTTTGGGTCAGACATTCTCCTCCTGCAGCCTCACTGTCTACCTGCAGGTGTGTTGTGTTTGTAGTGCTCATCTAATACAGCTATGTTTGGGTTCTGATCCAAGCAGCTTTCAGTTGCATTGGGCTTTGGAATGAAAAAAAAAAGGGAAATTGAAAGTATAGCCTGCTAAGCTTTTTCTTTTAATTTTCCTCTCCTTGATCTTTGTTAATAATTCTTATTAGCTGTTCTTATGCAGGTTTAGCAGGTTACTCAACCAGTGGCCATCATTACTAGAGTTGATTTAGTATGCACACTTTGTAGAACTGTAGTAATTTAGACTTAATCAAAAGAAGTAAGCTAGAAACTCTTAAGGTAAGTGTATGCATCTCAAAACCCTTCTATTTCAGGGCATGAACTTCATTGCTGGATACCTGATTCTTATAACAAAGAATGAAGAGGAGTCCTTTTGGTTGCTGGATGCTCTTATTGGAAGAATATTGCCTGGTATGTTAAAAACATAGTTTTATTCATATATTGGAGCTTGGCTTTTATCTTTGCATTCTTCTCCAGTTTCAGAGGCTTTAGATGTTAAAATGGGCTTGCCTGGACTAAAGGTTTTCTAGGTCCTGGAAACACAGGACAAAGACACAGCACACAGGCAAAATTTTTCAGTGTTTCGTAGTCAGATTTTAGTCTTGATGCAGTGGTTTATATGTATATTAATATGCAGTCTTTCTTCTCACTCCCTACTTACACACCTGTTATGTAGGTGTCTTCCTCTATCACTGTGATGCTGGGGAACAGGGCTTGGGAAGGTGTCTGGGATTCGGCACTTCTGGTTGCAGGGATGTGACACAAAGCACAGATGAAGCAGCGATCGCAGAGCAGAGCGAAGGTGGGAGATGTGCCCAGTTTGGGCACTGAGCCTGGAGCAGGAATTCCCAGTGGCTCGGCAGGACACAACGTGAGCTTTCTGCAGAGCTTTTTGACAAGGTGGTGGTAGTTCCTGCTGTGTCCCCACTTCTGAGTGGAAACTTCTTGGACACTTTACACATTGTGATTTTGCAACAAAGCAGACAAATGTCAAAATCCCTGTCTGTGTCTGTATGGGAAGTTCTTGTTAAAGCTCAGTTACAATCCCTAGTGATCTAGCCAGGCTGGTCAATAGAGTACAGAGAGATATTCAGCTATTAAACTAGAAGAAATTAAGCTGCAGACAATATCTGCATCTGGTCTGTTCAGTAGCTCTTGGAGTTCCCTTGCCTGGATCTCTGGGTTTGCATGAGGTGTTTGCACAATCAGTTTTGCCCCATGTATAAGCTGAACCTCACTGCACATGTGAGGTAGTTTAAAACCAGAAGCAGATGCCAGGCACAGCTATATTTTTTACTCCCGTGAAATGCATTTAGGAATGCTTTTTCTTGGTATTTAATTATAGAGGGAGAATGGTTTCATTGTGAATTCCCATTAGCATTGCATAGGACTGACTACAAATACACCTTTAATTTAGGTGGGAAGTCTAATTGGAAGACCAATAGAAAATGGAGGACTAATTCCTTATTGGCCTAGTTTTGCTTTTACACAGATCTTTATCTCAAATGGTTGGAGGTGGAATTCAGTATTACACTGTCAACTAGGTAGTGGTCAAGGACATCAAGGTTGATTGATACTTTCATTTTTCCTTCTGTCTGTTCTTGTTTAAGATTAAACAAAAGAAAATATAATTTTTGGTTCCTGATTGAATAGAAAGGAAAGACCTTGAGAAATAAAGAAGAATAGCTGAAAGATTCTTTTCATGCTTATGAATGCCTGTAAGAAATTATTTTACACTGAATACATTATGTAGGAACTTGGATTTTCCTTGTGTGGAAAGGGTGGTTGGACTTTGTTTCCAGACTGAAAGAGTAGAGACAGGCAGGGAATGTTATGAGTTGTTGAATCAGTCTGCAAATATTTGACATTATGCAGCCTTGAAGTTTACTTTCAAGCTATAAAAATAGTCTGAAGAAATCAACTGTCTGTTGCTTTTGTTCAGCCTTGAGAGCTCTAAGCTGTGCAAACAGGTAGGAGACAGGGCTGCTGTCTGCCATGTGACCTGCCACTGCCTGGCATGGGTGCCTGTCTGCTTTGACATCACTGTGTCAGGGATAAGGCACTCGGTAAAAGGCAGGTTTATTGTGAAGTGATGTGTGGAAACTCTTGCTGTTAATCCTTTCAGTAGTCTTATACACTTTTATTTGAGGCAAAGGAGGTAGAGTCAGAATTTTATGTTCATTGTTTTTGGTAGGGAACTTAATTCGCTTTGTCATAAAACCTTCAGTTCTTGTATATCCTTCTACACTTTACTGATACTTGTGGCAAAAGTTGTTCTTATTTTTCCCTCTTGGTTGTTGACTTCATCTTAGGCAGGTAGCATTGGTGATGAGAAGAAACTCATAAGATGAAATGCAATTACTGTGTGTAAAGGAGGTGTATATTTACTCAAGTTATAGGTATATTTTTACTTTCCTGTAACAAGATTGTTATAGCTGACTTTAGCCTGGGTCCGACTGGGTAGTATGAATCTTCTATACAGTATAAATATTTGTATTGAATAATACACAGCTTTATTGACAGAAAACTTGTTGCTGATGCTCTTTTTTCCCCCAGATTTTTAAAAATATTTTTATCCCTTCTATTCCCACCACTCTCCTATATCATGTTTGATTTGTATATTTATAAATATATTGTATATATTTATTTATAAATATATTTATGACAGATAAAACAATTGGCATAATTTCAGTGAAATACTGTGTGTACATATGTGAGAGAAAGAGAATCAGACCATATTCATAAAGGAACTCAGGTAAATAACTACTGCTTTTCTGTTAACAGTGCAAGGTAACATTTCAGTTCTAAGCCCTAATTAAGTTATTTGTTAGGGAAGCAGAAAAGCACTGTACCTCTCAAGATCTTCTAGATCTTGAATGTTTTCCGGGTCTTCAGAGGGAAGACTAGGAATCAGTTCTGTTGGATGCTAACAGTTTGATTAGCCAACATTTTTCCATTAGTTTGGTTGCTGATGTGCTTTTCTTGATTTGTTTGCATTATAATCTACATGTTTTCCCCCTATCGTTGCACCAAATATGCCTCCAGGTCATGTCCTCATTTTTGAGTGTGTCCTGTCACTGCCAGTTAAATCAGTGGTGCTTTAAGACAACTTAGAAATCCGTTCTCTGCCCTCTGCCGTGTCCGTGAGTGCTCCCTCCCCTGCCCACACACATTGATTACATTGAACAGCTGCTCCAGTACCGTCATGCTGACAGTAGTTTCCTTGGTCAGCAGATGAACTAAGGCAGCCACAGATCAATGTCATTGATTGAAAAATGTACAGCATGGCAGATGGGAGCATTCTGGGGATGTGACAGAAAATGGGACTCCATCAGTAAAGGTTTTCAGGCTGAATTGTTCTGTTACATCCACATGGAGACAACACAGCTGGAAGAGAGAGCCGGTAAATTAGGATTTGGTTGATTGGTATTAGTTGTGTGCATGCCTTTCATTTGGCTGAATGTAGCACTGCTGGGTACAGCTGGGTGAGGCCAGAAAGTTCCTGCTTCTGCTGAGGGCAAGTCCATGCATTTCTGCCTGTTGTGTCTGTCAGCTGCTCAGCCAGGGATTTGGAGGGATTATCGTTTAAATGCAGCAAGGGGGAAAAGAATCATTTGTTTAACTGAAGGTTTGGGTGTTACCATTTTTTTTTTTATTCCCAGGCTCATTCAAACAGATGGCTGGAACAGACAGCATTGCCCACAAGGAGCAGTCTAGATTCAATTCAAACTCAAAGTGGATGTGCCTGCAGTTTGTACTCGGCGTAGCTCTGATGTTTCTGTTCTGTTCATCACTCCGATCCTTGTTGAGAAGTTTTGGGGATTTTTTTGTTCTGTTAAGGAAATAGTGGGGAGATTGCTTTAGAAAGCATTGGGTAGGTAGGACCTTTTAACTGCTGTACCTCAGTATGTAAGTTAAGGAGCATATTTGTCATATTTTACATATTTGTGATTAAATGGTGAGTTTATGAGAAGAAAAACTCAATATTTTGGTCTCACTTAAGCATGACAATTATGCTTATATATAGGAGAATAATCCCCCCTCCCACCTTCAGTGGTTCTCAGTCTAGAAGCAATCATGTATATCAAGCTATGCTCTAATTAGTCTACTGGACTACTGTGCTGGAGTTACTGAAAACTAGTTGTAGAGTACTTCTCCTGTGGTTAAGAGAGGTCTCATGAGTTCTGCACTACCCCGTTCATGGCCAGTTTTATATCCTTTTATTCTAGTGTCGCACACAATGCCAAGTCTTGGGGGTGAGAAAAGTCCGCCTTTCTTTTGTGCTTACTTTTCATGTATTTGTAGGATGCAGTCAATTAATTTTGGAGGTGTTCTGTATGGCTATGCTGCTTCAGTCAAACTCTTCTCTTGCATGAAGCTTTTCTCTGTTCCTGTTTTAGCCTAATAATTATTCTGTGTGCTTGTTCCAGTTCAAATTGATTTTTCTTTTTTTTTTTTTTTTAAACCTGATCACAATGGCACACTTTTATTTTCCAGTGGAGAATTAGCTAGTGCCTTGTGCAGTGGCTCTTTTCACATTGGAAAGTGTTTGCTTAAGAGAGAAAAGCTGTAGGATTTCCTTTGCCTTTTTTCCGTAGTGGCACTCTGGTTTTGATTTGTGATCTCCATCATAGTGCATGTGCTATTCCTACCCTCTCATTGTCAACAGATTTTTTTTTTTCCACAGCATTTAGGAATTCATAACACCTCTTTTCTGAACTTTACTTGCACGTTCTTGTTATTTTAAATGACACCATGTCTCTTACTCCAGTCTCTCCACTGTTACTTTGTTGTGCCTTGTATACTGACATGGGTCAGTATCTCTTAGTTTAGGATTGTCAACAAATACAGGCTTTTTCTTTTTCTCCAATGGTCTTAAAAATCTTACATGAGGTGTAGCATTCTTCAAGAATCAGTCCAACAGTCTTCCTTCAGTCTTGTTACTTTTTAGCAGCTTCTTTTAAATTTTTTTTACCAATGTGTACTGCCTCTTCATTTATAACAAATTAAAAGAGTAGAGTTTTAAATGATGAAATAGTCACCGAAGTAGAAGCTTCCACTGAAGTAACTGGAATTAGCTGCAAGGACACAAGGTGCAAAGCAAAGTGCCGGTTTGGTGTGTAACAGTGACTGCTGGTTAAGGCAAGTGCCTGCATGCTGAGATAACAGATATCTCCCATGTTTGTTCAGCTCTCTCTGGCTCGCCGTTGTATCAGCCAGAGATTCACAGGTTGCACAAGAGATTAGGCACAGTAAGAGACATGAATATTTGAACTGAATGACATCATAGCTGCATATCAAACTCTTGTATATCCTTCTCTTTTGAGTGATTCGTGTTACAACATTCTGTCGAGTCCCATCATACAGACTTCCAGGTTTGAAGGGAAGGACCGCTTGGGAAATGCAGAAGGCTGTACTAAGCTGTAAAGTATTTCTATTTAGACTGTTTGCTTTTAATTGCAGTTAAGTCTGTATTTATTTTGTTCTTGTGACTGAATTTATTTAAATACCCTACTTGGGTATTGCCAGGGAATCTCTGAATGCAGAACTGGCTTGGCAGCTGCATCTTTTCTGACCTGCACCTCCAAAGGGAGTAGAACTGTTTCACAGGAAGCATTTTATTTAGCTCTGCAGGTAAAAAACACTGCTAGACCTAAACTGAACTGAATTTGCAGCCTAAGATGGGGACTGTTGTGATGAAAAGTGTTTCCTTTCAGAGAGAAGACTTGAGCACCTCAGGCATGTGCTTTTGGTGTGGAAAGCTCCTCTCAAAGCTACGTGTGACATGCATGACACCATGCTTGCAAAGTAGTTTTTGATAACTGAGCTTTTTTTATAGCACTGTCAACCCAGAAAATTTCAGCAGATTGATCAGTTCTGGGCTGCTTTTTCTTCCTCTGGCAGCACTCAGCTACAGGTCTGTGAGTTCTCACGCGTCCATGGAGTTCCTCTGTGATTGCATTTGAAGCTGTAGTTGTGTGCACCATTGGGCTACAGCATCCCATCTGCTGCTCGGACACAGGAGTGTTTTGCTGGTCAGCTGAACAATTAAGAGTTTTGAAATATGGGGCTCCATCATGTTTTACTGTTAACTCCCAGCCACGATGAAAGCATTAATCTTTGAGCATTAGAGGTCAGGTGAATTTACCTATGAATTAAGCATGCAGTGTCCTGTTAAGCTGAAGATGGAATAAAGGAGTCATGTGCCTGTATTTAGAAACCATGATAAGCCTGAAATCGTCATTACTTGCAGATCTCAACTGCTAGGGGATTTGTGAGACTTGAACAAGCAGGAAATGAATAACTGATGGCGTTTTTTTCTTTAAAATTGTACAGGTATTTATACATTTGAAATAATTTGTTTACTTTCTGTATCATATCTCCCTCCCCCACAGTCACAAACCTCATCAATAAAAGAACAATCTCATTATTTAGTAGGTGTGTTTTAGTTGGCTGGGTAGAACTCCTACACTTCTGTCTGAAACAGAAGCTTGCTGTATGTGACAAGAATATACATGCTGTCAGCCTAACTTTTGTGAGGAAACATGCTAAGTTTCAGCCATGCAGCAAAAGTACCCATAGTGTTTGAAACCGCTGAAGAATATTGTGTTTCTTGACATGACTGTATTTACACTGGAAGTGGGACCTATTCCACCAAGAAAAAGTCAAGAATGCCTCCTTCATTCTGACAAGCAAGCTTTTTATTGATACAATTTGATTATGTTGAACTTGAAGTATCTTCAGTAAGCCATCCATGGTACTGCTCTGTGTGGGACTGCAGCCTTTGGCTGTCTGTGCAGACAGTGCTATTTGCCTGTTTTATCTCCCCAGTAAATCAAAGTTTCATCCCTTTCAAAAGCCATCAGCAAAATAACTTGGCAAATGAAATCTTAATTCATCTAGGGCTGATCAAAGGTAGAATTCCCTGGCTGCATGCAAAGGAGGAAGGTATGTAGAGCGGCATAAACACAGAAGCGTGGGTTCAAGGCTTACTTAGTTTGTGCTTTGTGTTTTATTGGAATAGCCATATTGGAGGGATGTGCTAGTTGTTGTTGTTGTTGGGGTTTGGTTTTTTGTTTGTTTGTTTGTTTGTTCGGGTTGGGTTTTTTTTTTTTAGTTTTATCTTATGGCTTGAGTTGTGAAAGCACTAATGTGCACATGTGGTATAGAAACTATCTTTTTGGCAGAACCATCTCCATGCTAAAGGGACTGTGCTGTTCTACCTGCGGAATTAACACAGCAAAGGCACAGCAGCTTTTTTGGTTTTTTGTTACTTTCTGATGGTCAGCCACGGCTCTGTATGTTCAGTTACAATTTTAGTAATGGAACCTTCCTGAATATGTCACTTTGTCAGTAAGAAGCATAACATATCAGCTGACAAATGTATGATGGGTTATACGTGCTCAAAGCAGATCCCAGTATACAGTTTTGTATTTCAATTTGTAAATCCTCATAAAATGTACTAATATGCTTGAAGTTATCTGTGTATTAAATACCAAGACTCATAAAACTGTACGTCTAACTGGATTTTCCATACAAAAAGCCAGGTGAGGAAATACTAGTAACTCCTCCCATTGTGGCCTTTAAGTACTTAAAGAGAGCTTTAAAAAAAGATGGAGAGCAACTTCTTACAGGAGCAGATAGTGATAGGACAAGGAGGAATGGTTTTAAACTAAAACAGGGGACACTTAGATTAGATATCAGGAGGAAATTCTTTACTCGGAGGATAGTGAGGCAGTGGAACAGCGTGCCCAGAGAAGTTGTGGGTGCCACATCCCCTTAAGTGTTTGAGGCCAGGTCAAGATATCCAAGAGGTGCCAGACTTGGTTTGAAAGAGCGACCCTGCCACCACTGCTAGTAGTGTATTCAAACTGTAAATCAGTCTTATCAAAAACACTTGCTATATTTTTTAATTTGAATTTGCCTTGTCCTAATTTGCAGGTATTACTTCTTTTTAAGACTTTCTCCTACTACATTGAAAAGCCCACAATGCCTAGTGTGTTTTCTCTATGAAGTGGTTAACTTTGCTGTTCATTTTTCTTGCATAAATGCTACAACTAAAGAGGTTCCTTACAGAATTCAGTGTTTATAAGAAGTGTTCATAACTTTTTCTTTCATGTCCTTTTCAGTTCTTCAACTTCCTGCCTGAATTGTAAATATCAGACCTGGGTGCAGTTTTCTAACCTCAGTTTTGCTAATGTCATAATCAGAGATGATACACTCTCTCTTCAGCAGTGAATATATCCAAGGATTGCTTTAGCTTTTTTCTGAGCTAAGATGTGCTTACTCTGGATTTATTGTATTTGCAGCTTAAGATACTGCAACATTGAGGGTTTTTTTCAAAAATTCAACTCTATTGTGTTGGAGTTTTTTAAAATATGTCATAGTAGAAAGAAGCACTGGCAGCAGGCTTTGATAATGTCTCAAAATATAGTATAATGCACATGCAGCATAGGTGGCAAAATAAAGAATGTGTTGGTGTAAGGAGGTGTGTTTTGGGAGTAAAGGAAATTAAATTAAGAAGATCATGTACAGTGTATACCCTTAACTTTTGTCTACCTGAAACTTTTGTCTACAAGAAGTGTTTAGTTTGAGAGAGATGCTTGGAAAATGCAACCTTAGTTGCATTTCATGTGTTCGTGTTCAGAAGACTGAACACTTTACTAAGATGTCAGTTTATGGCTAGTGGAGAAGTTCCTCTTAAAGTTTTAAAACCTGTTGCTTCACAAATAAAATTAATTCTCTTGTTAGCTTCTTCAAGCTTGAAGAAAGAGGATTGTGGCTTTCATTCCCCTTCTATTCAGACCGAAGCGTTGGATTGGTTTCCTTCTTCCAGTGCCAGACTAGAACCATACGTGTTGGTCCAACTCTCTGTTCTAACGTGCCTGCTTCTGTCCCAGTCTCAAGTAATGTGCTCAATGGTCCCTATGGTGTGACTGTAGCATTCTTGTGAAGAGCTGATGAAAATGTAACACTGGGGTTCTTAAAGGGATGACAGGGTATCACTGCTGTGTTTTGTGCTGAAGTGTTAAGAATAATCTTGTCAGTACGGTCAACTGATAAAATACCTATTCTTCCTAATCCTGTGGAGGAGTTAAAAAACAGACTCAGGAATCTTTATTCAGCTGAAGTCATCAGTCATTAAGACTCACAATACAGTTGTAAGCTTTTTTTTTTAAAAAAAAAGTTTGTTACCTCAACAGGCACGATAAGCAGTTGTAGGTTTCAATGCTTGTTCATAAATTTCCTCTCAGTTTGAGGAAATTGGTGATACAAGTCTCTCAAAGTGTTTTGTGAGTTAAAAGCCTTGGCTCCTGGGATCATTGTCAGCTCCATAAGCTGCAGACTTCTCCAAAGCATGCAACTCTTTAGACAAGCACAATTCATGGGGTGCAATGAGTGGAGTCAGGCTGCTTGGAAACAGCTGAGTGGGAAATATGCTGGGTCTGTTGGTGTCTGTCGGCTCAGTGATACTGTGAAAAAACCACTAGCTGCAGAAGGAGCCATTCCAATGGTAGTGGATACGAAGAAGGGAGAGAGGGAAGAGAGGAGAGCTGGCCAACAATATTTGGCTCAGTTACATCTAAGCTATATGAGAGTGTTTTGGTAGCTGTAACTTTAAGTTGGACTAGTTTTAAATGATGGAAATGTCTCTACTGAGCAGCACATAACAGAGCTGGTATTTAAATAAATAATTAACATAGCCAGTTTCATTCTCTCTAACTAGAATGTCTGAAAGTTGCATTTGTGTTTTCTAACATGCTATTAACTTCAATTGTTTCTCTAAGGGGTTACACATGAAGTCTTTTTTTCTTTATATTTCATCTCTGCCTTCTGTAATGTCTGGAAGGATGATATCTTTGCCTGCCATTGTCCTTCTAATTAACAAGCATCCTTCTTCAGTTCCCAAATGGCAGGTAGCTACTACATCTGCTCAGAAATCCCACTGTGCTCTGTGAAATGCAAGTGGGAAACCAAAGGGCTCTTTCAGCTCCCCAGGATCTATTTTCCAAGTTTGGGACCAGAAGCAAAAGATGAACACAGGCAGATGGCATTTTGTAGAAACAAACACTACCTTTTTGTGCTTGCTGGGAAGGTGTTCATAGTAAGTAATTTCTCAGGATATATTACTCTAAATTTTGTGTAATCTCAATATCAACTAATAAGGTTCCATAAAATGCTTGCATTCTCATTTTTTTAAGGTAGTTCTGCCATCCAAAATAAAATTGGTTTCCTTATGTTTTCTTAAAGCTAATGTTCAATTGTGAATGATACAGCTAATTCTGGTTGTGGTGTGAGTTCAGTACCCCAGGACAGAAGTTCTCAGTTTAGTATGAAGGAAGAGATAAAATATGGCTTGAGCCTGTTTTGGGTTGCTTGGTTTGTTAGATTTTTTTTTTCCGTTCCCTGGAAAATTAGGAACTTCTGTTTTAAAAATAAAGTAGTTAAGAGTTTTTAGCTTGCCATTTAACTGCATATCTGCAGGATATCACTCTGGCCAGGACACCTGCGGGGGTCACTCTGGCCTGATACTGCAAAAAGAATTGGCAGTTCTCTCGGGTTTCCTCCTTTTCCTGTTGTGGCTTTCTGATTTCTTCCCAAATGTAGGCTGTTCAGCTTTTAATGTAAGGCTCATGATGTAGATACTTAGAAGACACAAAAGCTAGTATGTTTTAAATGTTTTTTTTTTTTCCCCTACAAATGCACGTGATGGAATCTGTTTTGGTTTTGACTTGAAATGTAGAACTGAGTGCTTTTCATGAAATTCTGTTCATGGAAACCTCTGATTTTTCCTGCCAGCCCTTAGGCCTGCTCCGTTTCCCTCCTGGATTCCAGTGAGGTCTGGTAGCAAATGGTATCTCCAGCAAGGAGACATTCTTGAATATTGCTTGTTGGTATAAAAATGAACTATTTCTGCTACTATGGGAGGAGAGAGAACATTATTACCATCTC